>CM076575.1:2034805824-2035227279 GCA_034641835.2 Pinus albicaulis | reverse complement strand
GATGCCTCCAAAGTAACTGTTGGATGAATATGTGTTGCCCATTGGTATTCATAGAAGGATTTGGGAAAAAATGTTCATCATATGATTCCTTTTCGCTCGAAGGTTTCTTCAAGAAACAATTTGATAAGGTCTCATGCTCCCTCATCTTTGTTTTCTTCCACCATGGAAGGTTGTCAGGGTTGGTGAGTCCGGTCTTGAAAGGGCTCAAGTACTTCGAGTCCGAAATCCTTATAACCTGAACTCATTGGGGACATGTACAAAAAAATAGGGAAACCAATTTGATACCAATGATCTAAAATTATGGAGGAAAGAAATGAAATACATATTTGAAAAAGAAACACAGAGATACAACAAAACCAAACTTCAATTAATAAATAGAAAATGTTAAAAATTGTTTACATTCAAAATGAAATAAAACTAGCTCGAAATATGGTAGCTTATCTCTGATAAGGGATGTGATGGCTACGTGCCTTCTGAACTATGTTATAGTGACGCTTTGAGGTTTTTTATCATGAAGAAACAATAAGAAACCCTATTTTGTTTTTCTAAGTGCAATAGATACAAGCACAATATTTCTGAAGAAATGATAATTTCTTTTGATGTTGATATTCTTTTAAATTATTCCAATAAATAATTTATAAATTAGACTTCAGAAATTCAACCATACAAGAATATTAGAACAATAAATATCACAATTCACAAAAAGAAGACAAAATTTACCCTACGAAAAACCACAAAGGTAAAAAATCCAGTAACTTTTTCAATAGATAAATTATTTTGTTCAACAAGAGACACACATACACCTATGGTCAAACTTGTTCAACTCCTCTAATTCAAGTCTCCCAACTTGATCCAACACTTCAATCTGCCTGATCTGACCTAGAATTTCAACCCTTTTGCAACTGGCAGGTTCCTAGAATTTCGGCTCCCAGTAATTGCCTATAAATTTTGGACTCTACAATAGAAAAATTCTAGAAATATACAAACTACAAAGACTAAGAGTCTATATTCACATGTGAGCTTGAGAGATAGAGAAAAAAAATCAAATTTATCCTTCTTTTCATCCTCCTTGGCATTTTTTTTATCTTAACTAGGATGCCCTACAAATGTCTTCTTGGGAGAGGGAAAATTTGTGGTGAGATAATGAGGTCAACCTACCTTTATATAGTGATCTGTTGGGTCGAATGGGTGTGTCCTTTGCATAAGAAAACTTGACAAACTTAGAGCCAAAAAAATCATTTCAAAAATTCAAATTTTATTCTTTCAAAAGTCCAAATGGAATTGACTCAAAATATTATTTTCTTTTAACTCTAGCATTTAAAAAATGCTTTACAATAATCAATATAAATACATCAAGTGTCCAAATATACATTATGAAGACCGACCATACTTACAAAATTCAACACTCCCTCTTAACTAGGGAGGTATTCATAATAATTTTCATATATGTTCTCAAGTTGAAAATCTTCATATCAAATCATCATTGACATCATCATTTATCATCCAAATCCGCTAGTGGAAATATCTAGAGTGGTTCCTAAACCATGGATTATCAGGATTCACTCCTCTAGAATGATCGATCCTCGAATCCCAAGGCCTCTCACTAGGCCAAAATGTTGAGATATTAACTCAACTAGCAAACATTCACTCACCCTTCTTGGTGAGCACTCTGGGCCAAGACCTCACTCAACCCTTATTTGGTTTGTGATTGTGTATAGATGATTAAGGACCTCACCCCACCCACCCCTATTGTGTTATTGGGTACAAATGTTTAAATAACTCACGACACCATTCCCTGGTGTGTGATCAGGTCCAAATATTGAGATACCTCACTAAACACTTCTGTGGTGAGTGATCAGGTCCAAATAATGAAATACCTCACTCCACCCTTCCCTGGTGTGTGATTGGGTCCAAACCTTATTCAACCCTTCATGGTGAGTAATAAGGTCTCCTCACCAAAAGTCACTCACTCAACCCTATCTAGTGAGCACTTTGGGCCTCTCAAACCATCCATGCTGGTATCAAATTAGTGTTGATCAGCGGTTGTCATTGCTGTCAACCCAAGCAGCACTAGAGGCTAACCCAATATTGCATGGGAATTTTTACCTACAAAATTAATATATTCTAGGTCAATAATGCTTTTGATGGTTTCTACTTGTCGATATGTTTCCGTTGATATATCGCACGCCATGTAATTCTTCACGGTTTGAGAGATATTCATGTTTGAATTTTGTACCCTAGTTAGTGGGCTAAAAACCCATGGGGCTGGGGCATGGTCATTGAAAAGTCATAATTAATATTTTTTAAGATCCTAAAATCCCTCCCACGTTCACTTTTTTAAGCCCCTCTCAACTTAAGAATTTATATAAATTGTGATCTCCATTTCCTCCTTAGGTAAGGGATTTTGCCATCTGAAATAGGTCATCGTGGAATTTTTGCTCTAACGTTTTTTCTACGAAGGTTCAGAAGCTGAAATTTTTATGAAGTGAAGCCGAAATCCTGAGGAATCTTCTGTAAAAATTTCAGATCAAGGTGCGCAAAATTTTTGGAGATATGTTCTGTGGAAGTCATGGTTTTTGCAGGCTCCTGAAATTCATCTCAAAGAAGTGACCTTGGTAAAATCGCCATAACTCTCTCTCTGAGTATCGGATTGGAATTCCATAAAAAATTGAAGATAGTGTACAGTATTTAATTTTTTCTCTATCAATTTTAGAGTCAAATGAAGAAACAGTAACACGTGGCATGTCGTACAACTGCGCTTTTCTGAAATAGTCCATAATCAGGGAATTGTGAGAGATTGGGTATAACTCTCTCTTGAAGAATCCAAATTGGGTCAGACCTGTGGCACTAGAAATATAACTCAGAAGACTACTACATGACCAAAAATAAGATATTGAGGATCTGAAATAACAGAGATACACCAGATTCAATATCGAGCTCCTAGAAGGCAAGAAAAAGCTAGATCATATGTTGTCAAGGATTGCAAAAGACCAGACTTTATATGGCAGAAAATCAAAGCAAGGTGCAACAAAGGGTAGCATGACAAGAGAAGCAACCAAGGTACATAACAGTAGCAAGAATTTCATCATATGAAGACTTCAAGTGGGTAGCACTGCATACAATCATTATAAAGGTATCATTGTACTTAGTCATTGTAAATACATTATTGTACAAATTGTACTAGTGTCTATCTTCCAAGGGTTGAAGAGGAAGTTGTTGGGAGGTCTAGGATCATCATTAGGTGGTTGTGTCAAAGCTGGGGTTATGGTCTAGTATATCTTCTTCTTCTACATCATTCTATATCATTGTAAAGTGGACCATTTTCCCTGGTACGGGAGTCCATTCTTCTTTTATTCTTCTATAGGGTGGTAGGGTGGTGCTAGGGTGAGTTGTAGCTCATTGGGTGTTGGGGCATCCATTCAGTTGACTACTAAAGAATCTCGGGCATTGGAGCGTCCATCCAGTGGGAGCTGGAGAAGAATGCTTTTCTAGATTCTAGGAAGTTGGAGCTTTATTTTCAATTGAAGTTGAATATTAAAGAATTATTAGAAAAGCATTAGGTGGTTTTTGTCCCGGAGTGGGTTTCCACCTTAAAACTGTGTGCATTTGTGTTCCTCTTGTTTACTGCTATCATTGTACAAACACTGATAATAATTGAAGATTAACTAATGCTCTAATTGAAAGAAATACTGATTCACCCCCCCTCTCAGTATTTCCAACAATTGGTATCGGAGCTTGGTTCCTTCAATAGCAGTTTAACAGCTGGAAGGAGGTCATGGAGCATACCAAGAATGGTGTACCTCTATTCAATGAAAATAATTATGCACTCTGGAAAGGAAGAATGGAGGTATACCTCTTAGCACAAGGTTATGAAGTATGGGACACTATTCAAAATGGATTTACATCAACTACGGATGAACAAGGTAAGAAGAATTTGGTAAATGATGAAAAATCAAAGAATATTATTATTAGTGGACTTATTGAATCTGCTTATCATAAGGTGTTGGGTTGTAAAACTGCCAAAAATGTATGGGACAAGCTTGAGAATATATATGCAGGTGACTCAAATGTCAAAGAAGCAAAGCTTCAAATCTATAGAGAAAAATTTGAGCAACTCATAATGAAAGAAGATTGCAACATTGCTGCATACTTCCAATACGTTGATGAAATAACCAATACTCTGGAAGGATTGGGAGAGCCAGTTGATGAGAAGACTATTATACGGAAGATTCTTAGAACGTTACCAGGGAGATTCAACCCAAAGGTATCGGTCTTAGAATACAATGCAAATCTGGACAAACTCAGCAAAGAGGAATTACATGGAGTTCTCATAGCATATGAAATGAGACTTGATGAAGAAGAGGGTACTTCGCATCTAGAAACTGCATTCGTTGCATCTAAGAAAACAAATAAGGATAAACAACCTTCAATTGAAAATACATGCACCTGCAAGTGTGAAGAAAAGGGAGATGATGAAGAAGGTCTTTCAGATGAAGAATATGCTTACTTCATGAGAAAACTACAAATTGGTAAGGGACAATTCAAAGGTAAAATTCCATTGATATGTTTCAGCTGTAATGAGGTTGGGAATTTTGCAGCAAAATGTCCAAACAAAAGTAATGGCAACTCAAAAAGAAAGAAAGGCTTTAAGAAATTCAACAAGCAAGGATCCAAAGGGAACTTTCTCTCTAAAGAAGATAGCTCATCATCCGATGAAGACAATGATAGTGAAGAAGAAGCCAATGAGAGAGTATTGTTTATGGCCAAGCACAATAGACCCAAGCACAATAAGCAAGAGGTATCAAACAACGAAGAAGAAGGATGGACCATAGACAAATTTTATGAGGAAGCAATCAGGCTTATAAAAGATCTGAAGGCAGAGAAGATCCATTCCAAAACTCTTGAAGAACAAGTTCAAGGTCTCAAAATTGAAGTTGAAGAACACAAATGCATTGAAGAGTCACTTCAAAAGAAGTTGGAAGAAAGTAACCAAGAAAGGGAAGAATTAGAAGCCGAAGTAGTCTCGCTGCGTGAGGAAGTGAAGAAAGGAAAAACTATCCAAAACTATGCCAACAACTCAAGGGCATTGGAAGAACTCATCAACAATCAACAATCTTACAACGACAAAATTGGCATCGGTTACAAAGAAGAAGAAGTAGGACCTTCTACAACAAAGTACAATGAACCTATGAGATCCGACATGCATGTAGACTTCATTGGACAAGATTCGCAAGAACAGCCTTGGAAGACAATTCCTCGACGAAAATTTCCATCCAGGTACCAACATATTTTTTATGGCTACCGTTATTCATGTGGAAAATTTGGTCATAAAGCTGTAGAATGTCGCACATACCCTAGGAACGAATACAATTCCAGGAGATCTGTCAAATATGAAACTCCCAAGGCTCAACGAAACATCAATAGATTTGAACATTTAAGAAATAATATTGAATGTTATAAATGTCAAAACTTTGGACACATAGCCAAAGACTTCAGACTTGAAAATCCTCCAGAAGAATCTTCGAAGCCACAAAATGAACGAACATGGAAGAAGAAGAAGAATGATAATTGTGCTCTCGCTCTCAAGGCTCAAAAGAACAAATATGTGTGGTATGTTGATGGTGGTTGCTCAACACATATGAATGGAGATAGAACAAAATTTTTATCTCTGAAATAGAAGAAGGATGGAACCGTATCCTTTGGAAATGATGGATCTTCAAATGTTATAGGATCATGTACCATCACTCTTAGAACAAATATGTTATAGCCAAGAATGTTCTATTGGTTGAAAACATGAATCACAATCTGCTCATAGTTGGACAAATGTGTGATCAAGGATACACAATACTATTCAACTCCACGAAATGTGAAATTAGGAAAGGCAGGTATGGTGAAATTGTGGCTATAGCAAGTCGAGCTCCAAGCGACATATATGTTCTGGATGAAGCAACTAAAGCATCTCTAATAGCTAAAGAGGATGATATAATATTTGGTAGCAATGATGATCGACTAAGTAATAAGTTTGCTACAAATATGCAAAGTGATTTCAAGATGTCTTTACTTGGTGAGTTGACATACTTCTTAGGGCTTCAAATATCTCAGCAAGAGAAAGGAATATTTATATGTCAAGCCAAGTACATCAAGGAAATGATAAATAAATTCAAAATGGAAGATTTCAAACCCATCCTTACTCCAATGGTAATAGGTTGCAAATTGAGCATAGACGACTCATCTAAGGATGTGGATCAAAGGTTGTACATATTTATGATTAGTAGTCTTCTATATGTAACAGCCTCCCGACCAGATGTTATGCAAGCAATTGGACAAGTAGAAATATTCCAAGAAGCACCAAAGTAATCACATATTAAATATTCGCTAGCATTGGAATATCTTCGCCAGAAGCTTGGGATTCTCCCTATTTCTCATTAGATTTTCCTTTTTCATAATATAAAGGGGGAGTGGAAGTAAATTACAGGTCTGCAGGATGGTTTTGTGTTAGGGGGAGTGGAAGCGTGTACAGGTCTACAAGATGGTTGTGTTTCAGGGGGAGTTACCCTTTTCCATTAATGTCAAAGGGAGAGAGAATTTTGTAGGAAGAGGTGTCATGATCGTAGGGGGAGTACTTGTGTTGCCATCAATGCCAAAGGGGAGATTTTTGATCAATGGTTGTCATTGATGTCAACCCAAGAAGCACGAGGGGCTACCCCGATCTTGAATGGAACTTTTTACCTACCAAATTACTATATTCTAGGTCAGGTATATTTTTTATGGTTTCTAATTGTCGAGATATTTTCGTTGATATATGGCACGGCATATAATTCTTCACGTTTGAGAGATATTCATGTTTTAAGTTTGTAACCCTGGCTAGTGGGCTATTCATGTTTGAAGCTGTACCCCATTAGTGGGATAAAACCCATGGGAAAACCCCATGGGGTTGGGGCATGGGTCATTGAAAAGTCATAATATTTTTTAAGATCCTAAGATCCCTCCCACATTCACTTGTTGAAGCCCCTCTCAACTTAAGCATTCATATAAATTGTGATCTTCATTTCCTCCTTATGCATGGGATTTGGCCATTTGAAACAGGTCATCGTGGAATTTTCGCTCTAAATTTTATTCTACGAAGGCTCAGAAGTTGAAATTTTTGTGAGGTGAAGCCAAAATCCTGAGGAAGCTACAATAAAAAATTTAGATCAATTTGCGCAATATTTTTGGAGATATGATCTATGGAAGTAAGGGTTTTTGCAGGCTCCTGAAATTCATCTCAAAGAAGTGACCTTGGTAAAATCGTCATAACGCTCTCTCTGAGTATCGGATTGGAATTCTGTAAAAAGTGGCAGATAGTGCACAGGTTTTAGTTTTCTCTCTATCAATTTTAGAGGCAAATGAAGAAATAGTGACATGTGGCACGCCGTACAACTGCGCTCTTCTGAAACAGTCCATAATTAGGGCATTGTGAGAGATTGGGTATAACTCTCTCTTGAAGAATCCAAATTGGGTCAGACCTATGGCATTGGAAAGAAGACTCAGAGGAATAATAAAGGACCGAAAATCAGATATTGAGGATCTAAAATAATAGAGATACACCAGATTCAATATCGATCTCCTAGAAGGCAAGAAAAAGCTAGATCATGTGTTGTCAAGGATTGCAAAAGACCAAACTTTCTATGGCACCAAAGCAAAGCAAGGTGTAGTAGAGGGTAGCATGAAAAAAGAAGCAACCAAGGTGCATAACAGTAGAAAGAAGTTCATCATATGAATTCTTCAAGTGGGCAGCACTTCATACAATCATTGTAAAGGTATCATTGTACTTATTCATTGTAAATACATTATTGTACAAATTGTACTAGTGTCTATCTGCCAAGGGTTGAAGAGGCAGTGTTGGGAGGTCTAGGATCATCATTAGGTGGTTGTGTCAAAGTTGGGGTTATAGTCTAGTATATCTTCTTCTTCTACATCATTCTATATCATTGTAAAGTGGACCATTTTCCCTGGTACGAGAGTCCATTCTTCTTTTATTCTTCTATAGGGTGGTAGGGTGGTGCTAGGGTGAGTTGTAGCTCATTGGGTGTTGGGGCATCTATTCAGTTGACTATTGAAGAATCTTGGGCATTGGAGCATCCATCCAGTGGGAGCTGGAGAAGAATGCTTTTCTAGATTCTAGGAAGTTGGAGCTTTATTTTCAATTGGAGTTGAATATTAAAGAATTATTAGAAAAGCATTAGGTGGTTTTTGTCCCGGAGTGGGTTTCCACCTTAAAAATTGTGTGCATTTGTGTTCCTCTTGTTTGCTGTTATCATTGTACAAACACTGATAATAATTGAAGATTAACTAATGCTCTAATTGAAAGAAATATTGATTCACCCCCCCTCTCAGTATTTCCAACAATTGGAATCAGAGCTTGGTTCCTTCAATAGCAGTTTAACAGCTGGAAGGAGGTCATGGAGCATACCAAGAATGTTGTACCTCTATTCAATGAAAATAATTATGCACTCTGGAAAGGAAGAATGGAGGTCTATCTCTTGGCGCAAGGTTACGAAGTATGGGACACTGTTCAAAATGGATTTACATCAACTATGGATGAACAAGGTAAGAATAATTTCGTAAATGATGCAAAATCAAAAAATATTATTATCAGTGGACTTATTGAATCTGCTTATCATAAGGTGTTGGGTTGTAAAACTGCCAAAAATGTATGGGACAAGCTTGAGAATATATATGCAAGTGACTCAAATGTCAAAGAAGCAAAGCTTCAAATCTATAGAGAAAAATTTGAGCAACTAAAAATGAAAGAAGATTGCAACATTGCTACATACTTCAAATAAGTTGATGAAATAACCAATACTCTGGAAGAATTGGGAGAGCCAGTTGATGAGAAGACTATTATACGGAAAATTCTTAGAACGTTACCAGGGAGATTCAACCCAAAGGTATCGGTCTTAGAATACAGTGCAAATCTGGACAAACTCAGCAAAGAGGAATTACATGGAGTTCTCATAGCATATGAAATGAGACTTGATGAAGAAGAGGGTACTTCGCATCTAGAAACTGCGTTCGTTGCATCTAAGAAAACCAATAAGGATAAACAACCTTCAATTGAAAATACATGCACCTGCAAGTGTGAAGAAAAAGGAGATGATGAAGAAGGTCTTTCAGATGAAGAATATGCTTACTTCACGAGAAAACTACAAATTGGTAAGGGACAATTCAAAGGTAAACTTCCATTGATATGTTTCAACTGTAATGAGGTTGGGCATTTTGCAGCAAAATGTCCAAACAAAAGTAATGGCAACTCAAAAAGAAAGAAAGGCTTTAATAAATTCAACAAGCAAGGATCCAAAAGGAACTTTCTCTCTAAAGAAGATAGCTCATCATCCGATGAAGACAATGATAGTGAAGAAGAAGCCAATGAGAGAGTATTGTTTATGGCCAAGCGCAATAAACCTAAGCACAATAAGCAAGAGGCATCAAACAACGAAGAAGAAGGATGGACCATAGACGAATTTTATGAGGAAGCAATCAAGCTTATAAAATATCTCAAGGCAGAGAAGATCCGTTCCAAAACTCTTGAAGAACAAGTTCAAGGTCTCAAAATTGAAGTTGAAGAACACAAATGCATTGAAGATTCACTTCAAAATAAGTTGGAAGAAAGCAACTAAGAAAGGGAAGAATTAGAAGCCGAAGTAGTCTCGCTGCGTGAGGAAGTGAAGAAAGGAAAAACTATCCAAAACTATGCCAACAGCTCAAGGGCATTGGAAGAACTCATCAACAATCAACGATCTTACAATGACAAAACTGGCATTGGTTACAAAGAAGAAGAAGCAGGACCTTCTACAAAAAAATACAATGAACCTATGAGATCTGATATGCATGTAGACTTCATTGGACAAGATTCGCAAGAACAGCCTTGGAAGACAATTCCTCGACGAAAATTTCTATCCAGGTACCAACATATTTTTTATGGCTACTGTTATTCATGTGGAAAATTTGGTCATAAAGCTGTAGAATGTCACATGTACCCTAGGAACGAATACAATTCTAGGAGATCTGTCAAATATGAACCTCCCAGGGCTTAGTGAAACATCAATAGATTTGAATATTTAAGAAATAATATTGAATGTTACAAATGTCGAAACTTTGGACACATAGCCAAATACTGCAGACTTGAAAATCCTCCAGAAGAATCTTCAAAGCCACAGAACGAACGAACATGGAAGAAGAAGAATAATGATAATTGTGCTCTCACTCTCAAGGCTCAAAAGAACAAAAATGTGTGGTATGTTGATAGCAATTGCTCAACGCCTATGACTGGAGATAGAAATAAATTTGTATCTCTAAAAGAGAATAAGGATGGAATCATGTCCTTTAAAAATGATGGATCTTCAAATGTTATAGGATCAAGTATTGTCACTCTCGGAAGCAAAGATGCTCTAGCCAAGAATGTTCTATTGGTGGAAAACATGAATCACAATCTGCTCAGTGTTGGACAAATGTGTGATCAAGGACACACAATGCTATTCAACCCCACTTAATGTGAAATTAGGAAAGGCGTGTATGGTGAAATTGTGGCTACAACAAGTCAAGCTCCAAATGACATATATGTTCTGGATGAAGCAACTAAAGCATGTCTAATAGCTAAATAGGATGATACAATAATTGGTAGCAATAATGATCGACTAAGTAAGAAGTTTTCTACAAAGGTGCAAAGTGATTTTGAAATGTCTTTACTGCAGAGGTGACATACTTATTAGGCTTCAAATATCTCACAAGAGAAAAATAATATTTATATGTCAAGCCAAGTACATCAAGGAAATGCTCAAGAAATTTAAATGGAATATTGCAAACCCATCCTTACTCCACAGGTAACAGTTGCAAATTGAGCATACGACTCATCTAAGGATGTGGATCAAAGGTTGTACAGATCTATGATTAGTAGTCTTCTATAAGTAACAGCCTCCCGACCAGATGATATGAAAGCAGTTGGACAAGTAGAAAGATTCCAAGCAGCACCAAAAGAATCACATATTAAATTTTCACCAGCATTAGAATATCTTCACTAGAAGCTTGGGATTCTCCCAAGTTCTCATTAGATTTTCCTTTCTCAGAATATAAAGGGGGAATGGAAGTAGATTACAGGTCTGCAGGATGGTTGTGTGTCATGGGGAGTGGAAGTGTGTACAGGTCTGCAGGATGGTTGTGTCTCAAGGGGAGTTACCCTTTTCCATTGATGTCAAAGGGGGAGAGAATGTTGTAGGAAGAGGTGTCATGATCGCAGGGGGAGTACTTGTGTTGCCATCAATGCCAAAGGGGGAGATTGTTGATCCAACGGTTGTCTAGAACGATGTCAGACGAAGCACGAGGGCTAACCCAATATTGCATGGGAATTTTGACCTAAAAAATTAATATATTGGGTCAGCCATTATTTTTATGGTTTCTACTTGTCGAGATGTTTCCGTTGATATATGGCACGCCATGCTGTAATTCTTCACGGTTTGAGAGATATTCATGTTTGATTTGTACCCCGGTTAGTGGGCTAAAGCCCCATGGGGTTGGGGCATGGATCATTGAAAAGTCATAATTAATATTTTTTTAATCTCTAAATCCCTCCCACATTCACTTGTTTAAGCCCCTCGAACTTAAGCATTTATATAAATTGTGATCCTCATTTTCACTCCTTATGAAAGGGATTTGTGCATAGGAAACAAGTCATCGTGTCATTTTCGCTCTAACTTTTTTTTATACAAAAGGTTCGAAGCTGAAATTTTTATGTGAGGGCAGAAAGCCAAAATCTAAAGGAAGCTACGGTAAAAAATTTCGGATTAAGGTGCGCAATATTTTGGAATGTGATACGTAAAATCGAGGTTTTTGCGAGCTCTGAAATTCATCTCAAAGAAGTGACCTTGGTAAAATCATCATAACTCTCTCTACGAGTATCGGATTGGAATTCGTAATAAGTGGAAAATAGTGCACGATCTACGAGTTTTCTCTATCAATTTCGAGCCAAATGAAGAAACAATGACACCGTGGCACGTTGTACAAGTCTTGTTCTATTTCAAAAACCGATCCATAATTAGGGCATTATGATAAATTGGGTATAAATCTCTCTTGAAGAATCCAAATTGGGTCGGACACATGGAATTGGAAAGAGGAATAAAAGGACTACTACGGGACCGAAAATCGAGATATTGAGGATGCGAAATAACGGAGATACACGAGATTCAATATCGAGCTCCTAGGAAAACAGAATAGCTAGATCATGTGTTGTCGAGGATTGCAAAGGACCGAGAATTTCTACGACGAGAAAAGCAAGAAAGGTGCGAGAGGAAGAGGGTAGCATGACAAGAGCAGCAACCAAGGTGCATAACGACGGCAAGAAGTTCATCATATGAAGTCTTCAAGTGGCGACACTACATACGATCATTGTAAGGTATGTTTGTACTTAGTCATTGTAAATACATTATTGTACAAATTGTATTAGTAATACATCTACCAAGGGGTTGAAAGGCGGTGTTGGGAGGAGTCACAGGATCATCATTAGGTGGTTGTGTCAAAGTTGGGGTTATGGTCTAGTATATCTTCTTCTTCTGCATCATTCTATATCATTGTAAAGTGGACCATTTTCCACAGTACGAGAGTCCATTCTTCTTTTATTCTTCTATAGGGTGGTAAGGTGGTGCTAGGGTAGTAGTAGCTCATTGGGTGTGGGGTGTCAGATTGGGTTGAATCTCTTTGAAGAATCTCGGGGCGTTGGAGCGTCCATCCCGGTGGGAGAACACGGAGAAGAATGCTTTTCTAGATTCTAGGAAGTTGGAGATTTATTTTCAATTGAGTTGAATATTAAAAAATTATTAGAAAAACATTAGGTGGTTTTGTCCGGAGTGAGTTTTCCGGCTTAAAAAGCTGTGTGCATTTGTGTTCCTCTTGTTTTTACCTTATCATTATTCTAAACAACGATAATAATTGAATATTAACTAATTCTCTGGTGGAGAGGAATCTTGATTAACCCCCTCTCGGTATTTCCAACACGGACACTCCAAAGAATGTCTCAAATCTTAGAAATTTCCTTCCAAATAGCAGGAACCATTTCTAATATCTTGCAGGATACCAATTACTAAGAAAAATCTGAAAACTAAGATCTTAAAAAAATTCACTTAAAATATGAAAAATAATATCCAATGTTGGGGAATGATTTGGTTAAATCAAGCGGTCGGAGTCATCCTTATAAAATCCATTCTCTTTGCCCTTCCCCTCTGTAGTTTCCATGATATACGCCTTGCAGGGTACACATAAGAAAATAGAAATTATAATCGAGAGGTTTCTATGGCAAGGAGGGAAAACATAAACCGAAAATTCGGTTTAATCAAATGGAGTCAAGTAATTGTGTAATATAAGAATGTTGGTCTCTGCAATAGAATACGGATTGATGAATACGGCACTTGGATCGAGATTTCTTAGAGAGATTCAATACGGGGGAAAAGAAGTTGGTGGAATCATGCTTCGAGTCAAAATAATTAAGCACTCGAAGGATCTCCATATCTTGGACAAGAATGCACCTTTCATACCTTGTACTAAAATACGGGAAGCTCATTATCAAGGTGCTTCCATTGATAAAAAAAAAATATCTCAATAATGTCGGGAAATGGAAAAAACATTAATTTGTGGAAGGATAACATAATGGCAAGTGAGCCATTATGTAACAATGTGAGAAATTATAGAGACTGAGAACTAGATGAAGTCAAGGGGCCTCTCCAACTTGGGAAAAATAACATAGTGGGACAACGATGGAATACGGAACAATTTAAAACTCCCTAATCTACCACGGGATTTAAAAGCAATGGGATGTTCGAGCTTCCTAATAAAGGCACAACCCCATTGGAGCAAAGTAAAAACGGGATGCACACATATGGACTCCTACAAGAGGAGAGTATCACCGAAAGTCAAATTAGGATATCTTGAGTGGCAAGAACAACAAGGGGAAACAAGATTGGCACCTCACGGAAACTTAGTGGAAAGTTGAAAGCTTACCTAAAATTAAAATATTCATTTGGACACTTCTAAATAGAAAAATTCTTGCGAGAGAACTTGAAGAAAAAAAGAATTGTTGGGCCCTCTCGGTGCCCATTGTGTCTCTGAAGGACAAAAACATTCAACACTTGTTCTTAAGAATGTAACTTCACCAAAGAATGTTGGAAGGATGTGGCCTCTCCAATAGAAGAAAATCTTATTCCACCATCCCACTCAATGGGTTTCTAGCTAAGCGGAAAAATAATTACCCTTACTCTCTAAAAAATAAAATCTTGTGAAAATATATTGGACCAACATACCCTTGTTTTATCTTTGGTAGATGTTTGGTTAGCAGAAAAAACAAGATCTTCAATAATAAAAAGCCAATAGTGGAAAAGGGTAATATAAAAAACATGGGGGGAGCAAGTCTACGAATTCTATTAGTGAAGTAAAGGGACAAAAGGAATTAGTGGGTTTCAAGCATAAGAAACATAGTGGGCAAGGTTTGCAAGTAAGTAGGCCCAATTCCGCAACAATTCCCATACCCGAGAGAAAAGGAAAAACAAAAATGGAAAATAAGGCTCTCGAGAAGAAGACTTCAGGAATTGGATTAGCTCTCTCAAAAGGCCACATCTCTTCTTCGATGGGGCTTCAAAAATAGATCTGGAAAAGTAGGGGCTGGGAGGAATTATACTCTCACAGTGATAAGAGAAACACCATAACGTAGGATTGGGGCTTAGGCACTATGTCCTATGATAGAGCGAAAGCCTATGGGATTCTCCTTAGGGTCAAAATATTAAAAGAAAGAAGTATAATGAATCTAATAATATTTGGAGATTCATGATCATTATATAATTGTTAGTCGGTAAACGTAGTTTAAAAAATGCGACTACTGCGCCATATACTTGAAAGGATAAGTCAATATGCAAAGAATATTGGAAATTTTACTTATTATCATATCTTAAGGGATAATAATAAAAGTGCGATAATCGGGAAAATAAGGCAATTGATAGAATAATGGGACAAATGACATTGATAGAGATCTTGTCAAAATACCAATCCCATGTGTTGACTATATTAGCCTCCATTCCAAATTTTTGGCACCATTGTCCCGTTTGAATACGTTTAAAAACCTACGCGTGGCCTAAGACCTCCATATCCGCCTCACAGCTACCATTCCGCGCCCACGAAAATACATCGGACAAAGGCCCCTAAAAAAGCTGCACTTTAAAATATATCGGGCCCGGCCCCTTCGAGGCTTAGCCCCGACGCCTATTCTTCACGAGCTGGCCACTGAGACCAAATGCCAAATCCGAGCGCTTTCGTATTCATACAACTATTGGGCGTGTTCTCTGACGTACGATCATTCGTAGATCTAACGATGCCGCATCTCTCCCGCCTTGGTGGACCCTGGCCCACAACGTACCGATGCCAAAAGCAAGTAGGTTTATTTCACACCACCTTTCTTTGGGTGGCGGTATTCGCAAATCGCGGCGATTCCATACGTTGCTTGCCACGCGTCCCGGAGCCTTTGTTAAACCGCTCCATTTCACGCGTTATAATCGGTTGTGGACGTACGTGAAAATCTCGTGGTAGTCGGTCACGAGGCCTTCATCAGAGCGGTGGCCACTCTTCGAAGCTACATGCGTTTTAAACCAAGCTTATAACCCCCATGGCCCACCATCGCATCACTTGAGCACAATACTTAGTGAATTTCGTTTTGATCGTATGGCCCGAATCTCCTTTTTTGTCCTGTAACTGGTGACTCAAGCCTCCTTCCACGTCATCTGCACGTTTCGCCGTGCATCCCTCGACTCCATATATCTTTTTAGGTCGAAGGACCATAGTCACGTCTAATTTCACGTATTCCTTCAATTCTTCTCATACCATTCCTCTGTGACTCACCACCCTACATCATTTCATTTCGATAAATCTACACCACCATATCATTGAATCAGCCATGCCACCATCCACGTATGCTGGTTTTATTTAACAAGTTTGTGGTTTGCCGGGTTTGCTGGTAATTATCATGATTCACCACCTCCATTTCGAGAGCGAGAACGCCGCAGAAAGACCTTGTTGGAGAAAAATTTATGGAAAAATATTCGGGAGGCTGCTATGATATGACCACCATTAAAGAAAGCAAGGATCTAAATCTATTAAACCCTCCAAGGTCATTCAAATGCATAGGTTGAGCAGATGAAGAATTAATGGCGCGGATAGAGAATATTAGTGAAGAACGGGGGATTAAAGAAATGCATTTTAAGGACTTTGGAGCACACACCGCCTTTTTGGAGGAAAAGTATTGAATCGAAGACCACTGCAGAGATCACTAGAAATATCTCTTCACGAGAAAACAATGCCCTCAAGGTCTATTTCGAGCGGTTTTCTTCGGGGAAAGGACAAAATGTTCATGTGAATTTCTCTCTATGCGTGTTCTGAAGAGATTTTCTACCCCGATGCATTTATTTAAATGATAGAGGTACACACGGCCCTGACATGGTCATCCGGTGTGGGCGTGAAGGTTTTCCGCCATTTTGTTTGAATTAAGCCAATTAAATGAGCATCACCACCTCGTTTTCTAGAGTTTTTCGGTCTCCTATAAAAACCGGGAAGAAAGACATTGTAGAGGTTCCGATTTTTATCAAAAAATTGGGTAGTGAAAGGAATTTTTGCATACATTTTGTATAAGCTCTTGTATGGAGGCTCGGAGCCCATAAGGTCTCGGTGAGGAGGAGTTCTATGTTGTGATGGGTGGGTCTGGTCTTTGGTATCCTGATATGTAACTTCCTTTTGTATGTTTAATACAACATTTCATGTTATCCATCTTCATGTATCATGTCTTGGAATACTGATGACTCCTTGATTTTTAGGTAAGGATTTATCCTAGTTGATACCCATACTTGGATCGATCGAGTACTTTAAATATGGCTTAGGCATGATACTTTTGTTTCATGATTCATCTCATCCATCTTTCTTCTATAATATTTGCTTTGGGAGGGTGCTTTTAAAACACCATTGTCTTGTATGGATTCTTAGAATGATAAGCCCATATATGGTTCTGTTTGGTATATACGGGTATCGGACAAAGAAGTTAACTAATATCTTCTTATATTTCTTTCACGCATACACCTTGCGATATTTTAGGATTTACGTAGCATATTACTTGAATCGGCCCTCTTTACAATAAATTGTCTCTTAAACGTAAAGTGCTTTTGTGTTGGGGCTTTGCATCTTGTCTACGCAACATTACTTTCCTTGTGGCGAGTTTTACGTAAGTTAAGTCCCATTAAAATCAATTTCCTTTTTCTACAAGAGAAAACAATAGAGTTTTGGATTGACACCCCGGTTTAGGATACACTCCCTGTATGATAAGATGTCTGGAGAACGCGGTCTCCCTACGACAACTCTAAATTTGTCTCTAGGAGTGACAATTTCTGTCGACAACATCTTTCTGTTGTTGCCGGACGGAATTTAAGAATATCGAGTTTCACGGGCCTCGACAAATCATATTCACTCTCTAATCGGGTGAGCACGAGAGAGTTGAAGAGTTGCATATCTCACCTTGGCGACTCCACTTTGTTGTTTATTTGATAAATCTATTTGTGATCTGGCTCCTCGTAAGCCATACTGAGGTCGAATAAGTCTAAGCCAAAGACATGCTGTGTCGACCACGAAGATCATACATAGAAGAAGTTGGAAAGAGAGGGGACCGGTCCAGTACTAAAAACCTGAATTTTACGCGTGAAGATTATCCATCCTCTTCTTCCCGAGAAATCCAAGTAGAAAATCACGACTCCCTTTATTGGAGATACGAATATTTTTCGGATAGCCCACTTAGAGGGTGTTAGAATTAGAAGATATTTTCACCCTACCCCCGAGGCCGGAAGAAGTCAACGAAGTCAGGGAAGGTAAGGCGGCTGATAACAGAGCTATTCCCATCCACACCTCGAGCAACTGTTCAATATATTCTATTGTTATTCATACTCCACTTCCACCTCCCTCTTCCTCCATTTGTACATCAAATTGTTGCACAACCCCCTCCTCCGATGGCTAATGTCCCGGCCTTTTTTGTTGAATAAGTATGCCCCCTGGCATTGCCCCAAGTGTTGAATGATATGCCACGGGGACTATTTGAAGATCTTGCCCAGTTCAGGAAAATGAAATTGATGCTCATAAACATCTTGAGACTTTACGCTCTTTTTGCGAGAAAACTTCAATGTAGAACACTTGGGCGTAGTCTTAAGATTATTTATTGCAATCTGGACGGTGAAGCCGAAGTAGTTCGAAGACATTGGGAAACCGTTCTACTAGCCACCTGGGACAATATGGAAAATACTTTTCTCGGAGAAAATGGGGAGAAAAGAAAGATCATGGATAGTGTCTTACGAGTTCAATACACTCAAGAAGAAACATAATGAAGAGGTGTCGAGAATTTATCAAAATATTTAATAAGTTATATCTAAATCTCCCTCAGATATGAAGCCTCATCGAATGCTGCTTAAAGTTGTTTTCATAGCAGCCTTTGACTTAGATTTTGGTTTCTCTCTCGGGGAGAGAGCACGCCACTCTAGATGATGCTCGGTCGGATGCTCTTGAGGCTGGAAGAAAATTTTCCTCCTTTGGGAAATTAAAAGGGAGAAAATTTGAGCGAGGATACGAGAAGAAAATGAAAAGAGAGTATCTGTTAAAATCGGGACGAGACACGACAAGATGGAGGAAATAAGAAAAATGATCAAAAATATGGTTAAGCTAGAATTGGAGGCCAAAACTGTGACCCAATTTTTTTATAATGCTCCAAATAGAGGTTACAATCCTCGATTATGAAAGCCACCCTGAGATATTTCCAAGGGAAACAAAGGAGCAAGTCCAAGTACCACATCCCTTGTACTTGGATGGTCCGGAAGATAACCTGTTTGAGGATCTTTATTTTATGAGGGTAGAATGTCCGCTATAAGAAGAAGAGTTTGGAGACACGAGAAGAAGCGAGAGATTGATCATTGTTGTAAGCTGATTTGAGGGACTTCATGCTAGCACAATTCAATAGAAAATATGATCTCGGATCTTCGAAGAGGACTCGAACTCAAGACCAGAAGAGCCTCCCCGAGAAAGAAACACCTGCTCAAATGGACCCAACAATGCGAGAGGAAAGTCGATAAAGGTAAAGTCCTCTAAACGAAGCCTTTCACAGTCTAATGACCAAGTCCCCTCTTCTTCAAAAGTAGTCGATCCTCCTAATGTTGATGCCGTATCAAAAGAAGTAAAACCTTCGGTGAAAATAAGAAAGTCAAGAAGTTGCAATAGAAAAACCACTCCTGCTTTCAATCTACAAAAAAGAACTTGAGAAAGTCAAAATCCAGGTCCACGGCTGAATTGTTGAAACAACTGTTACCAATCTCAAGTCACTTCTTTATTGTTCCCTCCTGACACCAACGTTCCGAGATAGTCTTAATCTTCGAAGAAAGACCCATGGTAGTCTTTGGCCCACATGTCGAGAGATAGGCCCTCTACTCCTCCTTTCTATGTGTCTCTAGTGATTCATGACACTGCTATTGCACAATTGTATGTTAGATTAAGGGCTTCCCATAATCTTATGCCTCTTCAGGTCATGGAACAACTAGGACTCTGAATCACACGCCCATACAAAGACCTCTATTCATTTGATTCCAAAAGAAGTTAAATGTCTAGGGATGATTAAGGATACGGTAGTCAATATGGCCCAAATTCCGGCAAAAGTGTGGTAATGGACATTGTGGTGGGCTGATATCTGACCCGCTTTGGCATCTTTGTATCCCAAGGTCTGGGGAACAAATATTGGTGGGTCATAAGATAAGTTTAACATATGCCACTATCCTTTGTTTTTGGTGGCTAGAAGAGGAAGTTATACGGAGAGAAACGATTTTCCAAGATGGTGACTAAGGTTGTGACTCGGAAGAGTCCTGAGTCTATAGTAAAGAGGAGATTTCTCATGTTTGATGTTAGAAGAAGATAAAAATTTCGCTCTTGAACCTTCATACATCCAAATCAAGGCGAAGCGGCCTCAGGAAGACCATGAAGCGAGGTATGGACTCTACATTTTAATGGAGCAAATTCAAGAGAAGGTAATGGGGTGAGTATTGATAACCTCTCCCACGGAAAATGGATCCCATTGTCTTTTAAATTGGAATATGAGGCTACTAATAATGTAGCTGAATATGAAGCACTATTATTGGGATTGCAAACGGCTAGGAGCATGGGTATACAAGAAGTTTGAAGAGGTTTTGGGAGATTAGAAATTTGGTGAGTCGGGGCAATTCGAAATCAATGTCAAACTAAACATCCACGAGTGAGAGGATATATAAATGAAGTATGGGACACGGTGGAAAATTTCTTCTCGGCATTTAACATCCAGTTCATGCACCGGGAAGCGAGGAATAGAATGGCGGATTCTCTCGCGCGGGTGCCCGGTACATTCCGTCCTCTCGGAACCCTCTCTTGAGGTATGAAATTGAGGTACGTTATAGGCCATCAATCCCCGAGATAATATTAAACATTAGCGAGGGTATTTGAAGATGAGGAAAAAATGAAGAGATTCACGGAAACAATGGGAGAATTCTCTAATATGGAGATTGATGATTGTGAAGAAGATTGAGAATTTGAGAAAGGTTTGAGAAAATAAGTGGGAGAAAATGGCGGAAGAAAAGTGTTGCGGTACAAGAAAATGTCATCCCTAGAGGGTTGGTGCCTCTAGAAAGATTATTGTCAAGAATGATGTCTCTTTGCAACTTTGGTAAAAAGAGTGGTAGAAGAAAGATCGGTGGAGAAGATGCGAGATACGGGTACCAATATTGAGCTCAAGAGTGTCAAATTATCGAGAAAGGTCCCGGGGGAATATGGGGAAAAATACACAAAATTATTTCAAACTTATAAATATGTGTTTGAATGGTCTACCCGAGTTCTTAAAAAATTTTGATATCGATATAATGCGGCATAAAATTCCTGCGAGGAAGATGCAAAACCTTATAAGTAGAAGCTCGGACAGATAAATCCTGCTTTTACTTCCTCCATTGAAAAAGAAATCAAGCGCACAAAGGCCAAAATAATTGTACCATTGAGGTACTCGGAATGGGTGAACCTTGTCCTTGTTCGAGAGAAAGAATGGAGAAATAAGTTTGTGTGTGGATTTTAGGAATTTAAACCTTGAGGCATCTTTAAAAAGATAATTATCCACTCCCCAAAATGGACTACATCCTGCGGAAAGTAGTGGGAGCTTCTAGGATGTCAATGATGGATGGATTTTACAGTTGCTGTCAATTGTTGTACTTCGGAATATCAAAAAAGAGAAGTTTGCTCACGCCATGAGGAAAATTTATGTATGCCAAGATGCCTTTGGATTGATTAATGCGATGGCCAATTTTCAAGGGCCATGGATATTGCTTTTGTTGGGCGGGATAAATTTTATGGTGGTGTACCTTGATGATATTACGGTGTTTCAAAAAATGATGATGAGCATTGAGCATTCTGAAAATTTTGAAAAATGCGAAGGTGTAACCTTTCTCTTAACCCACAAAGTCTTTATTTGCATTAGAGGAGAGAGCAAACTTTTGGGGCACATTGTAACTAAAGATGGGGTAAGGATAGACCCCAAAGAGTAGAGAGTTATAAATAGCATCCCTCTCCCCCGAAATAAGAAGGAAGTGCAAGTATTTTTTAAGTAGGATAAATTTCTGAGAAGATTTATTCCTAACTATGTTGAGATAGTTAGGCATATAACGATATGTTGAAGAAAAAGAATAATGAAGTAAAATGGTCTCGGGAATCTGAAGATGCATTCACCCCGAGGATAAAGCAGGCATTTTTACGAAGCTCACATGCGTGGACACGATTGTAAATCCATTTATGATCTTTTCCTTTGCATCGCCACATACGATAAGTTTGAGTGTTATTACGGAAAAACAAAGATGGATATGAGAGAAGCCTATTCTTTCTTCGGTCGAGTTCTTCATGATGCGAAGCGAGAAGTATAATATATTGGAGAAACAGAGACCTTTAGCACGAGTGAAATCCCTCAAAGCTTTCCGCATGTATATTTTGCGATCTCACATCTTTGCCCATTTGTACCTACCATAGTGAGGATGTCCTTGTTCGGGGAGGCAGTGAAGGAAAGAGGGGGAAGGTGGATTTCAAAATACGAGTATGATGCGGACATCCGAGTCCAACCAAGCTAATCAAAGGATAGAGGCCTTGCTAAAATCTGTCTGAATCAAACTATCGGAGCCACAGGCATAAGCTTTGTCTATGATAGCAAGTGGAGAGTCGAAAATGAAAAAGAGCGACAAGGGATGGAGATGGCTACTCGGGAAAGTACACATGAAATTTCTCACAGTCCTTGGTACAAGGGGTAGTGGAATGTCTTTTGACACTAGGCTGCCCTCAAGTTGTGATAAGGCAAAATACGAGAACATTGAAATCAAAATCGCAAAAGTATATAGTTTCCAATGACGATTATATTGGGGAGATCTTTCGAACTTTACTACTATTATGCCTCCACCACGAGAAAATAGTGGAAAATATAATGATAGAATTCCACGAGGGGAATTTGTGAGCCCATTACAGGCGGGGCTACAACTCGCAAATCACAGTAGGTTTCTGCGGCCAAAATTGTTGGAGATGTTTTTACTTGGGTCGAGCATGTGATAAGTGTCGAAATTTGCTGAGAGATAGAAGTTGGCATCTGCCTGCGATTCCGATTCATGTAGATGAACCATTTCAACAATGGGGAATAGATTTTATAGGTGAAATTCACCCACCCTCAAGTGGACAACATAAATGGATATTAACGGCCATATTACTTTACAAAATGGGTGGAAGCCATACACGAGGAATGCTACGTGACTCTTGTCATCATAAATTTCATGGAAGAAAACATCATATCTAGGTTTGGGTAACCTGTAGAATAGTGAGCGATAATGCACGAGGCCTTCAAGTACACCCAAAATTTGTAAGTTACGCAATGAGTATAATATTACATTCGACACTCCACAACTTACTATCCACGAAATGGCAGCGAGAATCCTCTGACAAAACTCTAGCGAGGGCTTTGAAGGAATAATAAATGAAAATCAGAGGGTGGGATTCCCAATTGAAGTTTTCTCTATAGGCTAATAGAATCACAGTGAGAAACAGCCAGGAAATCTCCATGAGTTGGTATATGGACGAGTAGCAGTGTTTCTGTTGTGGCCTTACGATGTGCCGTTTCTTATGAAAAACGAGGAGAAGAACACCGATGATATGGTCGAAGAATCCAATCGATTGGTAGAATTAGAGGAAACAGGGCCAAGTGAATTAGAGATTAACGGAGTATCAAGAGAAAATAGAAACATATTTGACGAGTACGACACTTCAAAGATAGAAAATTGCAGTTAGAGATCTAGTTCTCGGATGGGATGTACGAAGAGCCGAAAAAGAGAAAACATGGCAAGTTTGACCCACTACGGTTCGGCCAGAGTACAAAATTGTATTGAACGGGGAGGCAATAACACGTTTGTATTGGAGGATTTACGGGGTGACGTGTTAGATGCCTAGTAAATGGCTTGATTTCTCACGCTTCTTCCAATTCGATTCGGGTCGAGGTGGCACGATTGTATCATTTTGTATATTAATTTTTTTTGTTTATTCACAATACGAGATAGTGCGAGTGTCATAATGAATCATGAAAGGAAAAGGTTTTGAGGGCGAGTCCACGGGGTTTACATAAGATTATGATCGGGGAGGTACGCGGGTTCTCGACACGTCCAAGTATGAGCCGAGTCCCAGGATAAGACCGATGTTGGCCCTATATTAAGCCCCTCCATTCAAATTTTGGCTTTGTTGTCTCGTTTGAATCTGTTTAAAAAACCTCGTAAGTGGCCTAAGACCTCCATATCCGCCTCACTTCCACCATTCCCGCCCACGAAATACATCGACAAAGGCTAAAAATGTTTGCCTTTAAAATATATCGGACGGCCCCTTCGGGCTTAGCCCCAACACCTTCTTCCCACCGACACGGCCACGAGACCAAACGCCAAATGCGAAAGGCGCTTGTCGTACCGACTATCGGGCGTGTTCTTAGCCATACGATCATTTGTAGATGCGGTAAGTGCCGCATCTCTCCCCTTACTGATGGACCCCGCGGCTAGCATGGGTGCCAAAACCGGTAGGTTTATTTAGCACTACCTTCTTCGCGGGTAGGCGGTATTACGCAAATCGCGGCGATTCCATACGTTGCTTGCCACGCGTCCGAACCCCTTTGTTCTAAAACCGCTCCATTTCGCGCGTTATAATCACATAGGTCGTGGACGTGCGACAAAATGCGCAGAAGGCGAGTCAAATCCACCGAGGCCTTTCGCTCAGGCGGCGGCCACTCTTTGAAGATGCATGCATTTTAAACCAAGCTTATACTTGGTAGCCCACCATCGCATCACGCGAGCACGATATTGTAGTTGATTTCGTTTTTTTTTTGATCATATGGCCCGAAATCACTTACCTATCCTAACATTGACTCAAGCCTCCCTCTGTGTCCGCCACGCGTTTCCATCGTGCATCCCTCGGCCTCCTGTATATCTTTTTTAGGTCGAAGGACCACGGGTCACGTCTAATTTCACGTATTTGTGATTCTTCTCACCATTCCTCTGTGTTTTCCTACCCTACATCATTTTCGACATTTCGATAAATCTACACCACCATATCCATAGATCCGCCGTGCCACCATCCATGTGGTTTTCTTTAACAAGTTTATGGTTTTGCGAGGTTCGTGCGGCAGAGAATTATCATGATTCACGCCTCCATTTTAGAAGCAGAACGCATGACGGGGACCACATTTCGGGAGCAAAATTTATGGAAAAAGATTAGGAGCGCTGTGATATGACCACCATTAAAGAAAGCAAGGATCTAAATCTATTAAACCCTCCGAGGTCATTCAAATGCACGGGTTGACCGAGATGAAGAATTAATGGCGCAAATAAGAATATCGGTGAAGAGCGGGGGATTAAAGAGGCCATTTTAAGGACTTTGGGGCTTTACACAACCTTTTGGAGGCAAAGTATTGAATCGAGGAGCCATAACGAGATCACTAGAAAGATCCTTCACGAAAACAATGCCCTCAAAGGTCTATTTCGAGTGGATTTTCTTCGGGAAAGAAGGACGAGAATGTTCATGTGACCTCTCTGTCAAAGTGATTTCTGAAAATTTTCTACCCAATGCATTTATTTATCTTTGACAGCAGTACACACGGCCCTCGGCATAGTCATCAGTGTGGGCGAAGGTTTTCCGCCATTTTGTTTGAATAAGCTAATTAAATGAGCATCACCTACCTCATTTCTAGAGTTTTGATCTCTGTAAACAAGGGAAGAAAGACATTGTAGAGTTCCAGTTTTTATCACAAAATTGGCGGTGAAAGGCATTTTTGCATACATTTTGTATAAGCTCTTGTATGGAGGCCGAGAGCCGTGGGGTCTCGGTGAGGAGGAGTTTTATCGCCATTAGGATTACGGTCTTTGGTATCCCATAGTATGTAACTTCCTTTTATGTGTTTAATACAACATTTCATGTTATCCATCTTCATGTATCATGTCTTGGAATGCGAGTGGCTCCTTTGATTTTAGGTAAGGATTTATCCTAGTTGATACCCATACTTGGATCGGTCAGCGCTTTAAATATGGCTCGGAGCATGATATCTTGTTTCATGATTCATCTCATCCATCTTTCTACTATGTTAGTTGCTTTGGGAGGGTGCTTTTAAAAAACACCATTGTCTTGTATGGATTCTTAGAATGATAAGCCCATATATGGTTATTTGTGTATACGGGTATCGGACAAAGTTAACTAATATCTTCTTATATTTCTTTCACTTTGCATACCTTCGATATTTGATTTGCAGCATATTAGCAGAATCGGCCCTCTTTACATTAAATTGTCTCTTAGCCATCGATTCTTTTGTGTTGGAGCTTTGCATCTTGTCCTACTTGCCAACAATACTTTCCTTGTTGGCCGATTCCGTCAGTTCTAGTCATTAAAATCATTTTCCTTGTTCTACAAAGGGTCATGAGTAAGTTTTGGATTGACACCCGAATTTTTAGGATACACTCCACCTTTATGATAAGATGTCCTAGGCAACGGTCTATGGCAACTCTAAGTTTGTCTCTAGGAGTGACAATTTTACATCGACAATACCATGATTAAGAAAATCTACGAAATCAACCATGCGAGAAGGAATCTCTCTCAAAATTAGCGCTACCCTTGTCAAGCATGGAAACAAAATATATCCTTGTACCAATAAGATCCAAAATTAATCAAACTTGGGTCTTACTCATATATCTCATCTTTTCGATGACTCTCTAGTCGACGGGCTCTACATCTTTATATGTTAATCAATGTGTTGTTCTCCTTAATTCACACAATCCTCTATTGCATTCATGCTGCCAGAACTCATAGTTTTGGCCTTCGTCTTCACTGTCCCTCGACCTTGTTTTATTGCGAACAAAAAGCAACTGCGCTTCTTCCATTCCACTACCTTGCCCTTGCCCCTCAAACATCTCTTCCTCCCTCGTGCCTTCTTTGCTGAAGCTCTCCTCCACTTCAACCTCTTCCACCACTCCTCATTAGCCATCTCTCTTATGTGTTATACGATTCTGGAAGCATGTGACGCTCCACGTGTTTCCGCAGGTTCTCTCCAAATCTTAGATCAAGCAAGCACATCTCAATCCGAGACACTTCTTATCAACACTTCACACACTTATGTGGAATCAAAGAACTCTTGGAATTTAACACATCACATCAGCAATCAATAGCACTCTTCAACACTAGATCGGAGAAATCAAGCTATATCGGAAGAAATCATTCGGTAAGAAATAAATGGACTCAGTAAAGCACATCGGATAGTAATAGATGATATAAAGGAACGGAATGAATCTAAACAAAAGTTGCACAAGATTGGAGATACTTGATCCTCGACAACAATGGGCATCGACCACAAAGGAATTTTTGTAAGTTAAGAATAGATGTAACCATTTTGAAAAATACAATCAAATTCCTCGAATACGGTGAACAAATATGAGCATGGATCAACTCTCTTGAATAGGGGTGGTCCTTAGAGACGATGGTGAACAAATAGATGAAATCTCGGCACTTTGATCTCATTCAGTAAATAGTCTCGTAGTCGGAAGTGGTCAGAACTAGTACATTATCACTTAATGACGAAATATATTTTGTTACTCCTGTGATTTGTTAAAAGTTTTATAGTTTGAATGCGGTAAACATTATAATCGATAGGAATGCTAGAAGAAGTAGTGCTTGCCATGTAACATCAATGATACACGCCCTACAAACAACTCTATTTTGTTGTCTTATCGGTGAATACATGTTGAGAATTAATATTCCTCCTTTTCGATAAATATTATCATAATCGAACTTGTTAAAAAAACATGAGACAGAAATTTGATATCAAAATAATTTCATAAAAAATTTAAACAAAGTTGAATAAGTTAATTTACCTTAATTTTTCAAGGAAAAAACTTGATAACATTTTTATTTTTTTTTACTCCATCATGTAAAACCAAGTTTTATAATCAATTTAGGTACAAAAGGTCTCTTTAATTTTGTTAACATATTCATTGGTTTTAAGTTTTGTTTTAATTTAAAATTAATTGAATTTGTTTTTGGGTAAAAGGAAAAGAGATAAGAGTTCACAAAAGAAAAGGGTGGCAGGTCTTTTGATCCTTTTTCCTAAAGGAAGAAGACAAGGAAATCAAAGAAAACCATAAAAACAAGATGATGTGAGTGCGGGTTCTAGATGGGCATGCATTCCACATGCAAAATGGTACGAAGCGAACGATCCACGAGTCAAAACAACCTGGAATTGTGGCATGCAAAGAGGATGCGATGGTGGGCACAAGGCAGTCCATGTATCATAAAGTTGATTCGGACAAGAACTCCCACTAGTGGTGACGATGAGTGAAATGGAAATGATACCACTATTGACCCCCCTTTATGAGGATGGCGGAAAGGGCGGGGAGAGTTAAAAATAGAAGTTAAGTGATTCTTATAACACTTAACTCCTCTTGTGTACTTTATTAATTTGATGTTGTTTTTTTGTTCTTGAGCCGAGGAGAGTTTAACAGTATAATGCTCTTAGCATACTTGCCAAATGTAATTTTGTTTTTCTTTGTTAAAAGTTGTGCAATAAATTATGTTTTTTTCGAAAAAAAACATTAAATTAAATTTGTTTTTGTTTAATTTTAGTGGGTTTAATGATTAAGAACATGTGTTTCTTCCTAAGAGGTCATATGTTCAAATCCAAATGGAGGTAGACTATGCTCACCTTGAACACTTTAGTTTTCAAATCCATATGAAAAGTGGATAGTCCTTTCTCCCATAATCGAAAATTTCATACAACAATTTGATGTTGTCTTAACTATGATCTTAAAAGTAAATTATCATTATTATGGTATTTCTGCATTCGTGGACAATATTTTACATACAAATGAAAATGTTGAATATTCATATATAATAGCATATTTTTGTTTTATCACAATTTTCTTCAATATAAGATTAAGCAATTGTAAGAATATTTTGGTAAATTGTTATAAAAAGGGGAAAAAATAGGAAGTAAAGTTGTTATTTACGATATTTATTATGTCAAAATGTTTTTTTTAAGTGTAACCATGACAATATTTGATTTCAATGTTAGGATCGCAAAGGAGATCGAGAGAAATGGTGGTGTCCCCAAAGACATTGTTGCTTGATCCCACTAGCGGCGAAGACAAATAATCATGGAGATTTTTGGCCTATAAATAGGCTATAGCAAACAAAATTACCATGGGAAAAACTATGGGTGCCCATATCCACAAGTTGGAAAACCATAAATAAGTTCGAGTCGAGTTGCCAAACAACCCCATGACTCCCCTTAAAATTGACTTTGTGTGATAGCTTGGTCTCATATATCAACCATCTCATCTGATTTTCACATTAAAGCCCCCTAAAGATAAGGTACTAATACACTGCCACCTCGGTGCCTTTCTAAGTGAAAAGAGGTCGATTCCATAGCTTGATGACCCCATACTACGATGCATTGCAGGTATTCCTCGGCAAGCTCTTAATGCCTTACAACTATGATGCTCTTACACAACATGCACACTTGAACATAAAGTCTTACAACTTCCTACGGAAATGCCTTAGACCAAAACCTTTGTATTGACCACATCTCTTACACACTACCTCCTTCATTTAACCTTATGCATTGTTTACTCCATCTCTATTCTTTTCATCCGTACGATCCTCTCTTAGCTTATTTATCTAGCTAGATCCATACTTTGACACGGGTATCATTCTCTTTTATCACATGCACACTCTCTTCGTTCACGAGATAACAGTGTAACCTCTCTTTCCGAACGTGTGACCTCTTCATTCTTATCATACACGAAATATGATCATCTGTTAGTTCCTATTAGAGAAATTTTGAGGTAAAAATGGGCCTCAAAACAAAAATGTCTGATCAAAATCAACTTTTCAGAACTAATAAGTTCGTGAAATGATGCCAACCATGAGGGGATGATTCACCATTTTTTGGAGTAAAAAGTAAAAAAAGATAAAATAATAAAAATATTTGCTTTTCAGCATATCTCCCTACGGTTTAATTTCAACGGTGGGAGCACTTGTTGGATGAATTATTCAATTCCTCATCCGGGGAAGTACCCATGTTGCATACTTTCGATGGGTGTTGTCAATTGATAGATAAAGCGATATATATATATATATATATATATATATATATATATATATATATATATATATATATATATATATATATATATATATATATATATATATATCAAAAAAATCAATCTCAGTGTTTGGATCATTTTAATGGTGGAAATGGATTCAGCACCATCAGGCCTGGGTCACCCAAAATCACGAGCTTGATAAGTTTATAACTTCTAGATTTCGAAAAAATGTTGCCATATTTTTAAAAAATCTTGTCATAATTTCCATTGTTTTTCGGGGGAAATTGTGGCCTCGTTAGATGGCCTTTCGATGGACCACCTTTTACAGAAAAATGAGAAACACATGAAAAACATAATTGCAATCACACATTTCATGCATATTTCTCACATTTTACGTAGCATAATTACATTGAAAATATGCGGTATGGGTACTCTTTGGATGAGGAATTAAATTTTGCATCCAACGAGTGCTCTAAAACTTAATTCGGTAAAAAAATAGGAGATAAGTTGAAAATACAAGTTGAAAAGTATTTTTTTTCCCTTCAAATTGATGATGTAATCTAATCTTATTTTATTATTTCCACTATTATTTTATAATATTACTTAGGAGGCCCATTTAGACCTAAAAAATTCTCTAATGACGGCTACTACATATTGTGCCTCCACATCGGACAATGAAACCATTGCACCTTCTACAATCCACGCATCCTTCATGTTAGGGCACAAAACCTTCGCATCACACAACCGGAAGCTCTTTGCACTTACTTGATATAAATTTTAGGTTCATACTCCGCAGCTTGTCGGGCTCCTAGACTCCATGGTCGAACACTAGTTCATCCTGAAAGACCACCACACAACGATCATTTGGTGTTAGATCTCAACACCACAATCCACAAAATAAAATACAACAATGACGACATATATGTGCTAGCTTACGAGAAGATAGGAATCCTCTTATCCATACTTTATTATTTTTGTTGCAAATAATAGAAACAAGATCGTAATTTCTAGAGCTCCCAAACACATACAACGAATTCTCCAACCTCTCGTTCTTCTTCGAAGATCATAGTAATCCATATGTGATATCTTCATTGTCTTTTACATGATTTGCAGGATGCGATATTTCATGCGGGGGGAATCAACACTATTTCATTAGTTTTCGACTATAGGTTTCTACCCTCCACAACACCTTTTACCCATTGATCTTCCTCTTGATCGAATCAATTTTCGATCTCGAAGCAATCTAAAACATAATTATCATGTATCTATGTATACACATCATAAGTTTGAAAACACCCAAAATACACATCCAACTCCCTTTTTGTTGCATGTGTTGGTGTCAATTTACTAAGTAAACTAACGCGGGTGTTTTACTTGTCAATCAAGTTGTAGACTTAGAAGCAAACAAAGGTATATGGAATTTTAGATTAAACTAGTGTAGGAAGTAGTTGTTTAGATGAAAATAATGGAAATGCATATTACAAATATAAGATCTAACTAAAAAGTTTCTAATTCAAGATGTAGTAAGCGAAGGAAGAGGCTCCTAACTTAGGAGGTCCTAGTTGTTCTTCCCCACAGTGTTGTCCTCAAGAAGAGAGACTAAAGATCAACAGTTTGTGATGTGTAAAAGCAAGAGAAGAGGCTCCCTAACTTAGGAGGTCCTAGTTGTCCTTCTTCCCTTAGTTCTACTCCAACAACTTTACCATGCATTTAAATTGGAAATTCAGAAGCAATTCAAGAAGGAAATTAAAGAGCAACAATTTATGATGTGTGAAAGCAAGAGAATGAGCACATAAATTAGGAGGTGTTGGTTTTCCTTCTTCACGGTTCTAATCCAACATCATTACCATTGCATCAAATCACAAATTTGGAATTCGAAAAACAATTCAAGAAATGCAATAGGATGATTTTTAGTTGTTATTCATAACTTTGATAGAAAGAGAATTTAACTTAAATATATAAGTTTGTCATTTAATATAAATTAGATTTAAAGCAAAACCAATAGAAGCAATCATAAATAAATCATAACACATCTATATAACCGAATCATAAATGTGAAGCAAGGAAATAATGAATCAAAACTATGCTAATTTAACCAAAGTGTACTTAGCTTTGTATGGGGCCCTCCGCCCTTGCCTTGTACACTTGAAGAAATATTCAGCTATAAAAAACTTAATAAAGCATCCATAACATGAGCAACAAATAGAATAGTAGAAGTGGTTCTTCAAATTATCTCAAAGTCTCCAATAGTCTCAATACAAAATTACATACATTCATATTTAGATGGTCCATTAAATAGGCAAAGCATAAAAAGACTTTGCTATAATGTATTTAACAATATTATCAATCCCTAATCCCATCCATATAGTTTGAACTCATCCATTAGGATTCACAAACTCAAAAAAAATCCCACAAAATAATGAATGCCGCCCCTTTTCTTTTAGGGATTCTTGAATGACGAGGCAAAGTTTGACCAACATTGGCCAGGACCTATTTTACTCAATTTCATTGAACCAATAGGTGTTTCTCCATGAAGTGGCTTCCAATATTTCAAAATATATGCTCGGATATCTCGGTATCCACCTTGCTGCAAGCTTCAATGAAGCTATTACGAGAATTTTAATGCGGTCCAAATTACTCTTAAAACACGATTTTTACAAAAATTGAAAAACTTAATTTAGTTACACAGATATGAAAAATATGACTAAAATGGGGCATATATGGGTGAAATAAGATGGAATATGGTGGTAAATAAATGGATTTAGGATAGGCAAAAATGACCAAAATTGAGGGCCAACATCTCCCCCTTGCTTACTCTGAAGCATGTCCTCATGCTTACTTACGTCTCTTTGACCTTTGCTTCTATATGATGGCCCGCCTCGCGTGTACACATGAATTTGGCTCACGATGTTGAAGCTTCCACATTAGGCTTCACAGCCAAGGATCTTGAAGATCCTCATGTTCCCCCCCTCTTTTATAAATCTTTGTTTTCACCTTTTGTTCTCATACTTAAATTCTCATTGTTTACAAATGATAGTAACGATAAGCTTTGAAATTATTGACCTTTTACTGTGAATTCCATGATCAATAGCCAATTATGACCATGTGATGAAAACTATGAAGCTGTTTAAACATGATGAACTCCTTGCCGATCGAGGAGAGTGTGTAGAATCTTTAGAAGCCCAATTACATGGGGAATTAATATGAAATTCTCAATATGGTTATGGTCATAATCAATGATGATTTTCTTACAAAAATCACAAGAATGTGACTTGCAAAAATTGATACGGAATTTTAGACACTTTTACGTGATGAGAGAAAAGGATAATACTTGATTTCACCTCTTGTTTTAATTAATTGCTTGTGGAGAGAAGACTTTTATTTTAAATTTTTAAAACACCCTTTCTAGAAAATACTTTGGCAAAATGCCTTTGAGAACAATCTTGCTATCACTCACTTCTGCAAACAAGTTCACTTTTGGTTTTCTAGACATATACGGGTGTGATTTTTCCCTCAACATTTAAAATAAACACCTAAAAATGAATTACGGAAATGATTTTTTTTTCATTTACCCCTCTTGTTTCCTCAAAAATTAAAATGAAATCTGAAATGAACAATTTTTTTTCATTTACCTCTCTGTTCTGTTAAAAAATTGACATCGATTTTTGTGATAGATGGATTTTTTTTCTTGAAATCAATCTTTTACGGTGAATACCCCACCAAGATGAGGAAATTTTTTTGAATTAAAATACCAAATTCTAGGCCCATTATGTGAATTCTTGGTTATTGAGAATAAAAAACTGATTTGACGAACTTGTGATGTCAAATTCACAGTGCGAAATACGAAAAGAAAATTTCAATGTTGAATATTCTTGAGACAATTTATGTGTTATAATGCCTTCAAAAATCGATTTTTGGGAACAAGAAGAAATATATACGGTTGTAATTCTTTCAAAAATCGATTTCTACGAAGATCTAGAAGAATTCTGATCTTCGCACCTCTCTTTTCTCTAGCAACTAACACTCTATTTTCAGAATTCCATTCATAATTTACTCCTTTGTGCACTCACCAACACCACTTGACACCATCATGCACGAGCTCTTGTTTTGGCATTTTGTGTAAATATGAGTGAGGCCAGGGTCTTGAACTTGAAGTTTTTAACGCAATCTTACACTTGGAACTTCGATCTTGAACATACGTTGCCACAGGACATATGTTAATTCAAACTGATTACAACGCCCCAAATATCTGCTAACTTGGACTTTGAACTTATGTTGCGAGTAAATATCTATTTAGACTTGGATTCGCTACCACCAACGGACTTGGGCTACGATGTCAATTAGATAAGCGGAGTCTTTGGATTTTCAAACCATGTGAGCGCAGCTTGGACTTAGGTTTTCAACGACATCCAATTTAAAACAAATCTCGACCTTGATTCTTAATTGAGCGTGAAACCTCCATGCAATCTACAAAATAAGGGTTGAAAGAACCGAAATATTCCAAATAACAATGAATTTGAGAAAAATGTTCGTGATGAGTCTAGCAATTGGGCTCATTGAAGAAAACCCATGTTTTTTATTTTTCAAATTTCATTTTCTTTTGCTCGAGAAAAAAGACAACGAAAAATAGTGGCTTCTTAAAAATTTTGAATTTTTGAAAGCTGTGATTGAATTCAAGATATGGTGCTGAATCCTTACCTCTTCTTCCATTGCCAAGTTAGCTCGATATCCATTATTCTTTTAAAAAAGCTGTGCCAGGAGCTTGGATATGGTGATAAATTGGCACATTCCAAATCGATTACAAATCAAATCTTTGAAAATCAAATCTTGGATTGATTTTCCATATTTTGGGATGAACTAACAACCTACATAGCTGTTTTTACTCACAAAGATAAGGATATGCATTTTGGAAATCGAAATTGGAAAATATTATGCAACTTACAGTCTTTTGATCTTGGAAATTACAATTTATTTTTTTCCTGGCGGTTTAATTCTAACACTTAAAATTTCATAGCCTTAACAGAGCTTCGCTCCTTGTTCTGTGCAACTTGAGTTTGTTTGGCTCACACTTTGTTCATAACCTTAAGAGGCTTGATTTTTATCGTACAATGCCTGCTTGGGTCTCGGACTCTAGTTTAGGTCGCCAACAACACACCTCAACTTCGATTTGATATATACGGCGGCAATAGTTTAAAAAACTAACTTATCTTCATTCGATTAAACTCAAACACGGGATTGAGGGGGATTTGTAAACTTACAACTCAATTTCAGAGTTTTCCATTGTAATTAATGAGACTCGACATTTTTCAAGGATATGCTCCAAATATCTTCAACACCATATATCTCAAAAACTTCACACATGCCTTCTTCGAATCAATTCTAACCCTGAATGTGCTATAAAATCGATCTTGATTCTAGGTTTTTACGCTTTCCCACCTGAGATTTTCATTTGTAACGTTGTGCTTGATTTACATGTCTTCGATTTTTTTGTTAACTCCCTCTCTGTTTATGCATTGATGAATGGTGCTCTTGGAACATAAATGTGTAGCATTTTGAATTCAATTTGACCGGGTTTTCTTTCTGTGTAGACTGAATTTATCCCCTGTGTAACGCATAGTTTTGCATTCAATCCTCAGAAGTTTATCTGCTATGGATTCATTCTTTGCGTTGTGAACGTTTTAACCAGTGGTTGAAAATTTTCACCCATGGAAAATACGTATTCCTTTTCACCTGTGGCAGGTGCTGCAAATGCTTATTGAAATGCTGCCTCTATGTTTTTTTTTCAATGTATAAATCCAAATCGATTTTATATGGTGTATTATGCTTATACACATTTCAAAGTATGTAATCCCCAAATCAATTTTAATGTGTGCCATCATATATAGTTCACTTGTCCCTTTTTTATTACATATTTACGCATATAACTCTTTTTGATGCATATTTCCTTCTCATCATTTTTTAATGCTTTCATCCTGTTCTTGCATTGCAAATTCATTTAGTGATTTCCCAATTTCTTTTGGTAATAATTTTTTCAAACCCCTTTTCCTTGCATGATATATTTGTTACTCCTCTAAGGTGACTATTTTGAAATGATCATTTAAGGTCATTTCAAATCCAAAAATAGAATAAAAAGCATATCATTGTAGATCAAACAAATATATTATTGCATCATTCATTAACTCGTGCTTGTTTGTCTTGAAGAGAGGATATCAAATACTACTTGAGAGGTAGTAGGGATTTTTAATGTGGGGTTTTATGAGAAGGGTTTTTATGATAGAGGAAGGGTTTTTATGATAAATATGGTCATAGGGTTTATGTAGGATTATATATACATGGATAGGGGTACTGCATATTCAAGTTTAAACTAGTTTATCAATCTTAGAAAAATTTTCAAAATCGAAGGAATTAAGAATACTTTAAACTTACAGTACTTTCCTTTCACTTGATAGCTCATTTTCAATGCTTTTATTTTGTTGATGATGACCTTAGCTCTTTTGTCAACACTTGAACTTTTGCTAATGATGACGATACATTGACCTCCAAATGAATTTTGTTGAACGATTTTGTTGGATTGCAGATTCTTGTAGCTGCTTCTTAGGTCCATTTTGCAATAACATATGACATTGATCTTGTTCAGGTCCCTTACTGATAAATATTGATTATGATGTCTCAGGTCCCTTCTGCAATACAGTTTCTTGACATTAGACTAGTTGCATAGTTTGTTGGTTTATTATGAATCTCCACCCTTGTTGATTTTGAGACTTGGCCTCAGGTCTTTGAATTTTGGAGGATGATTTATGCAAAATGAAATTAAAAAAAAAACATAAAAGAGAATTCATATTGGCTAAACAAGTTGGTTTTCCGATATGAATTTGAGTTTGTATTGTGCCAGTATCCTGGATTTTCACAACCAAACTCCTTTATTATTTTTGAACTTTTTCTATTCTTTTTTTCTTTTCTGGATGGAGGCGGGGTATCATGGAGTCAGGAAGTATGGACTGCTTATGAAATTCAGATAGGTTGAAGTCATCATATAAGAGTATATGGATAGATAGATAGATAATAGGTCTAGACTTCAACATGCATGATTGTGGAACTTAACATACAATATGGTAAATGAATAACATCATGAAAAATATGGCTTATGAAAGGATTCTTTGGTAATTGATGTGACTTGACAAGGTACAAAACTTAAATTCTTCTTCTAATTATTAGCTTCATGTCTTTTGCCTCGATCTCGATCATCTTGTGTGGTGGTTGGTGTTGTTGGTGAGTAACTAAAGACAAGCTTAGAGAGTTTGAGTTTCATTGGATAAACTCAACATTAGGTGAATTTTCACTTTGATTTGGATGAAAATTTATATTTATATTCTCAAATATATATATATATTTTAAATTTGACTTTGAAATGTCCTTTGTCCATGGAGTTCTCTTCTTAAATATTCTTATGACCTAAAAAATCATAGCATTTGCCTGCGATACAATATTAGATGATGGAGGAAGAGAGGTGTACAGTCTCTCTTTTTACAAGAAATATGTAAAATAATTATAAGCAATGCTTGAAAAAAAGTCCAAAGATGATATACAAATAAAATGCATTTGTTTACCCCTTGAGGAATGGTGGCCAACCTGGACCTCCTAATGGTATTTTGTTCACAAAATATTCGTTTTATGTCAAATTAGAGTGATTTCAAAGCCAAGATGAAGTGAATTCATATGGCTACCTATAGTATAAACATGTTTTCAAAATGGTTTAAAAATGATATGCTAAAAATGATGAGAAGTACCATTTTCGATAGAGATTCTTGTGAATTTTTTACTAGACCAACAATCACTATTTGGAGTGTAACTTTTTCATTAAATATTGGGTCGATGTGATTCCACTTGGAGATTAAAGTAGATTCAGTTTTTCCTATCCAGTAGAAACATTTTTTTAAAATCATTATTTTTGATATCATAAAATTGGTGATGAACAAACCTAGGAGGAAAAGTTTGACTATGCCGATTTTAAGACATGCAGTCACTAAATGTGGAATAAATTTTTCACCTGGCCTTCAAATAAGATGATTAAAATTGTGTCATAAACTAGACTTCAATATATATCTACCTTAAAAACAGGTTTTGAAAATAAGATGATTTAGTATGTGAAATATGCCAATGAACAATGAAGACCTATAATTGCCACCTTGCAGATTTTTCAACATGTCGGATTGAGGTGATTCAAATTGATTTGGAAACTAGATTCCAATGTATATCTTCCCTAAGAATATCATGTAAATGTTTCCATTAGAATCGTTGAATCAATGTTGTACTAACTCTATCCTCAAAATTTTCGCTTGAGACCTAGTATTTATTTTGATCACTTTTTTTTTATTTGTGATCCAAATTGAAAAACTCAAAATGGATTTAAAAACTAGATTTCAACAGATACCTTGTTTAAAAATGTGCTTTTTTATCCAAAATAAGATTGTCCTTACTGCATTTTGTCCTGAGTATTGAACAATGATGTGAAGATTTATTCATGAGAGTTTAAACCAAAAGTCTTAATATGAACTCATTCCACCCATTTATTTATTTTATTCTATTCTATCCTACTCTATTGTATAAAAATAAGTCATTCTATCAAGTATAATAGAATTTCTAATGCATCCATTTGCATAACAAGATCATAAGTAAACTCACATCCAAGTTTGAAAAATATATTTTAATGAATGCTTGGACGTCAAAAATTATTTGATCATAAAGATTTGATGCTAAAGAATGTTGAAAAATGGAGTGGTGTGGTGGCCTAATGACTAGTTGAAACTGTTATTGTTCTGTAATTTTTAAGATTGGTAGAATAAACACAAAGGACAACATCAAAACCACTTTGGAAGTTGGGATCTAGCCCTGCCAACCTCAGAGAGGGATCTCTCTTTAAGATTTAAATTTGTTTTGAATAGGTATTAGGCTAGTTATGAATGTACTTGGTGGTTGTTTGATTTTGATTGATTTGGTTGATTAAATCTTCATTTTCCCATTGGGAAATGGAGTCAAAACATAAAACTAGATTTTGCATCCATTTTTAAAAGAGTTATAACAAGGCAAGCTAGGTTGTATTCACTAGATTCTTTAAGATTTTTAAATGAATAATGGATATGGCAGAAAAGTGGATTTCACTTGAGACTGAAAAGCATTTAAGTATTTTTCAATCTGAATTCAAGTAGAAAACATTTAAATTGTATAAGTAGCCAGAATAAGGTGTTTTAAATAACATGTCCAATTCATCACACTTTTTGTTTTACAATTAAGAATTCTGATAAACAGAGAAATGGAAAACAATGGAAAACGCACAATTAGTAGAAACACTTCACCAATAATTACACCACATGAATCCTAAAAGAAGTCTTTATATTATTGATGCTCCAACAAATACTTGGAATTTACAATTGCGCAGTAGGAAAAATATGTTCAAAAATCAACTTCTAATACTTCAAACAATGAAGTATTTATACTAAAATATTACAAAACTCATTACAATTAATGTTGTCTCAATAGACAATGTATTATTAGCCTAAATCTAACAATAAAACTCTAACTGTGGCAAAAGATAGGCTCAATGTGGGTGATCTGGCATGCTGACACTGCTTTCAAGGAATCAGTTACTGAGTAGGCCTATTTGTAGGTTACGCTGGTTGTAATGTTGGATGATGTGATGTCCTATGAGCTGGCTGTAGATGACTATTCTTTGTTACTTTTTACTCTTGGAACTCAGTTAACTTATCCCGTTGATCTTCATCTGGGATAGTTACATTGATGAAATTCCTATAGATTTCATCGACTTCGGTATACTTGGAAAAGGTTGGTTTTACCACAAAAACGTGGTTTATCTTGTGTTTGATGAAAAGGTCATGAGCCAATGCCTCCAAGAATTCTTTCCCTGTCATATTGCCTCAGATATTTGAAAACTTAGCTGTGTGCCTGGTAATTTCATTCAACCTTTTTACATAATCCTCTCTGTTCATTAATTTGTAATTGATTACAAACAGGGAAGGAAGTCCTTTCTGAGTTAAAGGTTCTATCCTACTGAAAAACCTGTTTACAACTATCTCTAAGCTGTGACATTTTTCTTCCATCTGTACAATCATGTTTCTCTTTGTAAGAACCTTCTTTACCTCCAAAATTTTCTCTGTCCTGTCCTCAACTCCCAAGTCATCCAATTCATATATATTCTTGGAGTTAAGGAAGTTAATGATGTTATTGGCAACAATTGGCATGTCTCCAAGCTCCTCCTTGATAGTTTTGATGGCATCATTGGCTTTATGTATTAATTCCTTCTGCTCAATAATGATCTGTATGCAGGGCCAGATTTCATTCATGGGCTCAATTATATCTATCCAAATTATCTATTTAACTTGGCCCAAGGTTTTTCCAATAGATGATTCCCTCTCAGACTTTTGCAACCTCTCTATTAACTTCTGTGCTCTCTAGGCTTCAATTGCATGTGAGCTCTCACTCCTGGACTTCTGATCCTACAACAATTTCACTTGGTCTAGAAGCTTCTTTATTTATTCTGTCTGGATTGACATATGTTGCACTGCTTTAGTGAGCTATTCAGCTCCATCAGTTGTACCTACTGTAGAAGGTGTGGCTATAGGAATGGATGTAAGGGGTACAACCTCCAAAGGAACCGATGAAATTTTGGTAGCCTAACCTTTTTCCTTTATCATCTTTTCCATCTATGATTCCATCTGCCTCAGCTGAGCATTCTGCTCCATGATGAGCTTCATCATGTTTGATTTTTGGAATTATGTCTCTTCCATTTCTTTGGTCAAGGGGTCCTCTGTAGCTGGCATTTTTAGCTGCTTCCTTAGTACTGCTATGTGATCATTTTTATTTTTAATCACCTCTTTTGCAGCTTTGATGTTGGAGGGATCATATCCAAATCTGATTACTAAGTCTTTGAAATAATTAATCCTTGAATCCTTGGCCAAAAATATATATTTTTTCCATCTTGAGCTGTGACTGGATATTTGCTAAAGAAACTTGCAAATTGGACAAACTCATAGCAGTGTTAGTGTGTGTAGATGAAATCATTTCACCTGTCTGTTTGTGCATCTCCATATGATCAATGGGATGTATGTATTTAATATCAAATTCAAATGTAGTATTTTTATAATCTTCTGCTCTCTTGGGTTGTGGAATTTGTGCTTGGAGAAAAGCCATCTGTATTTTTCCTTTCTCAGAGTCAAAGGCTGACAAACAGTTTACTCTGAGAACTAGAAGTTTGCTTCCAGAACTGATTATATGTACTGGTCTTCAAAACTTCATTCTTCAATTTAATCTCTCTGAATGTATCAAATATGCTTTTCTCTTTCTCCCCCATGACAACTGTACTAGTTTTAATAGCTTTCTATTGATCTTGTGAAGCTGTAGAGGTGGTAGGAGAGAGTGTGGTTTGACCACCTACTTGTGAGGAAGTAGGTGTCTCTTTGGTGATGATAATGAATTCCCGCTTTGAATCATTGCTTGGGTTTACCTTGGGATTGAGCTTAGTCCTCTTCTTGTACATGATTTTGAACTCTTTGCTGGAAGCGTTAGTCACTGAAGGTGATGCTTCTTCTCTCATCATTTTTCTTGCTTTCTCCTATTGGACAATAGTCTGTGATGTTGAAGTTGAAAGCAACTATTCCTCGGCCTCTTGTAGAGTGTTCCCGGTCCATTCTAGCTGGTTCCTGTACGTCTCAATCTCTGGTCTATGGGTATGAATATAAGGTGTAGATTTGTTCTCTACCCTTAGCTTGGAGATGGTACCTAATGGATCTTATGACCATGTAAAACTGAGGTTGAATTGCACTTCTTTCAGCAATTTGTCTTCTTCCTCCCCTGTTGCTCTGTTGTCACAAATGAAGGGCCCTATTTATGTTTTGATCTCGAATTGAGATTTTTTCTTTGTAGACACAAAATGGACCTCATCGGCATTGAGCATTTCCCTGATATATTCTAGAGAAAAAATCCTAATTGGGAGGAATTTTGGGAGCTTATATGGGGCAAGCACACATCCATAGATCCTTAATTCTGTATAATTCTGGTAAAGATACCAGTCTCGTGTTTTGGTTTGGTCTGATAATTGAATTTTTTTCCTGATTTATTCACTGATTCTTGGCTCTGAATTGCTACTTAGAAGAGTGACTATTGGATATTGTTGGGCTGTATTAATCATTGTCAAATGAATAAACAATACGCATTAATTATCAATCCTGGGACGTCTTTTTATTCCAATGGAAGTTGCACTATCTGTGTTGATACACCAAGAAGCAATTCCAAAGACAAGAAGTCGCTGCTGAAATAAATGCTGGAAGTAAATAATTCATGCAGAAATAAAAGGATCTAAAAGATTGGAATCACACTTCAATTAATCTGTTCTAGCTCGCCATGCAACAAGTATCTAGCTGGTGTCTCTAATATCATATGTGTAACAACATACAAAGTATTGAAATTGAAGTGGATATATTCACGACTGAATAGCAACAACAACACTCTACTGATACATAAACTGAAATACAAATCCATACACACAACTACTTTAATCACTGAAATCCCTGCTAAGAAGGAGGGCCCTTCCTCCCTAGCAGAGCGCAGGTAGAGAAAGAAATTAATGGAAACTAAATTGAATAATGCATGTAACAGCAATAGCAGGATAATCTATATTAATCGGAGCACAATTACAGAGCCAAAATAATGTTGTTTTGAGCACAATTACAGAGCCAAAATAATGTTGTTCTCCCCTAACCTTTCGACCTTTAGGGCTGATAACTACATAGTGGTTACATATAAGAAAATTAAGGGATAGATCAGTCATTAGAATCTTATGATTCTCATGCTGATCGAAATAGAACTCATATAGTTATAACCACTTCCTAATAAAGTTCTGACCGGAAAATTATAGATTACAATCAAAACCACCCTTAGGCTGTTATCCAAAAATACAATGCTAAACAACTTCTACAAATATCATAATAGAACCACAACTGTAGTGTAATAGCTAAAGGACATGTCAGCAACAGGTGTTGACGAGATCCAGTCAGTGGTACAACTGTATTAGCAGTTTTCCATCGGGTCTATAACAGCAAAGTGTAACAACAGTTTGCCGGTGGGTTTGTACAGCAAGGTGTAACAGCATCGCTTCGCTGTAACAACACACCCTTAATTGCTCCCGTGGACCTCATGCTTGGGATATTTGGTGCTATAAATGACATCTGGAAAGATAACACAAAGACCATAGATCTTCTCCAAACATTCATCCTCAATTAGTCATAAAAAGACACGATATATCATAATAATTGATGAATTGGCAGAGTAATAAAAACAAGGTGAAACAACACAAGTTAGGATAGAAAGGTAGGAAAAAGAGGCAAAGATACTCCCATTGGTTATAGTTATGAGGCAAAATAGGGAAAACAATTGTAGGAAAAGTGTACAAAACTAGCACCCAACATCTCCCCCCAACTAAAATACTTGTATGTACTCATGCAAACTCATCTCTCATGGGAATATCTCCGGTGCAGGTCAGTGAGATCATAAGCACCAGCTGTATCTTCATCTACAGACTTGTACCCCTGATTGGCCATCAGCTGCCGTACCCAGGACTTTGACTCATGCTTACTCAATTCATAATTACTCTGATATTCCTCAATTGACAGCCAGATCAAAGGAAACTTGAATTTCAATCCCAACCACAAAGCACCAAGGGATTGTACGATCTGTGCATAAGTTGGTACATGTGCAACAACCACCACTAAATTCTAGAATGCGAATGGGTCCCCCTTCAGTAGCTCAACACTGTTGGCTTCTGTGCGTTTCAGGCACCCTGTCAAGGCTTGACTCTTCATCAATGAGAACTGATTGAGGCAGAATTTCACAATTCTTCTTCTATAAGTGGCAGCTGGTTCTTTAATCCCAGGGGTACTCAAAATTCTCCTAAATTCTTGCCTTAACTTGGTAGCCCATCCCGGTTCTACCCGAACCCATAATGCCATCTTCTCCTCATTAGCCTCCATAGATTTGATGACCAAATGCCATTCAATCTGATTCTTCATGAAGGACACAAAAGCTCTCAACTAAAGATCTCCCATATAGGAGAATATTGTCACAACCATATGCATCCTTACATGTTCACAAATAATATTGTGTAAGAATAACTCTCACAACAAGCTTTTCTCATCAAAATCGGAGGCACGGAAAACATCTATAAATGTGCGAGTGGAAGAACATAAATAAGGCTTGTCCTCCATAAAAGCTTTCATTTGGAACATGAAGTAACGTTCCCATAGAAAGATAGGATAGGATGGAGAAGGTCGCCTACAACCCAGCGAGTTGAGGGCGAGGTTATGAAGTTTTTGTTTATCTATGGTGAGATCCCGAATCTGTTGCTGTAACAGTAGCAACTGTTCCTCCTGTCTCTTCAGAGCTTCCTTCTTCTTATAATTCTCCTGTCCTTTCTTCAAATATTCTTTCATCCATCTTACATGTAAAGTGTCTATTTCTTTCTGATGTTCCTTTATTGAAATTGTCCTCTCCCGAAGGGATATTGCTTCCTGTTTCCACTTTTGTGATTCAAAAATTAACAATATTTTCTCGGAACTCCATCCCGAGATGGGACCTGACGTTCTTCTGCATTCAGTATCCACATCAATAATGGGTGTAACAACCTCTGCTACATGGCGTTGTTCCACCTCTGCTGTTGGTTCTTGTGTAGAAACAGCTTCCTCGGTGGGTTCTTGTGTGTCAGCCCCTTTGTTTCCACCTAGAGTAGCCTCTGTGTCCATTGTTGTTTCTTCTACAATAGGAGTGGCCTCCACAAGTTCTTGTGGGTTGGATTCTAGGTTAATTATTACAGGAGGCTCTGCTTTAATTGTTGGTTCTTGTGTAACAACAATATCATTAGCAGGTTCTTGTGTAACAACCTCTTGCTGTTCTGTTTCTGTTTCCATTGGGCTAATATTTTCTCTACAGACCTTATATCCCGCTACTGTTAAGTCTTGAAAACATGTCATGCATACAGACACCGAGATTTCCTCCCCTTGAGATATTATCTGCTTTAATTCTTTATTTTCCTTTCTTAGATTTTCAAGTTCTAAAAATAGGACATGAGTTTCATCCTTACCTGATGAGGAGGATTGCCTTTCTTCTTCTAAAACTTTTGCTTCTGTTTGCCTTCTAGCCGTAGGCAAAGGTTCTGCAGGTATACTGACTTTCACTCTCCAGCGAGCCGAGTTTGGGTTTCCACTTCTGCCTGACTTCCTCTTGAATTCGTGGTCTATTTCCCCCGGCTTGTCCTCGGCCTCTTTTGCTTGAATTGTTCCCAAGTTTTTCCTTGTTGGCCTAGGGCATCCAACGCGATTAACTTGATGAGTCCGTGATTAGTCACACATGCCTCCGGGTGTGCTACTGTTTTTACTGTTGCCTCCATATGCTTGATGTTCCCTAACAAATAGAATGGAAGATTAATCTTTTCCTGGTGCCGAAGGTGATTAAGAAGAGTAAAGTGATAGTTAAACACTATCGTGGACCTTCCCTCACAAGTGATATATTTAATTAAACCCACGGAAACATCTTCCCAAGGATGAGGAAGTGACAACCTATGGATTCCTCTCCCTTTCTTCTCCAGTTTTTATTCTCCTTCTAGCAAGTCTTATTTCAAGGAGGGGTCATTGGTTTTTATGTTAAACCACCTCCGCCCCTCTACTAGAAATGAATTTACTCGGGCAATTACCTCTTCAGTCACTTCCACTTGCATGCCCCTTACTCGGGTTTGATTACTGTTCAAATTCTGAGCAAATTCAATTACCACTGCCTCGTCTGAGCCTTCAAGCTTCTGGAAATACTCAATCCATCTGGAATCTCTAAATATATGGTAGGATTTTGGAAAATTCTACAAGGCGTCCATAGAATCTGGCTCGTGCCTGACCGGTGCTCCACCCATCTATGCTGTTTGTTTCCAAATTCACTTCTTGCTGCTCAATTCCACTGTAATATCACTGCTTTTCTGAATTCGCTTCTTGTTGTTTAGCCCCACTGTAATATCGTTGTGTTTCTGAATTCACTGCTTCTCGGCATCCCTACTTATCCCAATTGACGAGTTTACAATGAGGATGCAAGGTTTCAGTCGAGGAGGTTGATGGGAGGTGACAGCTTTTACGGATTACCGAATCGTTCCTCACACTAATATTCATAAATGTCTCATTATGGAAAGTAATGGGATCTAGTACACACGCTCTTTTCCAACCAGATTCGGTCATCACTGGAAATTCTGTTATTAATTGGGTGCATGCGGATTTTATGTATGTTTATGACTACGACTTTTTGCAATGATTTCACGACATATCCCCATCCCCACCTTAATGGTGACGATTGCCCATGGTCGTCACGGGAATATCATTACTTCTGCCAATTAATCACCAAATCATAAATGATAACGTTTACCTTTGAATGACATACCTGACGTGACGTGGAGGAAGATTTCGAATTGTCTGCGTTCTTCTTGCAACGCTCATGTTTTTTCATTTGGCTGGAACAATTATTGCTGTTGTAGAATGAAACATAAGAAACAGTGTTCGTGGCTGTCGGCTGTTACATGTGTCACAGCCAAGATAACCCTTAGATTTTTCTTCATAAAAACATAATAATTAGGAGAAATTGGTATGGAAAAGAAAATTACATGCATACCATCATCCTATAAAATAGATTAGAAAGGGAAGATGATGTTTTAGGAAGAAAAACATGGGTGTAACAGCCGCCACAAGAGTGGTTTTTAGCTATTACCAACTGTCTGACTGCGCCCCGGAAAGGGGTTTTCATAGTTAGATTTATTATTTTTCTTTTTATTTTTATTTTGTTATTTTGTTATTTTTTTAATTTTAATTTTATTTTATACATATACATATTTAACAGGTGTAACAACTGCCACAAAGGTGGTTTTGAATTGTTGCACTTATTGGAATTTCAATTTTGAGGCTGCACAGGAGAATTTTCCCCTGCTGTCGTAACATGAAGATCAGAGTCCACGACAATGTTGACAAATTATTCCTTCGAAGCGGGTTGATGATATAACTTTAGACGGTGCCCATTAACCACCAACGATGTCTTGACACTGGCAATGATGACCGATTGTACAGTCCCATTTTCAAAGACCATATCCACTTCGTAAGGACCTAGCCATTTGGTGCAGAGCTTTCCTTTGAAATATTTGAACCATGAATCATACAAAAGAGCCGAATCTCCTTTCTGGAAAATTTTCTTCTTAATAAACCCATCATGCCATCTATCTCTTTGCTGCTGAATGACCTCTGTTTGTTGAATGGCAGCCAACCGTTTCTCTTCCAACTCATTGAGCTGGTTCAGTCTTTGAGTCTGTGCTATACTCAAATCCAGATCGACCTGCAATGGTGTTCTTAATTCTTTATTTCAAACTCTATGGGGAATAAGGGATTATTACCATACACCAATTCATATGGTGGAAGCCTATAGTATTCCTCCATGTTGTCCTATAAGCCCATAGTACCTATGGAAGTTTCTCGACCCAGTTTCTTCAGTAGCTGGCTACTGTCTTTATTAAGATTCCCTCAATTACTTTATTGGTGCTTTGTACTTGACCATTTGCTTGTGGGTGATATGGTGAAGTGATTCTGTGATGAATTCCATACTTTTCAACCAGCTTCTTGATCAAATGAGATGTGAATTGAGGCCTCCCATATATCACTATCTCTCTGGGTATCCTGAAGCGAACAAAAATATCTTGAAACAAGAAGTCTAAAATAGCATGCTCTGTTGCTCTAGTTAGTGCCTTTGCTTCGACCCATTTTGTGACATAATCGGTGCAGACCAACATGTATGATTGTTGCTGTGATGAAGGATTAATTGGCCCCAAAAAGCCTAGGGCCCATTTCCCAAATGGTTCTATCACTATCCGAGGCTGTAATGACATCTCATTTGATTTCAGAGGCTGACCCATCCTTTGGCAGCTATCACATCCTTTCACAAACTTCTTGGCATCCTAGAATATAGTTGGCTAGTAGTACCCTGTTGAGAGTACTTTATGTCCTGTCCTCTTGTCAACGAAGTGTCCTCCATAAGGTTCCTTGTGACAAGCCTTCAATATCTCAAATACCTCATCTTCTCTAACACATCACCTAATCTAAAAATCTGGACCGGTGTGATAGAGATTGCCTTCTATCTAGGAGTAGGTAGGAATCTATTGTATATTATTCCTTCTTTCCTTGGAAGACAATTGGTGTGGGAATTTTCCTGTAGCAAGGTAATTGGCTATATCTGCATACATGGTGAGTGAGTAGAGATGGAAAAAAGATATTCATCTAGAAAAGAATGCTCAGTGGCAGTGCAATCATCACTTATAGTTAATATAGAAAGAAAATCAACAACTACATTATCTTTTCCGGGTTTATCTAAAATAGTAATATCAAATTCTTGTAACAACAATAACCATCGTGTAACTCTACCATTATTAACAGGCTTGTTCATCAAAAATTGAATTGCAGCATGGTGAGTGTGTACAAATACTTGGTACCAAGTGATGTAGTGCCAGAAATTGTTGAATATAGCATGCACTACTGATAAGAACTCCGTCTCAGCAACAGTGTAGTTGAGTTCTACTAGAGTTAAGTTATTGCTGATGTAATAAATGGCATAAGGTTTCTTCTCCTCCATCTGCCCCAAAACAACACTCACAGCCATGTCAGCTGCATCCATAGAAATATGAAATGGAAATTCCCAGTTTGGTCCTCGTAAAACAGGTGCTGCTGTTACACATTTTTTCAACTTTAAAAAGACCTGCTCACACTTCCCTGTCCACAAAAATTCTGCATCTTTCATGAGTAATGAAAATAGAGGAGATTGAATCTTTGAAAAGTTCTCTAGAAATCTCCTATAATATCCTGCATGTCCCAAAAAACTACGTACCTCTTTTGGAGTCTTAGGGTTCGGGATTTTCGAGATTACCTCAATTTTTGCAAGATCTACCTTGATTCCATCTGTTGAAATGAAATGTCCCAACACAATTCCCTCGGTCATCATCATGTGGAATTTTTCTATTCTCAGAGCAACATTAGTTTGTTCACAACGTTCCAACACTTTTTCCAAGTTAGCTACTGTTGTCTCACAGGCATCCCCGTTGGATGTAAAATCATCCATAAAGATTTCAAGGCAATCATTCAAAAGATCAGAAAAAATACCCAATATTTCCCTTTGAAAGGTTGTTGGTGCATTACAGAGGCCAAAGGGAAGGACTTTGTATGCAAAAGTACCCCATGGAAAGTGAAGGTTGTCTTGTATTGGTCTTCCAGGGAAATATTTATTTGATTATAGCCACTAAACCCATCTAGAAATGAAAATAATTTTTTTCCAGAAAGAGTGTCCAAGACCTGATCAATGAATGGTAAAGGAAAATGGTCCTTTTGAGTGGCCTTGTTAAGTTCTCTATAGTCAACATAGACTCTCCATTTGCCATTAGTTTTCGGAACTATGACAAGCGGAGACACCCATTGGCTGTCAGAAATGGGGTAGATGAAATTAGCATTAAGGAGTTTCTACAATTCTTCTTTCACTATCTCCTTAAGTTCAGGATTCATTTGGCGTTGAGGTTCTCTAACTGGTTTGCAGTCCTCTTTAAGGTAAATGCGGTGAGTGCATAGGCTAGGATGGATTCCTTTCATATCTATATAGTCCCATGAAAATGCCTTTTTGTATTTCTGTAACAGCTGTATCCTCAATATTTTTTGTTCAGTAGTCAAGTTAGGATTTATGTTTAAACATTTCCCAGGTTCGATTTCAATGGGACTGCTGATGGTATGTGGTGTTGTTTTCAAATGTTCAATAATTGCATCATCTACCTCATCTTCTTCTCCCAAATATCTAATGGAGGCAACAGGGAGTGAATTACTAATAAAACCATTAATGATATCGTCCTCCATTTCATCCTTAAATTATTGTGCTTTTACAAGCAAGAGAACAGGTAGGGAAAGATCAGATTTAGGTGCAAATTTGTCCCACCAGGGACTACTCGAATCCATATGAGGTTTTTCTGGGGGGTAAAGGTTTAGGTTTTGAGTGGCCTATCCATATGATATCACCATAGATTCGAACCTATATCCGATATATGCGTGTGCAGTGGCTAGCCATGGTCTTCCCAAGATTAAAGGATGACCCCCTAGGTTGGATTTGGTTTGTAAAATGAGAAAGTCAGCTGGATAGTTCCAGGAAGCAACATTTATAACCACATCTTCTATCATTCCATCGGGCTTGACTCGAGACCTATCTGCTAATTCAAGCACTGTGGGTGTAGGTATAAGTCCATGAAATCCTAGAGAGATGAAGAGGTCTTTAGTCATGACATTAATAGCTGCCCCTAGATCAATCAAAGTATTGGCTATGGGATGATTGTTAATATGGAAAGTCACTGTAGGGTTCCATGGGTCATTATATTTAGTCAACAAAGACTGATCAATCATAAGATCAGACAATTTACCCATGACATCGATAGTAGTAGGGTTTTTGGGTTTCCTTCCAGGTATTTTGATGCATAGATCCCTCACTATTTTAGCATAGATAGGCACTTCTTTAAGATCTTGTAACAACAGAATTCACACATATAAATTTTTCAGCTCCTTGAGGAATTCAGATTCAGGTTGTGAGACAAGCCCAGTTTCAGTTAATCGTTGAGGGTATGGGGGGTTCTGAATGTTATCAGATGAGTCAGCTATCACAGATGTACCAGCCTTACTTGGATTGGTTGTTGTAGGAACAAAAAATCCTCCCGAGCTGGTTGCTACAGATGTAATAGTGGGTGTTGTATCAACTATTACATGTGTAACAAATGCCTCAGAATCATCCATATCCTTCCTAGGTGATTCACATTCTTTGGTAATAATGGGAGTATGTTCAGATCTAATCACTTTCCTTGATTGAAGATGAACCTCATTAAGTCCAATAGGAGTAATAAGATAAGTCTGGAGGGTAACTGGAGCATCCATGCTTTGGGTTGCCTTATTATTTGGATTGGGGTTAGGTTGCACAGGTAATTGGGGTCGGATAAAAGGTGTAGGATTTTGAATAGAAGGCAGTTGTAACTGCTGCTGTTGCATTGGTATTGGAGAGGGTACTGGACCTTGGCCATTACTTCTCCAGTTCTGACCCCAAGGATTGGGTTGTGATGGAGGATATTGCATTGGTGGAGGAGATGACCACTGGTTCCATGGTGAAGAAAATTGTGTTGAGGAAGGAGTAGGATACTGCCATGGATATTGCTGAATATTATAAACATTATTCCAAGGATAGAAAGAGGAAAATTCTAAAGGCATACCTATAGGTCGCGGCTGCCATGGTCTCTTTGATCAGATGAAATAAGAAGATTGAACATCCTCGCTTGATTCTTGAAGTACCGCTTTCAATTTGGGAAATTCAGGACACTAATTCGTAGAGTGTGCCAACTCACAGATGTTGCGCAGGATGACACTATTCATTCCACATTCTCTTTCCAAATGTTTCTTTTTGCATCGGGGATAGAATATTGCTACGACTGCTTTAGCTTCTTCTTGTGCTTTCTTGACTTGTACCATAGTGATCTGGGCAGAGAGAGTACTAAGGAGGTCGGTTTTAAAATATTCAAATAAGTTCATGATCTTTGCTTTGGTTACTCCTCCACTCATGGAATTTTGTATCTGGACTGAAGGGTCCCGAACTGAAACTCTCCCTTTGACCGATCCTCTTTAGCTAAGCAGGAAAAGCTTCATTATCTCATCAAGTGTTTCTTACGACATGTCTCCTTTTCCCAATAGGTTTAGATGCTCTAGAAAATCATCTCTTATACCTCTTAAAAATATTGGATTTAGAATTTCTGGATCTAAGTTACTGAACTTAGACCTCTGTAAATTGTAATGAAATTGCTCAATATAGTCTTCCAGACTTTCCTCCTCCTATGCAATTATGCAAATCTCGTCCTTCAAGTCTTCGGTTCGAAAGTAATCCTGATACTTAAAGAGGAAGGCCTCTCTTGAGTCATTCCAGGTTTGAATCGTACCAACACCCAATCTCATGAACCATCTTAATGCTGCTCCTTTCAGAGTAACAGGGAATAATTTCAGCTTCTGGGCATCTGAAGTGTAGTCATAACCTCTACACAACACATCAAATTCGAACAGAAAGGTATTAGGGTCTTCAACAACCATCCCTTGAAAGGATGGTAGGGATGATAAAGGAATATTCTTCATAGGAGCCTCATCCCGTGTTACTACTATTGGGAATTCAAAAGTAATAGAGCTATCTTTCTTGACATTCTCGCCCCCCATGGCTGATTCTTCATGATGGAATGAACTGATCTCGGAGTGTACAGGAGATTGACAAATAAAAGGATCAGGCTGCCCCAGGACCAACTGTTTAACAACACTACCGGAATCCAACTCATGATCAACTAAATTTTGTTCCTCAGGTCCCTGATGCTCCTCACTGGTCTCTCCGTGTCCTTCAATTCTCAGATCCTGATCAATGATTCTCCCCTGCTGTTTTGAATCTATAGTTTTGGTGTCAGGAGCGGATATGTTATTCGAAGGATGGTGAGGTCTAGAAAGAGAAGACACCGATGGTCCAGGCCTTGATATGGTAGCTGCTTTCTGTGGTCCTGTCTTCCTATTATCTCTATATGATGTTGTTGGCTCGAGGAGTCCTGACCTAGGTTCGGAGGTTAAGGTTTGCCAACAAACCCCTATACTACTAGCCCTTTCGTCAGTGACCTATTTACGCAGGGCAAAGTCTCACCCGAAGAAGTATGGGAGGGTTTTGGAACCAAGTTTCCGCACCCTGGGAGAGAGCAGGGAAGTCAAGACGATCCATAGCTATCAGATCTATACAGTCAGAGGTCATTTGCAGGAGTTTCAATAAATAACCAGAATACAGTTTATCAGATCTAAACAATAGGCTCGCATCCACGTGTGTACTATTAGCTATAATCACAGAATAGAATATTTGTAGCGGAGTAACAGGTCACAGATACATTTACCATAACACAGACAGTTCACAACTTACTAACAAATACATCATCATATAACTTAAGTCCGCATCAACCATAACATGAAAAATACAGATAACATAAGATATCCACAATACTTCCGCACGTCTATATCATTACCCAAAAATCCTCTTACATTCCCCAAATTACCACCTGCGCACACAACCAGCAGGGTTCACACACAGCAGGACAGAGGATCTCTGCGCAAATAGCCAGTAGGAGTCCTAACCCAAACAACCCTACCACAGATCTAACAGTTCGTACTTCGCATCAATATCTATTCATTCCTATCTATGACTCAAAAAATGTTCATCTATTTATAGCAATTTAGCCTACGCATCTAGTGGTCTGAAAACCATGGTTTTCAGACTCTTGGTCTACCCTTGAACCATTTACAATGCATTACGGGCTTTGATCCACCATAAAACCCTTGCGTTAGACTAAAAAATACAAAATTATACAAAAATGGAAAAAATTCATAGCCTTTGGGAGACCCTGCTCCAATAGTCCCCCAACACAATCTTGTGACTCGTCCCGAGTCACTGTGCCGGTGGGGCTTCGACCTGCGCTTGCAATACTCTAATCGCCTCAAATAATGGAGGTAGGATGCCTTCACTTTGGACAGCTGCATTCTATGCAATGTCGACCAACTTCTTGGACAATGGTCCTTCAATCACAGCAGTAACACTTTCCAAAGTTTGGTTTAACTGCTTGATGGAAACATCCACATCCTCTGAAAGCTTGAGAGTTTCATCAGCCCACGGCTTCAGTCGGTCACCAAGGATCTTCTTATTTTTTCGAAGGTCATCAATATCTGCTTGGAGCACTGTTTGGTCAATTTAGTGTGTCCTAAATTGCTGCATTTAATTTGTCAATCCGGGAATCGTAAGCTGATGAAGTGCGGCGCACTATATGTGCAAGATAACCTCTTTCTTAACTTTTTGTCATTTTTGGTCTTTCTAAGGTGAAATGGAAATTCTAAAATGAAAAAAAAGTTTGGTTATATTTGTTCAAGGAAGTGATATCCCCTATAATGATTTACCAATCTTGAAACTTTAAAAGCAAATTGAAATTACAATGACAAGACTTGAAAGAAAGTAAAAGTGTACTGCTGAAATGAAAAGGTGCTGCTAATCTAATGAATCAAAACAGGAAACTAGTGATCATGAAAACCAAACTATTCTTTCTGCCAACTGAACACAAAAGAAACTATGCTTATGGAAATTCAAAATTGCAACGAAATAAATCTAAATCAGATTACATCAATTCATTTTCTGACCCTTCATCTTTAGACCAGCTATGACTTGCGGAAGTAATCATAAACAACTTGTGTAACTGATATTTAATTTGCAGAAAGTAAACTAATACTAAACCATACACACATGATTCAATCCTTCGCCATCAGTCCAGCTGTGGCTTTCGGAGGCAATTGAAGATGTCATACATGATTTAATATATGTAAATTTGCAGAAAAGAAACTAATACTAAACTACATTTCATAATGCAGTCCCTCACCATCAGTCCAGCTGTGGCTTTCGGAGGCAACTGAAGACGCTATGAGCAGCTTAATATATCTAAATTTAACTACTGAATCAGATAAGCAAAACTGAAATGTACAAAGCAAGACTGAAGTTAAACAAAAGCTATGAAAGGAAAACTAGCAGCAGAACAATGTTAGTTTCACATGTCATTAGTCAAAATGCTATAAAAATGCCCGGGCTGTCTACCTAAAACCTGCACAAGAAAACTGATCAGTGATTAACAATCATAAAACATGTAAGACAGAAATGAAATGGAAATTATGGAAATGTATAAACATAAATGAAACAACTACAAAGTATGAACATATGATGGATTATGATACAATGACTTTTAAAAGAAATGAAATGAGAAATGTACACTAATACACAAAACCTTAGCTGAGCAGGGGCCCTCTACACACCTTTGGTAACGATCCTCAAACACGAATTAAGTTGAAAAACAGAGTCTTCTCATATTAACAAGCAGTTCATTACAGAATGGTAGTGTTACGGCTCAAGGGCAACGTAATCACTACAAAGCAAACATAACAGAGTACGCACATCAACTAACAACTAACAACTAACAACTAGCAACTACGTGCGTATGCAAACGCTCTATATAAAACAATAAACTGTAACTGTCTCCTGAAGTTTATGATAGCAGAGAGCACGTAGACCACTACGGCCACGGATATAGGAGTATGGCCGTGTTGGAAAGCGAATCTACGGAAGGTGGATGCTTGAATTCAACTCCAAAACTCTGCACAGATGTCGATTTAACCTCCGCAAGCTTAGAAACGGCCATATGGATGTTTATATGCCACGAAACAGAGTCCAGCCGACATGAAACTCCATAGTTGACTTCCACGTGGATGGCTTTGACCGCGGCTTCCTTTGACGAATTTACTTGAACCAATAGGACACGAACCATGTCCTCGTCATTCCTAGCCTGCCCATGTGGCTAGTTTCCTTTGTAGACACCTGTAGCATATAATTCCACAAAATAGCTGCGGAAAGTTGCAGCAGCTGCGGAAAGTGGCAAGTTTCCGCAGCTGTATGAAAAAAATCTAGATCAAATAGAAAACACAAAAACATAATTAAAAACCATGTTAGATACCCTTTTGCACATGATATTGACAATTTTGGAGGTTTAGGTGAGTGAAAAAGGTATGGAAAAGTGTATGGAAAAGATGCAAATTCGGGACTCAACATACCCCCACTGTGAAGGTGTTGCATGTCCTCATGCAACCAAAATTTTGATATTCTTTGTTCAATTCATGTGCCTTGATACTTCAGCCAGCACATCCAACCCCCTTCTCTTCTTCTTTGGTACCGCCATCATTCTGGGTTTCTTCATTAAGCACCTGAACTTGATATTCACAAGTGCTCTGCTCAATTTTTAGCATTTCCTTTTTAATTTCTTATTCTTCTTTTGCCAAATACCCAAATGTAACATAGTATTATCATGGATGATCTTGTCCAGTTTGCCTTGCTCTTTCAGTGTTTCATTTTCATTTTTGATATGCCGATTCAAAAGCTCCAGCTCAAAATTTTCCTGTTTTAATGACTGAACTAAATCATCCTGCAATGTATGAGGCTGAATGGAAGAGGTACTTGGACCTGTGGCTGCCTTCTCCAAGGATTCTATATAGTCATATACCTCCTGCTGTTTGGGATCTACTTCCGGTGTCTTTTTCATTGGGCTGTCCCCAAAATGCTGCAAAGGAGAATTATGTTCAAAATCTGGTCGAGGAGAGCTTACATCAATATTTTGCTGAGAATAAGATGGAGTATGCTCATTATCTGATTGGGAGTGAAAAGAGTCAGGTTCACTAACTGACTGAAATGGACTATGGTCAGTTGGAGACTGTTCAGATGTCTCCTCACCCAAATCAATGAAATGAGGACCTTTAATTTGTGTTTTTCTCAATTTTCCCTTAAGCCTGCTGCTTCTCCTCACATGCTGTGGTCCATTACCCTTTTGTTTTTGTTTTCCTGTCTCTGCCTTCTTGGATAGAGATAACTGTTTTTGAAGAAAAACTAATCTTTCAGATAGAATTTGGTGATCTTCTTCTTCAGAAGAAGGAGTTTTATGGACAGCCTCAATAATTTCTTTCCCTTTTGGTATTATTGGCTTCTTAGTTTTGATTTCCTTCTTCTTCCTTTTTACCAATCTCTCTTCCCTATCAGTTTTTTTCATAGTAGTAGTAGAAGTATTTTGGATTTCATCTACTGTTCTTTTCCTTCTACTTCTTTTTGTTGTGCTAGCTACGGGAATTTCCTGTGTAGGAGCAACTTGGGTTTCAACATTCATTTTCTTTCTTCTACTCCTTCTAATTGGACTACCTTCAGGAATTTCCTGAGGTTCTTCAAAGAAGTTTCTAACTAGGAATTGTTCCCATGTATCTTTTCTTTCCTTTAGCTCCTTTTCAATCAGAATTTTTATAAGGCCATGGTGATAAAGATGAGGCTCTACATCTCCCAAGTGTTTTTGAACAGTCACAGCCATTTTCTTTAAGCTATTGAATAGGAAATAAGGGAGATTAAGAGTTTGGTTTTCAAGAAAATTCATCAATAGCCTAGTATGGTACATGTACATAGAGCCAAAACGGCCTTCACATGTAATAAATTTCTGAACAATGAGTAGTAAAGTGGCCCATTCATCTTTTATTGCATGCACAGGGATTCCTCTTTTAAAAACAGTGATATCCATACCTTGATTTCGTAGAATTGTTCTCCATGCCTCATCATTGATACTTTTATTTTTGAACCAACGTTCTCCTTCCTGAAGAAGCTATGTGGTTGTTGCTATTGATGCTTCATTGACCAAAAACTTGAGGTCTCCCACTTCTGCTTCCGAGCCATCAAATGATCTTGCAAACGCTTTTGTAACTTCTCTGTGGTAACCCCTGAATTTCTGAATAAAACGCAGCCATTTAGCTTTTCTCAACATCTCTTTTGCTTGTGGATATCCCTCTATAAATTTCGGTCCTTTTGGCTCTGCCCTTAATAATTTTCCCATTTTACTTCTCTGTGCTTCACAGGCTTGCCTCTGTGAGGGTTTAAGTGGAAATGGAACGATGGAATACACAGAATCGAGCACAATACTGTGGGGATGTTATCATAAAATGGAAATGAGCACCATAAATAGAATGGAGTAAGACTGTGGGTAGATATACGGGAGTGAGAGTGAGCAAAAGGAACGGAATGGAGTGAAACAGGGAGTGAGAATGAGTAGAGTGGGGTTTTGTAAACACGACAGAGACACGACAAAAGAGGTTAACAAAGTATAATGCATTCGGCCGCATTTTGAATTTTGGTGGCTGTGTAATAAATATAAACACGTTTCAATCAATGATTATGAAGTTATGCGGCTTGTAAGAGTCCTTTGTCAACTCAAATACGTATCATTATCTACGATGGGATATTTGAACATGAGTGAGAGTCGGAATTTCAATGATGAAACCGTTTGTGAATAAATGCAAGAGGATAACATAGAGATCGTGGAAGGTTACGGGACTGTCAATATAATCATTGCGCGTTATGGGTAGAGCTCATAGTTTAAAATTATATAAAAATGTGTTTTTCGATACTATTTGACATAAACTTTATTCATACCTTTGGAATCCTTGCTTTTGCCCTTGGTCTTCAACTGATTGATCTTCATTAATGTCTTGAATGTTCCATTGATCCTCTCTCCTGCATTTTATTTCATAATTTATGAAAATAACAACTAACTGTACATTCTTTTTGAAAACAGAGTAGTAGTAGCCGCGGAATCTGCTCCTGGCTGCGGAAACTGGAGTCAGCTGCGGAAACAGATGTCAGCTGCGGAAACTGACACAGCTATTACTTGGCTGAAATAGAAATGAACAAGTGACAAATGACCAGGTGGAAATGGTCATAAAAAGATTTTTATTGATGGAATGAAGTGAAATGAAATGAAATGAAATGAAATGAAATGGAATGAAATGGAGTGAGTGGTGAGATGAAATGAAATGAAAGACATATTTTTTTTGGAAAATATAGAGTGTCAGGTGTCCCTGATTTTCACCCCATATTTTCTGTATAAGACTGCCAATCAATGATTGGTTTTCAGGCTTATACCATTTTTTTTTTTTTTTTTTTTAAAACTTGAAAAACAAAAGCTAGGCTGGTGGAGAAGAAGAATTCTTCTGTACCAGCCTGATTGCAGAACTTTCTTGAAACAACTTGACAAAATCTTCTTTAGAGAGTGGCTTATGATAAACTTTCAATCTATGGCCATTCACTATAAGAGGAGTTTGAAACTCATCAATGGTCTTGATTCTTACAGCTCCATTGTTAAAGATCTTGTCAATCTCATATGGCCCAAGCCAATGAGTCCGAAATTTCCCTTGAAAATCTTTAAACTTGGAGTCAAATAACAATGCCCAATCTCCTTCTTGAAACTTCTTCTCTTTGATATATTTGTCATGCCATTTAGTTCTTTGATATTGAACTAGATCAGTTCTTAGAATTGCTTCTTGTCCGATCTCATCTAGCTCATTCAACTGCTCCATTCTATGCTTTTGGGCTTCTGATAAGTCCATCCCCAACTGAACTGCTATCTTGAAGGTCTTGACTTGGAACTCAATTGGGAGCAAGACTTCTTTCCCATAAACAAGTTCATAGGGAGAATGTCCTGTTGTATTCCTCCATGTAGTTCTGTAGGCCCACAAGGCTTCTGGAAGCCTTTCCGCCCAATCTCTTCTATGTAGATGAACAGTTTTGGTGATGATACTTTCAAGAACTTTGTTTGTGGACTCCACTTGACCATTTGCTTGTGGATGGTAAGGAGTAGATTTTCTGTGCTTGATTTTGTATTCTTCCATCAACTTCTCCACCAAATTTGATGTGAATTGGCTCCCCTGATCCGTTACAATTTCTCTTGGAACACCAAAGCGAGTAAAAATATCCTCATAAAGAAAATGAACAACTGAATTTTCAGTAGCAGATACTAATGCTTTAGCTTCTACCCATTTAGTAACATAATCAGTGCAAACCAATATATACTTTTTTTGCTTAGATGGTGGGTTAATCGGTCCAATGAAATCTAAAGCCCATTTTTCAAAGGGTTCAATGAGTACCTGTGTTTGCAATGGCATTTCATTTGAAAAGGTAGGTTTCCCTACTCTTTGGCAGCTATCACACCTTTTGACATATTGTTTTGCATCTTTGAAGAGAGAAGGCCAATAATATCCCAAGGAAAGGATTTTATAGGCCGTCCTTTTGTCCGCAAAGTGTCCGCCGCATGGTTCATCATGACATGCCTTAAGAATATCAGGCATTTCATCTTCCCCGACACATCTTCTGATCACAAGATCTGGCCCTGTTTTAAACAATTCGTTAGAAATCCATGAATATCTTGAACTCTCCTGAATAATTTTCCGTTTTTCTCTTGGAAATAAATGTGAAGGTAGTTTCCCTGTAACCAAATAGTTAGCAATATCTGCATACCAAGGGGTCTTAATAGTTACTGCAAACAAGTATTCATCAGGAAACTTATCTTCTACAGGAGAATCTTCTTTAGTATTCCGAATCCTAGACAAGAAATCAGCTACTGTATTCTGTTTTCCTGGTCTATCCAACACAGTAATATTGAATTCTTGCAAAAGTAAAAGCCATCTTGTCACTCCGCCATTAGTAACAGGTTTGTTCATTAAATATCTAATTGCAGAATGGTCAGTATGAATAAAAGTTTCATAGCCTGTTATGTAATGTCTAAACTTATTAATTGCATGAACAACAGCTAAGAACCCTTTTTCAGTCACAGTATAGTTCAACTCTGTGGGAGTCAAATTTTTACCGGTGTAATAAATGGCATAAGGAATTAAATCTTTTTGACCCAACACAGCTCCAAGAGCTGTATCTGAAGCATCTGTAGAAATATGGAAAGGAAGTTTCCAATTTGGTCCCCTCAAGATAGGTGCTTCAGATATTCTTGTTTTCAAAGTTTCAAAAGCTAATTGACAATCAGGATCCCATTTAAATTCACAGTCTTTTGTAAGCAATTTGAAGAGTGGAGATGCTATTTTAGTGAAGTTTTCTATAAATTTTCTATAGTAACCAGTAAATCCTAGAAAACTTCTAACATCTCTTTGACAATTTGGAATAGGCAACTTGGAGATGACTTCAACTTTTGATCTATCAACCTTAATCCCATCTCCTCAAATATGATGTCCTAAAACAATCCCTTCAGTAAACATCATAAAGCATTTTTCATGGCTTAATGAAAGGTTTGTTTCTTTACATCTTATAAGAACTTTTTCCAAATTTTCTAATGCCTCTTCAAATGAATTACCATAAACCGTAAAATCATCCATATAAACCTCTACACAATCATGAATTAGATCAGAAAAAATTCCTAGTACTGCTCTTTGGAATGTTGCTGGTGCATTACATAACCCAAAAGGAAGCACTCGGTAGGAAAAAGTTCCCCATGGACAAGTAAATGTGGTCTTATCTTGATCTTCAGGTGCTACCTGAATTTGATTATAGCCACTAAAACCATCCAAAAATGAAAAGTACTTTTTACCTCCTAATGTATCTAATACCTGATCAATAAAAGGCAAAGGAAAGTGATCCTTCAAAGTTGCTTTGTTCAACTCCCTGTAATCAATGCATACTCTCCATTTACCATTCTTTTTAGGTACTATAACCAAAGGAGAAACCCATCGGCTATCTGAAATTGGATAAATGAAGCTTACATTGAGAAGTTTTTGGAGCTCTTCTTTCACTATCTCCCTAAGATTTGGATTCATCCTTCTTTGAGGTTGTCTGATTGGTCTACTGTTTTCCTCAATATAGATATGATGGATGAAAGTCTTAGGATCAATACCCTTCATGTCAGTATACTCCCATGCAAATGCAGTAGAGTGTTTTTGCAAGATTCTGGTTAGTTCTTCTTGTTGTGACTTCTCCAGATGTTTATTAATATTCAATGTCTTTTCTGGAAAAATCTCAAAAGCAGAATTACCAAACTCTTCCATAGAGTAGAGAGACATTTGTCTTGATGATAAATATTCTATGTCAGATTCCAACTGAAATTGTGTGGGGTCATATTCTGAAGTTATCTCAAAATTTTCTAATGTGTTCAGAATTTGACTATCCTCACTAATTTCAGAGATGGTAAAAACAGGTTGTATAGTGTTCTCATCATCGACCCATTCATTGTCTCCTATTTCTGTAATTGCTCTTGCGGGAGGATACAAATTGAATTTCTTTGTCGAATTACCATTAGAAATGTACATGTCTCCAGATCTACAACTAATAAAAGCATCGGCTGTGGCCAGCCAAGGTCTTCCTAAGATAATTGGATGTCCTCCTAGATTACTTTTGGGAGTCAAAATCATAAAGTCTACTGGATATTCCCAAGAATCTAAGGAGACTGAAATATCTTCTAATACACCATCCGGTTTAATAACCGATCGATCTGCAAGTTGCAATAAAGTAGGTGTAAAAAGAAGGTTAGGAAGTTTTAACTGTTCCATAGTCTGTCTACTCATAATGTTGATAGCAGCCCCTAAGTCAATCAATGTGTTTGGAATTTCTATCCCATTTATATGTGTCTTGACAATTGGACTTCCGGGATCTACATACTTCTGCATGGTAATTTTTCCCATCATAATATCTGCAATATTTCCTACCAGGTGGATTCTTCTTGTGTCTTTTAGTTTCCTTCCCGGTCTTTTGAAACTCAACTCCTTTATGGTTTTTGCTAGAATAGGAATTTCTCGAATGGCTTGTAGCAATGGAATCTTGATACAAACATTCTTCAATTCATCTAGAAAGTCATAGTTAGGCAACAAAATTTGTTTTTCCACCCCCTTATCAATTTGTAGTCTTTCCGAAAAAGGAGGTGTAGATGAAGATACAGGTTGCTCAACTATAGGAGTTGTGGATGCTAGCTTTTCTTTTTCTTTTTGAATTTTTGAATTTTGAAGAGATTCTTCCTCAGAACCCTTATTGACTTGAAGAGAGTCCTCCTCAGAGGTATCTTGTTCTTGAATGTCTATAGAAGGTTTTTCTAAGATTCTACCAGATATGAGTTGTACATCGTTGAGAGGAACAATCATATAGGTAGGAAATTGTTGTCCTTCTACCATATAAGTAGTTTGAGGATTTTTATTGTTAGGATTTGGCAATGGCTGAGCTGGAAGTTGATTTGTCTTCTGTTGGTATGGGAGCATGAGCTGAGGATTTGTATTTTGTTGAGAAGGTTGTTGTTGTGGAAATGGCAATGAAAGTTGTGGATTTTGGCTTGGAAATTGTGGAGCTTGTTGATTTTGAAAAGATGGAGGATATTGATAAATTTGAGCAAATCTCCCATAAGGATTTTGCATCCCTTGTACCCATGGCTGATATGAATTTTGATGTTGGGGCCAAGGTTGTTGCCAAGGAGTCCAATTTGGTGGGGTTTGAAGATTCATAGGGTTATTAAACCCTTGAGATTGTTGTCCCCGCCAAGGTCTCCTTGCGACAAAACAGAGAGATTCTATTGAATTTGGATCTTCTTGAAAAACAACTTTGAGTCCAGGGATTGAAGGACAATCCTTGATCTCATGATTTTCTGAGCAAATCATACATGTTTCTACAACTTTTGCATCCAAGGGACATTCCCTTAAAGCATGTTTCTTTCTACATTTCAGACAAAAGATGGCTAAAGTATCTGTTTCTGCTTTCTGCTTGTTTTGGATTTTAAGGGTGTCTAGTTGTTCACTAAGGCTCCCTAAGATATCAGTTTTGAACTCATCAAGCATATTACCAATCTCTGCCCTACTTACCGATCCAGTTGCAGATTTGTTAACCCTAATAAGAGAAGAATCCCTAGGCCCTTTTCCAGTTTTAGATTTTCCTCTTGAGAGATGGATACATAGTTCTGTTATATCACGAAATGGAAGTTGAGAAATGTCTCCTTTCCCCATCATGTTTAAAATGTCTATCCATTCATCTCTAATGGCTTTTAATAGAAGGGCTTTCAAGGTTTCATTATCTAAGTTTCTCATCTTTGCTCTTTTCAAGTTGTATTGAAATCTTTCAATTAAGTCTTCCAAATTTTCATCTTCTTTTTGCATCATTTTGAATACCTCATCCTTGTGATTGGTGGGCATACAATAGTCCAAGTATCTATCCAAAAATGTTTGTTTCATATCATTCCAAGTCCCGATAGATTGAGTGGCTAATCCCATGAACCATTTCAGAGCAGATCCCTTCAATGTTGAAGGAAACAGTTTGAGTTTTTGAGAATCTTCCATATAGTCATAAGTTCGGCACACTACTTCAAACTCAAACAGAAATGTTTCAGGATATTCACTTCGCAATCCATAAAAGTTAGGGAGAACAGATGGTGAGATATTTTTCATTGTTACATGAGTTTCCTCATCAACTATAGGGAATCCAAGCAAATTGTCCCTATTTCTACCATCATTTCCTTCACCATTGTTATCTCCATTATCTCCTCCTCTTCTACCTCCACCTCTATTTATTACTTCCTCCGCCATGATAGTTTCTTTAGAGTCCTTATAGTCCTCTAGTTCTTCTACCAAGGAAGGATGAGAGAAAGTCTCTTTGTTTTCTAAGTGGGTTTTAGTAGGTGGTATAGGAGAATCCTCTGATTCAGCTGTTCCTTGACTTCCAAAAATCTTAAGGCTAGGGGTAGATGGTGGTGAATCTGGTCTATGCCTTGAAGAAGATGGAGTTATGAAAATCGAACTCTTGTCTTTAGCTATAAACCTTCCCCTAGAATCTCTTGCTCTATGCATGTCATTTTTTATATTTTTTTTTTTAAAAGTTGGGCTAATAATTCTCTTTCTGATCTTCCAGATCACACTAGGTGCAAGAAGAGAGCATACTTAAGAAATTACTAAACCAATAACTCTCTTTTCTGATCCTCCAGATCACACTAGGTGCAAGAGGAGAGCATACTTCAAGAAGTTATTAAGTTTTCCCTTCTTTTATAATTTTATGTTTTTTTTTTTAAGAAATTGGCTACCTAGTTACACTTCCCCGGAAACGGCGCCAAACTGTTTGGTCAATTTAGTGTGTCCTAAATTGCTGCATTTAATTTGTCAATCTGGGAATCGTAAGCTGATGAAGTGCGGCGCGCTATATGTGCAAGATAACCTCTTTCTTAACTTTTTGTCGTTTTTGGTCTTTCTAAGGTGAAATGGAAATTCTAAAATGAAAAACAAGTTTGGTTATATTTGTTCAAGGAAGTGATATCCCCTATAATGATTTACCAATCTTGAAACTTAAAAAGCAAATTGAAATTACAATGACAAGACTTGAAAGAAAGTAAAAGTGTACTGCTGAAATGAAAAGGTGCTGCTAATCTAATGAATCAAAACAGGATACTAGTGAACATGAAAACCAAACTATTCTTGCTGCCAACTGAACACAAAAGAAACTACGCTTATGGAAATTCAAAATTGCAACAAAATAAATCTAAATCAGATTACATCAATTCATTTTCCGACCCTTCATCATTAGACCAGCTATGACTTGCGGAAGTAATCATAAACAACTTGTGTAACTGATTATTTAATTTGCAGAAAGTAAACTAATACTAAACCATACACACATGATTCAATCCCTCGCCATCAGTCCAGCTGTGGCTTTCGGAGGCAACTGAAGATGTCATACATGATTTAATATATCTAAATTTGCAAAAAAGAAACTAATACTAAACTACACATTTCATAATGCAGTCCCTCACCATCAGTCCAGCTGTGGCTTTCGGAGGCAACTGAAGACGCTATGAGCAGCTTAATATATCTAAATTTAACTACTGAATCAGATAAGCAAAACTGAAATGTACAAAGCAAGACTGAAGTTAAACAAAAGCTATGAAAGGCAAACTAGCAGCAGAACAATGTTAGTTTCACATCATTAGTCAAAATACTATGAAAAATGCCCGGGCTGTCTACCTAAAACCTGCACAAGAAAACTGATCGGTGATTAACAATCATAAAAACATGAAAGACAGAAATAAAATGGAAGTTATGGAAATGTATAAACAAAAATGAAACAACTACAAAATATGAACATGTAATGGATTATAATACAGTGACTTTTTAAAGAAATGAAATGAGAAATATATACATTAATACACAGAACCTTGGCTGAGCAGGGGCCCTCTACACAGCTTTGGTAACGATCCTCAAACACGAATTAAGTTGAAAAACAGAGTTTTCTCATATTAAAAAGCAGTTCATTACAGACTGGTAGTATTACGGCTCAAGGCAGTGTAATCACTACAAAGCAAACATAACAGAGTACGCACATCAACTATCAACTAACAATGATCAACTAACTCTACGTGCGTATGCAAACGCTCTTTATATAACAGCAAACTGTAACTGTTTCCTAAAGTTCATGATGACAGGGAGCACGTAGACCACTACAGCCACGGATATAGGAGTATGGCCGTGTTGGAAAGTGAATCTACGGAAGGTGGATGCTTGAATTCAACTCCAGAACTCTGCACAGATGTCGATTAACCTCCGCAAGCTTAGAAACGGCCGTATGGATGTTTATTTGCCACGAAACAGAGTCCGGCCGACATGAAACTCCATAGTTGACTTCCACGTGGACGCCTTTGACCGCGGCTTCTTTGGACGAGTTTGCTTGAACCAGTAGGACACGAACCATGTCCACGTCATTCCTAGCCTGCCCATGTGGCTCGTTTCCCTTGTAGACACATGTAGCATATAGTTCCACAAAATAGCTGTGGAAAGTTGCAGCAGCTGCGGAAAGTGGCAAGTTTCCGTAGCTGTATGAACAAAATCTAGATCAAATAGAAAACACAAAAACATAATTAAAAACCATGTTAGATACCCTTTTGCACATGATATTGACAATTTTGGAGGTTTAGGTGAGTGAAAAAGGTATGGAAAAGTGTATGGAAAAGATGCAAATTCGGGACTCAACAAGCACTTGGATGGCGCACAGTCATTGCAAGCACTTAGTAGGTACTAGAGTGGGCAAGGTGGCTTCGATTGTCTTGAACTGTTCTTCTTATTGTCACAGGTCCTGGGTTATCCCTTGTAAGATTGGATCATGTTGGAACTTAGTCCATAGCTACATGGTGGTCTCTAGTAGCTGAGCTCCCTACACAATCTGCCCTGTGATGACATTCGTAGTTGCAGTGACCAGTGCAGTTCGCTGGGCCTAAACCTCTGGAGGTGTTTTAGGCTGTTACTTAGCCTATAGATCTGCGATCTACTACTCCATGCATGTCTTGGAAATCTGAAATTCATCCCGGGAGGCCTTGAGTGCTGCGACCAATCTTTCTACTTTTTCGTTAGTGGTGGCTGATGCCGGGATCTCTGCGGGAACATCTGCGCAAATTCGGTGAATCATGTTCTCAAGTTCTGTGTGCTTCGTGGTGGCGAGGCACACCTCATCATTCTTTTCAAGGATGGCTTGTTTAGCTACATCGAGCTTTTGGTGCACTTGTTGGTCTCGATGGTAGATTTCTTGAAATACAGTAATGTGGAGACCCTGCAAGGCCTCATGAGGGATTCGAGCTAAGTTCAGCTCGAATGTTGTACAAGCTAGGTTTTGAAGTCCCAGGTCGGGTGGATTGAGCACCAAAGCTATGCCAGGGAGAGAATAGAGGCAGTTGTCATCTATAACTAGTGCTGCGCTACTGACGATGGAGGGTGGGCATACCGGGGTCACACTAATCTGCAACGTGTCTGTCTTTAATTGTAGCGCAACTCAGCCTAATTTGTGTCGACTGCGGCCCCTTGGTGTTCTTCTATGGTGGCCCATCTGTTCTCCACAGCCAGAGTGATGGCATCAACAATTTGTTCCAGGTTCCTGTCAGTGAATGTGATTTTTTTGTCCCGTTCCGGCTCGCTTGTGTGCCTTGTGTCATGGGGGGAGGCAGGTCCTCTTGTACCCAAACCTTCAGTACCTAAACCAGTCTGTGAGTCCATCTGGGTCTCCGCCTCGACATCCTTCTGCTGCTGCGCATCCTTTGGGGTGGCTGCACCGGTGTCTTTTTTGGTACTCTTGGGCGTACCTATGATATCAGGGACGACGACAGGGGGTTTGAATTGGGATGTGCTGGTGCTTCCAATGCCCATTGCACCAGTTTTGAAGCCAATTTTCCAGTTAGGGGGCCAGAGTGTAATGACGTTGTCGATTTCTTCATCCATCACCATGTAAGGAAGTGATGTCCAGGATTTCTCTTTGTGCACTATAATCTGAACATTATGCAGAGTGACCTGAAATGCGTCAATGCCCTTGTATCTATCATACATGGCAGGGGACAACCATGGTTTGGAGTTAATAGTTGCAGCCACGCTACTCTGAAAGAGGACCCAGAACACCTGGTTGTCCTCGAGTCGTTGCATATCCGTGGAATCCCATAAGTGTGCATAGCGAGCCCCTTCGCACATGTATGGGGTAATCTAGGGAGAACGGATTTTGCAGGGGCTTCCCAGGTGACCACTGCTATAAGAAACAACAACCAAGAGTAAAAAAAGGCACGACCATTCTCTTGGGACTCATGAATGTTTGTTAGAAACTCATCGCACAAATACTATTCCCAGTTAAAACATAACCCTTTCACACATTGGACGAATAACCGAATGACATATGCTAGAACAGAGGTGACCTCACACTTCCTCATCATTTTACAGGCTAACAGCATGGTTCCCAACTGCGTACCTTGGTCACTAATGGTATTGATGATAAATCCCTGAGTATTACGATCCACATGATACTTTTGGTGCACGAACTGAGAAGTCTCCCCCTCATATTTCTTACCCACACACTCCAGGGGGTTTGGGCCGCTCATGGGGATACCAGTAATCTGATGCACGAGCGCAGCATCAATGGGGATCCTATCTTGGATCCACAGGCATCCGTTATGAATTAGTGCGAGCATTTGTCATGTGAGCCGGTCCGTTACATTGTAGTGTCCAAAGTGGGGCATCTTAAGCAGATTTTGGAGCCCAGAACCCGCCAAACCACGTACCCAATGTTGGGGGATAACTTTGACCCCATCGGTGGCATGAGATGTATCAAGGTATAATTCAGGTGCGAGCTCAGGGAAGGCCTCAAAGTTGGCCAAATCATGATCGTTGAACTTAACTTCATGAAGGCAACCAAAGGGTTCACCTATGATGGGGACCTACCCAGAGGTCAGCGTCATCTGTAGGTAGGTGATCAAGCCATCGAGGTTCTTTGGCATATGCGTCGATGCCCTACATGGTCGTATGAAGGGGGGCAGGCAGTTGATCAGCTCGGTGGGCTGGGCCTCAACTTGAGCAGCCCTCTGGGATTTCACATTTTGTGGGGAGGTACGTGGCTTTCCTACGGCCCATTTCATAGGCTTCGGGGGCTTTCCTGAGTTTCGAGCTTTTTCTTTTCCTTTCCTGTTGGTAGGGCTGGGTGTGGAGAGGATTTCTTTGACTTCGGATTCGATCTCCACCACTTCCTCAGTGTCTTGGTCTACTGAGGTTCCTGGATCCAAGAGTTTGGCAGGGTTCGTGGCCGTCATTCTGGCGTGAAATATGAACTCAAGATTGCTACTGTCAGAGGGGGCAGGCTGCTTAGACATGAATGAGATGCTAGCGGAACAATATTTCTTACAACACAACTTCGTCTAGGACAACCAGGCTAAGTACAATCTATTTGAGCAATACGAAACCTGTGTCTGATCTATCTCACCTAGTTTATAGCCTTGGGTACCGCCCAATGGTAGGGTAGACTTCGCGCGAGACTTACCATCAAGTAAACGGTAAAAAATCTCCCAAAATCGCCGCATTAAATGCCGATCGTCCGCTCCATCCAATGGTAATTTGTTGTTTTTACCTGATCTGACTGATTCAACAACTATTTTTCGCACCTAGGGTGTGCTCAACATACCCTTGCGATCCCAGCGTAAATCTGTGCTCCATGCAATCCTCCCACATTCCTGGTGCACCGAATTCACTTTTTTGGGATTCCTTCCCACTAAAATTCTGTGTTTCCATAGCTTAGCCTTCAAGACCTGTCGCGCCGTCGTCTTACCTGCGGAGTGACCCCCTATGATGTCTTTGTAGTTTACATACTTTAGGCCATTTTTATGTAGTACTTCATGAGGTGAAACGCTGATAAAGTCCACCGCTTGATGCACCAACTCCTTCTTTTGTCATACCGAATATTCGAAAAATACTATGCCTGTGGTCAGTAACGGAGAGATCTTGGTAAAACGCACATTCACAACCCTATTGGCGAAAAAATACGTATCAGGCAATCCTTCCTCACCCGTCTCAATTCGGGATAAGTGATCATGCTCCGTACTCAACTTTCCTGTCTTGACAATGAGTTCAACATCATATTCCTGAAGCAGTAGCCACCTGCAGACTTCCCCCCCAACACATTCATATTTCTTAGGTGTTATAAAACCTAATGATTTGTAATCATATTATAGTGGTGTCCTAATAGAGGGCACTAATACTTCTGTAGCTCGTAGGTCAGGGCCAACCCTTCCCTCTCAGTGGTGGCATAATTTAATTTTGCGCACGATATTGTTCGACTAGTACATGTGATTGTGTGATTACTATTCCTGGTGCCAAGCTGCATACTACCTACTTCTTGGGCGATTCTTGAAGTATCCTTATGAAATATTGTCGCTTGATCAGGGGAAGTGAGAATAGGTGCAACGACCATCCTATTCCTGAGTTGTTCCAAGCTCTTTTAGCGCATGTCATCCCAATTGAATGAAATATCATGCTTAAGTAGTGTTTTCAAAAGTTCAGTGATCAGTGCGTATCCCCGACTGGATTTTCTATAGTAGCCCATATGTCCCAAGATCTCATACAACAGCTTCATATTTGTGGGTTTTACCTGTGTGATAGGTGCGATGAGTGTATTACTGATCTCCTGCCTCACCCTCTGCGTATGATAAGGCCGCTGTTCTTTCGGCCGTGCATCTAAGTTGAGAGTGACGTGCATACTGCCCAAGTTCCCCGTGACCTTCTTAGGTCCTGAAAACTTATCTGGATACTCCATGATTAGCTCTGCAATATTTCTTGTTGTCCCATCATCCCAACAGTTCCCAATCATAACCCGCTTGGGTGGTACTGCTGTATTGAGTGGTTTCGTACTAGCCGTCTTATGTATCGGAGGTCCCACAACTGTGCGTTCCTCCCCTAATGCTATGATCGGGACTTTGCGCAGATATGTGTCACAATATTCCATGGTGGCCTTGTGGAGCTCGACATTATCCCAGATTTGTGTTTCCCATGTGGATCCTCCTCTTATTGTGTCAGGGTTGGATTCACCAATCACAGCGGTGTCGAGAGTCTGCAGAGATTCCTCCAGCACCTCCAATCCTCCCGTTAAAGCAAATGTCCCCAAGAATTTTTCCCTTAGGGTTGTGCACTAGCGGGTCTGCTAGCGTAGCTCTACATCGAGATACCAGGTAGGGGGAATTGGTCCCAAGGCATGAATAAACAAGTGAACCCATTCTTTTGTAGTATGATCGCACCATTGCTCCATCCAAGTGAACAAGTGTTCGCACGGATTTCCTGGGCCTTGGAATCTCTCGACACGCACATCGGTCAGAGGCTCAAACCATAGCACCATCATATTTCAACATTCCTCCCATTTCTGGAACACCCCCTTATGCGTGTCCCACCATTTCAAAGGTGTTGTGCGCATAGCCCGATTAAGATCCCATAGCCTTCGTTCTCTAGGAACCTCAGCTTCGAAGGTTCGCAAAAATTCCTTTATATTACGAAAGCCATCAAAGCAGGGTAATTCTCTTACCTCAGAAGATATATACCAAAAGTCCCTGGTAATTCGTAGGCAGTGCAGTGTAGAGATTTCATGTAGTCAGTTTTTCCAATCTTCTAATTCTTCGTCAGAGTCAGAGACACATTCGTTGTCCTTCTCCCAGCAAGGCATATCGTCGGCCGTAGGGTTGATGTAGTCTTCTTCCTTCGTAGTTATCTTATAGATGTGATCCATCCCATCTTCCTCAAGCATTGGCTCAGTGTACCTTTCTCCTTCTGCAGGGTCTAGTGGTACGATCACCCGAGTTCCCTCTCTTTCAAACACCATGCTTCGTTTCTTTAAGTTGATAATTCCACCCATATCAATGGCCTAATCCAATCCCAAGAGTGATGGGTAAGGGTCTGCATATTCTACAATCTGAATGACTTGAAAGTCAGCTCGTACCTTAGCCTTGACGATATCTACGACCATCTTTGACAATATCCCCAATGGTATGATCTTCTATTGATTAGCCATGCGCAGCTAGATAGTAGACCATTCCAATTTAGGCTCTCCCATTTGTTGCCAAGTCTGGTTAGGTAGTACATTCTCATCTAATCCTAGTTCTAGAATTACCTGGTCCATCTCATAATCACTAATCTACGTAGTTAATCGCATTTCGCGTCTAGTGCGTCTCTTCTTCTCGTAAAGTTTGTGCACATCCTTAATCTTCATGACTAGGGCTGCTTTCCTGCACAACCGTCAAGTAGGGCTTGGAGGTTTTCTACCGCCTGCTGATTGCATAGTAGCTTCATGCACGCCTGCAACAATGGTTTAACCTCATATTTAATTCCACTGCTTGGAGTCGGTGTCTCATTTTGAGCACAGTCTTGCTGAACTGTGACAAAGGTCTGCTTCTAGTTCTGGGAGCCAACACCTTCTGGTTTAGTAGCTGCTTTACTTATCAGAGACTTTTTCTTACCTCTTTCCGCAGACCCTCCAGTGGCCATACCGCTACGTTTTATTACATTAATGCTCGGATCCTCTTTGTGAGGTTTTTCCTTCACTTGTTGTACATTATGTGTATGATTATGTTGCTTTTCCTGTACCTTGGCCATCAGAATCAGGCAGTCCTCGATAAAATGTTCCAACTATCTGCAATATCTGTAGGATTGCCGAGCTGGGTTCGTGCAGTCCCTTGCAAAGTGACCTATTTCCCCACAATTATAACAGATTAATTGGCCTCTACCCCTGCTTGCGCTTCCTCCTCACTGCCCTCCCCTACCCCTGGCTGGGGATCCTCCTATACCTGCAGGGGATCTAGGTGATCAGGGGTCCAACTGTACTTTATATAGGTTTCCCCGGTCGATCATCAGATCATACGTTCAGAAGTTCTGTTTGTCAAGTCCTACAGACCTACAAAACCTACACCATTGCTATTTTACTTCGGGGATATATGTAGTAAGGCGGGGGCAGTGGTTGGTATCGTGCAGCCCAGCAACGTGGCAGTCATCGCACCATAGCATCGACTCACTTGGTCTCGGAGCTTCCCTATGGCGCAGCGGGCTGGGTCCCCCGACCTACATGTAGTCTGCAAGCAGTGGACAGTTATCTTTGGTGTGGCCATTCACCCTGCATCGTATAAACCATCTTTCAGGGCTGGCCTTCATCCCTCGCTCCTTACGTAGATTATGAATCTCCATGTGCATTGATTCTAACTAGCCTTCTATCTGCTGTACTCCTAACTAGGTATCATATCTTGGCGCAGCTTCCAATTTCATGGCAACCTCCAAGGCCTTCTCATGTGTTTCAATGGCTTGGTGACCCATAGGTATGCGTAGGTGGGGCAACAACATAGAAATGAACCACTCTATGTGTTTCCTGTCATCATACTGGAATCCTCCTTCTCTGATCACTTTCTTTAATTGCTGATCAGCTTCCCATATGGACTCAGATGATCCTCGCTTGAAATCGTTCAAGTCATTTACTATCTGAGAGTAGGACTTTGGTTTCTTGAACTATTGTTTTAACACATTCTTAATTTCCTCAATAGTTGCATTCGCATGTTGGTCAATGTATCCCATGTACCAGTCCAGGGCTCTCCCCTCAAAAGCAAGGGATAACTGCGCCCGTTTCATCGCATCGCTTGCTAGGTTCTGCGCAGTCCATACCGATCCTGCGACAAACCAGAACCAATCCATGTCCTCATCACCCTCGCCTTTGAAAGTAGGTAGCTTCATGTGTGAGGCCATCTCGTCTTCTGATGGAAGTGAGTTCTTTCCCTATGAACTCTTGCTTCAAACTCTTCGCTGATTCTTCTTAGGTTTCTAATACGGTCTTGACATTACCCATTATCTCTCAAAATGCTCACGATCATGTCAACGGAACCATTTGTTGGCTCTAGGGGTCCTGACCCAAGTTCAGAGGTTAAGGTTTGCCAACAAAACCCTATACTACTGGCCCTTTTGGCAGTGACCTGCTTGCGCAGGCCAAAGTCTCACCCGAAGTAGTATGGGAGGGTGCTGGAACCAGGTTTCCGTACCCTGGGAGAGAGCAGGTAAGTCAAGCCTGTCCGCAGCTATCAGATCTATATAGCCAGAGGTTGTTCGCAGGAGTTTCAATAAATAACCAGAATACAGTTTATCATATCTAAAAAATAGGCTCGCATCCACGTGCGTACTATTAGCTATAATCACAGAATAGAATATTTGCAACGGATTAACAAATCATAGATACATTTACCATAACAAAGACAATTTTCAACTTACTAACAGATACATCATCATATAAATTAATTCTACATCAACCATAATATGAAAGATACAGATAACATCAGATATCCACAATACTTCAACATGTTTATATCATTACCCAAAAATCCTCTTACATTCCCCAAATTACCACTTACACACACAGCTATCAGGGTCCGCACACAGCAGGACAGAGGATCTTTGTGCACACAGCCAATAGGAGTCCTAACCCAAACAAACCTACCACATATCTAACAGTTTGTACTTCGCATCAATCTCTATTCATTCCTATTTATGACTCAAAAAAGGTTAATCTATTTATAGCGATTTAGCCTACACATCCAATGGTCCGCAAACCATGGTTTGCAGACTCTTGGTCTACCCTTGACCCATTTCCAATGCGTTAGGGGCTTTGACCCACCCCAAAAATCCTGCGTTAGACTAAAAAATACAAAATTATACAAAATTCATAGCCTTTGGGAGACCCTGCTCCAACAGACGTGGACTGTTCCTTTTCTGCCCTTGAGATCAGATCTCCAAAGAATGTCTTCCTTCCCAAATCCGCGCTCTTCTTTTCCTTCTTACCATCCGTCTTTCCTATAGTCAGTAGAGTCGGGGGTGTTTGTAGATGTTGATGTTGTCCTACCGGCACACATGGGCCCTATGTGTATCAATTCATCCTATAAGTGCTTTAGTTTCTACAGCAATGAGCCCGCCCAAGTTTGTTAGAGCGATGTGCAGGTTCTTACCTCTTGTCTTACAGCCCAATGACTGTATAGCTGAAGACACCCTAAGAAAAACCCAAAATTCAACTCCTAAGTGTCCCAGCAAGACATTGGTGAGCCCGCTCAAGTTTGTTAGAGCGATGTGCAGGTTCTTACCTCTCGTCTTACCGCCCGGTAATTGTGTCGCTGGAGACACTCTAAAAAAACACACGGAAATTGCACTTACAAGAAATAACTCTGATTGATTGGTTCGTCACTGCCGTCCCCGAAAACGGTGCTAGAATTTTGGGGCTGTATTAATCACAATTAAATGACTAAAAAGTACACATAAATTATCAATCCAGGGACGTTTTTTTATTCCAATGACATTTTCACTGTCTGTGTCGATGCACCCAACCAGAAGTAATTCCAAAGAAAAGAAATTGTTGCTGAAGTAAATGCTAGAAGTAAATCACTCATGCTGAAATAAAAGGATCTACATGACTGGAATCACATTTCAATTAATTTTTCCTAGCACACCACACAATAAGTATCTAGATGGTGTCTCTAATATCATATGTGTAACAACATACAAAGTATTGAAATTGAAGTGGATATATTCACAGCTAAACAACAACAACAACACTCTACTGATACATAAACTGAAATACAAATACCTACACACAACTACTTTAATCACTACAATCCCTGCTAAGAAGGAGGGCCCTTCCTCCCTAGCAGGGCGTAAGTAGAGGAAGAACTTAACATAAACTAAATTGAATAACGCATTTAACAACAATAATAGGATAATTTGTATTAATCTGAGCACAATTATAGAGCCAAAATGATGTTTTTCTCTACTAACCTTTCGACCTCTATGGCCGAGAACTATATAGTGGTTACATCTCAGAAAATCAAGGGATAGATTAGCCATAAGAATCTTATGATTCTCATGCAGATCGAAATAGAATACATATAGTTATAACCACTTCCTAATAAAGTTTTGACTAGAAAATTATAGATTACAATCAAAATCGCCCTTAGGCTATTTTCCAAAAAATGCTAAAAAAATTCTAGAACTATCGTAATAGAACCACAACTGTAGTGTAACAGCTAAAGGATAGGTCAGCAACAGGTGTTGACGAGATCTAGTTAGCGGTACAACTGTATCAGCAGTTCGCCAGTGGGTCTGTAACAGCAGAGTGTAACAACAGTTTGCTGGTGGGTCTATAACAACAAGGTGTAACAGCATTGCTTTGCTATAACAACACCCCCTTAAATTTTCCTATGGACCTTGTGCTCCGGATCTTTGTTTCTATAAATAACATCTGGAAAGACAACACAAAGACCATGTATCTTCTCCAAACATTCATCCTCAATTAGTCATAAAAGGCACAATATATCATAATAATTGATGAAATGGAAGAGTAATGAAAACAAGGTGAAACAACACAAGTTAGGATAGAAAGGTAGGAAAAATAGGCAAAGATAATTGTTTACAATTATGAGGAAAAAGAGGGAAAAAAAATGTAGGAAAAGTGTACAAAACTAGCACCCAACACATGCCCTAAGACAAAGAACAAGAACAAATCATCCACGACTTCCTGTTGGAAATACTAAAGGGGGGGGGGGGGTGAATCAGTATTCCTTTCAATTAGAGCATTATTTAATCTTAAATTATTATCAGTGTTTGTACAATGATAACAAAAAACAAGAGGAACACAAATGCACACATTTTTTAAGGTGGAAACCCACTCCGGGACAAAAACCACCTAATGCTTTTCTAATAATTCTTTAATATTCAACTCCAATTGAAAATAAAGCTCCAACTTCCTAGAATATAGAAAATAATTCTTCCCCAGCTCCCACTGGATGGACACTCCAACGCCCGAGATTCTTTAGTAGTCAACTGAACGAATTCCCCAACACCCAATGAGCTACAACTCACCCTAGCACCCTATAGAATAATAAAAGAAGAATGGAATCCCGTACCAGGGAAAATGGTCCACTTTTACAATGATATAGAATGTTGTAGAAGAAGAAGATATGCTAGACCAGAAACCAAACTTTGACACAACCACCTAATGATGATCCTAGACCTCCCAACACTGCCTCTTCAACCCTTGGCAGATAGATACTAGTACAATTTTTACAATAATGTATTTACAATGACTTAGTACAATGATACCTTTACAATGATTGTATGCAGTGCTGCCCACTTGAAGACTTCATATGATGAACTTCTTGTTGCTGTTATACACCTTGGTTTCTTCTCTTTTCATGCTACCCTCTGCTGCACCTTGCTTTGCTTTGCTGCCATAGAAAGTCTGGTCCTTTGCAACCCTTGTGAACACATGATCTAACTTTTTCTTACCTTCTAGGAGCTTGATATTGAATCTGGTGTATCTCTGTTATTTCAGATCCTAAATATCTGATTTTTGGTCCTGTAGTAGTCCTTTGAGTCTTATTTTCAATGCCACCAGTCTGACCCAATTTTGATTCTTCAAGAGAGAGTTATACCCAATCTCTCACAACACCCTAATTATGGACTGTTTCAGAAGATCGCACTTGTACGACGTGCCACGTGTCACTTTTGATTCATTTGGCTTTGAAATTGATAGAGAAAAAACCAAAGTCCATGCACTATCTGTCACTTTTTATGGAATTCCAATCCGATACTCAGAGAGAGAGTTATGAATATTTTACCAAGGTCACTTCTTTGAGATTAATTTCAGGAGCCTGCAAAAACCCTGACTTCTACAGATCATATCTCCAAAAATATTGTGCAACTTGATCTGAAATTTTTACAGAAGCTTCCTTAGGATTTCAGCTTTGCCTCATAAAAATTTCAGCTTCTGAACCTTCATATAAAAGAATTTAGAGCGAAAATTCCAAGATGACCTGTTTCAGATGGTGAAATCCCTTGCATAAGGAGGAAATGAGGATCACAATTTATAAAAATGCTTAGGTTGAGAGGGGCTTCAAAAAGTTAACATGGGAGGGATTTTAGGAGCTTAAAAAATATTAATTATGACTTTTCAATGACCCATGCCCCAACCCCATGGGGTTTTAGCCCACTAACTATGGGTACAAACTTCAAACATGAATATCTCTCAAACCGTGAAGAATTACATGGCGTGCCATATATAAACGGAAACATCTCGACAAGTAGAAACCATAAAAAGCATTATTGACCTAGAATATACTAATTTGGTAGGTCAAAATTCCCATGCAATATTGGGTTAGCCCCTGGTGCTGCTTGGGTTGACATCAATGACAACCTCTAATCAACACTTCCATTTGAAAGTTTCCAAGATTTTAAGTACATGTTATATCACCTATGAGCTCACCAACGTAGCCTCTAAAGGGACTAACTGCTTTGCATATGTAGTTACCTCCATTCAGGGGTGCTCTGCAAAGCACTTCCCGACATTCAAGATTGCATTGGTCAATTGGGAGCGAAATTCTCATTGTTCCAGAATCTCCACATGGCCAGTGCCTTCTATAAGAGTTCATATGTGTCAAAATTCAAATCCATATGTCCATTAAACACCTCTAAGCTTGGGAACATGTTTTTCCTATTATTAGAAAGTCATTGATTTTGAAACTACCTTCAAATGATCTATAAATTAAGCACAGATCCCAGTGCTTGAGAAGGAATAAATTTGGTAGAGAAATGCTGTTGAATTCTCAATTGAGTATTTGATTTGAGTGATATGCTGCTAGAGAGGTGTTCATTGTGATGAGGATGGGATGATGCTAGAGTTGGTGACATTAATTAAATCACTGGTTGTAACCTCCCCCTTCTATCCATTAATAAAGATTGCTACTTACTTTCCCACATATGTATCTATATAAGTTTCTATCTTTCATATTATCGATTCTTAGATGATGTATATGTTTCATGTTTCATTGATTTAACTGATTAAAGTAAATATCCATCTGTATATTTCAATCTCTTTGTTGTTTAGTGTTTATACTTTCAGGAACTAGTCTGGTGATCAAAGTTGGATTGGAAGCTACATCAAGAGCGACAGAAGGATAATAGGAAGTGCTTGGACTCCAAGTAAGTTTCCCCATCTTTCTGTGTGTCTATTTACTATTAGGAAAAGTATTTGCAAAGTATTTTATCTGTTTTTCGAAATGCATAGCACCAAATTTAGGGAATGCATTTTATTCGTAATCCATAATTCTGCATAACAAATTGGCGAATCCACTGGGAATTTTACCTTCATCCCTGATGTTTTTGCCTCTGCTTATCTACCCAGTAGAATCTACTCTCAATTATTAGGCTTTTGAAAAAAATAATTGCATTAGAAGTGTGTTTAGTAGCTTGAATTTTTTTCTTTGCTGCGCCCAACACATTGTTGGTCAAGACACAGTGCTTTGCATAGCACTGTCTCCCACTCAGGGGTGATTTGAAATGCACTGTCTCCCCTTAGAGACTGTGTTTCTGCCTAGGCCAACTAAATTCCCCTTGAATGTGTCATTTCCATCACTTTCAACCTTTTGTTTGTTGTGTTTTCAACTGTCTGATGCCTCATAGAGACTAGTGAATTTTCCTGAATCTTCCTCCTTTGAAAATTAAGTTTGTTCAATGTCTCTTTAAGTGTTTTTCTTTATCATTGACAAATAAAATTCAAAATATTTTTATTTTTGAATTAGATCCATTTATTTTCGTAAAGGAAATCGTCGTTAAATTCTTCGTTTCCTGTAGGAAACATTGTAGTTCCATTCTTCATTTTTCCTAAAAGAGAAATTGTTGTTAAATTCATCATTTCTCCAAGAAGAAAGAATTTGTTTTTTGTTGATTTGATGCATATAGTTTCCTTTTTGCATCCACATTAAGGGATTGAAAAGAAAAAATTGCATTTGCATGTAGTGAATTGTGTGTTTTTCATAGGAAAAAATTAGGAAAGCTTCATATTATTTTCTTCTCTTTGTTGTTTTCTCTCAAAACTGATTTCTCTTTCCCTTTAGTAGCCAAGATTTTCATTGAAAAAGCTAAAAGTGAAAAGTTTTCTTATCACTTTAGTTTGAATTTTAGGAATTTCCATCACATCATTGCTGTGAACCTTGAAAGGAAAATTGATAAAGAAGATCAACTTAGAATTTACATCAATTTACTTAATAAAGCATTGGAACCATAATGATAACATTTAGAAGGTCTAGGCTAGAGATGTGTTCCTGCATCGTAAAACATGGTAGCTGTCGTTAATTGTTTGCAATACATTCCGAGTGTGATACCTCACTCCACGTATGTAAGTATATCGTATCTTTTCCATGTACCTTCAAGTATATCGGACGATGTTATAGTACGAAAAGTATAAAGGGGTGCTCTCATTGTGCGGTTTCACATTAGACAGTGCTAATATGGACTTGGGCCTCCACATACCTTCGGGTATATTTGGGAGGAAAACTTTAGGATGCTATCCATCCATAGTGACCAAGTCAGTCGCCTTGTAAATTGTGATACATCGAACACAACATTCGGGGAGATTTCCTGCCCATACTTCTTAGTCTGCTAGGAGGTATTCTGCAGTTCACAGCTTCTTGGTAAACCTTTTTCCTAGCATCACCCTTTTATTTTTTTATTTTTTTTTGGTCATAAAATAAATCAGTCATCGTGGAAGAAGAAAATTCGTTTCCCCATTGTTCGCATAGACTTTCATTGAAACCACCTTTACCACCAGAAGCCTTTTCTAGTCATCAAAGGTGACATTGATATACTGAAACAAATACCATTAGTACCTCTAGTGAAGCATCATCTTCCCATATACCAGAGTCGGAAAAAGTTGCTTCTACAAATCTTGGTTTGTCTACTGTTGTTGAGATAGAGTCCTCATAACTAACCATGGTCACGATCCATCCAGTCAGTGAGACCATACCTCCCGAACTTGACATCTGCGTCCCGAAGTCGAACGACTGGAAGTTGTTCCTGTATCGGTCACCCCACAATCTATTGTAGCCATTGAGTCTCCCATATTGCGCAGTCAACCTATTGAAATATAATTTGGGCCTGATGGCAAAATCCTTCCACCTGGTTTAATTTTGATTGAATAAATCCCACAATATGAAACACCTTTAACTCTACCCCATTTTGGGGAGGATATTTACTTGTACGCGTATTTTCCTCAATCACCACCCTCTGCTTTTGTTGATCCTGTTCCTATTCAAATTCTCTTCAATTCAAGAGGGTATACATTTGGTCAAGTAACCATGCCTGAACCAACATCTTCGGTTGGACCATCTGTTCCAATTGCATCAGCACCTGCTCTCGCTACCCCGTCGATCTTCACAACTTCACCAGAGTCATATTTACATGGTGTCCCTTTGGTCCCATCAGGTTATAAATCTTTGTCTGGAATTTTCTCTGGTGTGTCTTCAAACCCATGGAATTCACCAATGTCATTGTTTGGTATTCTAACTGGTAAACCTATAGTGAGTACTGAACGGATTGATCCTTTATATCCATCATCAGGGAAATATCAAGCTAGTCCTTCTAGGTCTATTCCATCTAGTACTATGTCAGCTGGACTAACTGCATTTGGAGAACAATATTTTCCATCTTATTACAATCATCATGCTAGGGGGCAACCTTTGGTCACCCAATTTGATAGTACTCCATCGTTTTTTGGTCAACCTAATGATGAAATGAATGTTTGTCAATGGTAGCCCACTCTACCTATCCAACCACAAACTGTTGTACACTCGTATCAAATGGTTCAACCTTTTGCACCTAGGTCATTTCCACTTTTTAATACATCTTTACCCCTGTTACATAATCAAAATATTGTACAACAATCATTTCAGGTGGGTCCTTCAACTCAATACCCTCAAGTATTGGGCCCTCAGAATCCAACTCCTTCGGCTAATTTACAACAACAATCTGTACCTAGAATCATTTATTCACAAGTTGGTTTAGCATATTATTTGATGTCACATCCACAACCAGGTTATACCTATCCTCAACCGAATCCAAGTTATCCTAATTTGGGTTATAACATTGGTGGACAGACCCCTTGGTAGCCGCTAGCGCAAATGCATCAACCTTATTTTCAACAAGTATTGTACCCAGGTTTTGGTCAATAGAATACTCAAGCATTCGCCTATCGAAACAAACCCTATCTGGGTTACCAAAAACATATTCCTTATGCTGTTGCTCAAAGGCATGTTTTCCAAGAAATTCCATCATACCCTGGCTATACTCAACCTGACCTTAATCAACAGTTGCCCTTTGTTGCAACTTTAGAGTTACCAAATTTAAATCGACTCACCAATGATCCAATCAACTATGCTCCTTGTTGGCTGGTGATACCCCATAAATTACCTTCGGATATTCCTAAGTCAAATGGAAACCCTAGGGAAGACTTGTTGACTCATGCTATGACTTATCATTTGTGGTCTTCATCAAACTCCCTGAATGATGACTCTATTCGACTACATCTTTTCCAGCATATGCTCACTGGTTCAGCTGAAAAATGGTACATTGAGTTACCTAGAGCTTATTTTGATAATTTCACTGCCCTAGCTACTGTATTTTTGACTCAATTCCAGTTACCCATACGATATGAAATTGGAACGAAACCCCTGAATAATTTTAAACAGACTAATGCTACTCACATTTCTGATCATATTCATGAGTGGCATCGTCGTCATAGAATGGTTAAGACATTTGTTCCTAATAAACTCCTTGTTGAGTGATTCATTAAGCCCTTGTTACCATCTATAACTGAGGATGTGGCTAAGGGTGGCATTGTCACTAAAGAGCAGGTCATTTATCATGCCCAATATTTAGACTTTATTTATACTCAGTCTTGCACGCTTTATGAGAAAATTCCTAATGTGTTGAGATTTAATTTTTATTGTTCCTCCTCCATCAAAGCACTCTCATGCTAGAGATGGTTTGATCAGTACTGCAAGCACGCACCATACTAATGCATCTGATCCTGCACCTTCTTTTGAAATCAATGTCATGTCATTTGAAAAAGGAAAAAGTGACAAGCAACCCAGAAATAAGAAAAAAGGGAAATCAAAGAAAAATCAAAATTCTAACCCACAAGAAAGATCACATGATCAATCATCTAGAAATAAGAAACCTCATTATCCATGCATAATATGTATTAAGGAATTTTTTTTTCGAGATTATCCTCATCGCGTTGAATTCTCAAAAATGGTTAAGACTTCACATGCGTCAGCTGTGTTGATAGATATGTTTCCGAATTTGAATACAAATTTGGTTGCTACGGATCCATCTTCTAGTTCCCAAGTGCTTACGATATCTGTCACAAAGCAATCAACATATATTTTGGTTTCAACGCATAATAAATATTATGGTATTTAGGCCAATGATCAACCTACTACCTTGACCATGAATCCGTCTATGGAATCATTACCTCCACCTACTATTCCTAAATTAAAAATCAAGCCACTGAAGGGAGTTGTTCATAAATCGACATATAATCCTTGAGCAAGAGCTGCTCAAAATTATAATATAGTTGAAGATTTGGCGTAATCCCCTTCAACTATGTCAGCTATTAAGGTATTAAAAAATTGTCCCTCCCAGAAATAGGCTTTGTTGTCGACAATTGGTGGAATTGATCCGAATGATTCTAATCTCGTAGTATTTAATCATACGAGCTATGTGCTGCAATTACCGGCATAATTGGCATTCTCCATCCAAGTAAATGTTCTCAATCACCTTTTTCATCTTTCTATTATTGACGAGGGAGCATCTATGTGCATTATGTATTTAAATTGTTGGAAGTCACTTGGCTCACCGCACTTATCTCAATCATCAATGACGTTGAAGGCTTTTGATGGATGTACATATAAGTCTTGTGGTATTATTAATAAACTGCATATTGAACTAGGGGGAAAAACATTGAATGTTGATGTTGAGGTTGTTGACAGACCCCTTGACTACAATATTTTACTGGGAAGGCCATGGGTATATGCTATGACTGCAATTGTTTATACATATTTTAGAATGATCACCTTTCCATATAAAGGTGTTATCACAGTCATCAATCATATATCCTTATTTACCTCCACTTCACAGGTAACTGGAAGTGTTCCGTTTGTTCACACACCCCAACTTGCACTTCAGAACATTGGTGTAGGGCTCTTAAAGGATTCCACTCTCATGGGAACCTTTGCATTACCGCCACCTGCGACGTCGGCATAAATTGCAAGTATAGAGACCTACTACATGATCTCTTCCACTCCATCTAGCTTAAGGAAGAGTAAGGGTGATTATGAAGTTGTTATGTTGGATGAGTTTCTGCTGCCTATCCCTACTGAGCTGGCATAGCAATAGATATATCTGGCTTGGGCGGTGAATCCGAAATCATCGTCGCCAGTTGTTTGGGTTGATCGTTCCTTAGATTTTGGTACTCCATCTAATCCTTTTTCCTCAAATTTCTTGACAGATGACAATATTTTGGAAACCATGATGTCAGAAGGAGAACAATGGGAAGATTATCATCATCGTTCCCATCTTCCTGAATATGAAGAAAATAATCTTAGTGAACTATATCACCCATTGATCAAAAATTTCTCTTAGAATTATTTTCCTATTAATGCAATCGATTCCGAGCGAAACTTGTCAAACATTGAAGAAACCATTTCTATCGATATTTCGACCAAACCTGGTGTTGTAGAAAATATTAATGTTGGCGTTTATTTTTCTCCATCAGAACTCGAAACATATCACTCTCTCTTTCATGAATTCCGTGATGTTTTTGCTTGGTCTTACGAGGAAATTCCAAACATAGATACTAGTATTGTTAAACACACTATTAATATGTACCCTGATGTCAGGCCAATGCGTCAACGCCTTGGTCATATTCATTTGAAGAATTCCGCTGCCATTAAAGCAGAAGTTGAAAAAATTTTGCGTGATGGTTTCATTTACCTTGTTCCGTTAACTGAGTGGGTTTACAACATTATTCCTGTCATGAAAAAAAAAGGAACCATCAGAGTGTGTTTCGATTATCAAGATGTGAATCTTGCTTGTCCAGAAGACAACTATCCTACTCCCTTTATCGACCAGATTATTGACGAATGTGCTAGATGCGAAAAATTTTCGTTCATGGATGGATTTTCTAGCTACAATCAAATCAATATCTGCCTAGAGGATCAATATAAGACAACATTCATCTATCCCTGGGGCACATTCACTTATCGGAAACTACTGTTTGGTTGAAATAACGTTGGGGCCACTTTTTAGAGAGCAATGGATTATGATTTCAATGAAATCAAGCACATTGTTCAACCTTATCTAGACGATTTATCTGCGTATTCACGAAATTAGACTGATCACCCAATGCATTTGAGAGCCATCTTTTTACGCTGCCGACATAAAAAAATACACCTCAATCCACATAAATGTGTACTTTGTGTTGGTTTTGGTCGTTTTCTTGGATTTGTCATCTCAAAATAAGTAATTTGAATCGACCCATTGAAGGTCCAAGCGATTCTTGATTTTCCTGTGTTGTGAAACCAGCTCCAAAAATAGAAGAAAAGAGATATCAATGCCTTAGAAATAAGCCACTTCGAGGGGGAAACCTCCAATACATTACATGAATGAACAATTCTTGGATGATACAAATTACAAAACCTCCTTTCTATATATAGTTGTCCATGGGGCCACAGTGTAATCCTAGTGGGGCCACAGTGTAATCCTAGCTGACCTAGCACAATAATTTGAGGGCACAATAATAACAATATGGGGGTTACAACGGTACAATAATAATAATGAGGGGATTCTGATGATAACAACAATAAGGGGACTATACTAGTAATATAGGGACCTAACATGCTCCTCTCCTTCAAAAAAGTGTTGTCCTCAACAATTGAGTAGCTCCGGGTGCTTCTGTATAAAATTCTCATCCTCCCATGTAAAATCTTCGGTGGGTAAGTTCTTCCATATGATGAGATACTCTGAAATTGATCAATTTTGTAGCTGTCGAGTTCTTCTTTCCATGACTGCTTCAGGTTCCAATATGATTTTTCCTTCCTCATAAAGTTCTGGCAATATTGTTTGAATTGGAAGTTTGTCCCCTATAACCTTCTTTAAGCATGAAACATGGAAAACTGGATGCACTCGCGAAGAAGCCGGAAGCTCCAATTTGTATGCCATAGTACCAATATTTTGCAACACCTTGTGAGGACTATAGTACTTTGGCGATAATTTATTATCCTTCTTAGCTTGCTTGAGGGACATTTGTTTTTATGGTTGTTGCCGTAAAAATGCCCAGTCTCCTACATCAAAACTTCTCTCGCTGCGATGCTGATCTGCCTATTGTTTCATTTGATTTTGTGCCAAATTCAGGTTATCCTTTAAGAGCTGTAGAACTTCTTGTTGATGCTCGATGTGATCTTCCACTGCTTGAACCTTCGAATTTTCTCTTAAAGATGATGTGATGGATGGTGGATGATATCCATAAAGTGCCATAAATGGGGTCATTTTTGCTGCAGTATGGAAGGAAGTGTTATACCACCATTCAGCGAGAGGTAACCACTTGACCCATTGTGTTTGTTTATCGGATACAAAACAACGAAGATATCCTTCCAAACATTTATTTACTATCTCAGTTTGACCATCAGATTGAGGATGATAAGATGAGCTATGAGCTAATTGAGTACCCAAACAAGAAAATAACTCCGTCCAAAAATTTCCAGTAAAAATGGGATCTCTGTCGCTCACAATAACCCTTGGGTTTCCATGTAACTTTTGAATTGTGTCCATAAATGTAGTAGCAACTGTACTTGCTTTAAATGGATGAGATAATGCACAAAAGTGTGCATACTTGGTAAGTCTATTAACTACCACCATGATGACACTCTTTCCTTCGGACTTAGGTAAACCTGTGATAAAATCCATTGAAATCTCCTCCCAACGTTGACTTGGAATGAATAAAGGTTGTAGAAGTCCTGGGGTCTTAATTTTTTCCACTTTATTCTGCTTGAAAACCAAACATTCCGCCACAAACTTTCGAATATCAGATTTAAGGCCATCCCAAAAAAATTCTTTCTTCACCCTGTGGTAAGTTTTTAAAAATCCCGAGTGTCCTCCTAAAGGAGAAGTGTGCAGTTCCAAAAGAATATTTTGTTTTAGTTGGGAATTCCTACAAAGATATAAGCGATCTTTGTACCATAAGGAATCATTTTTCCAACTAAATGTATCAGATGTACTAGGATCTTGCTGCAAATTTTGAATGAGTGTCCATACATCTTTGTCCTTCTTCCATTCATCTCTTGCTTCGGTTATTCAATCTGGTTGGATAATAGAAATGGCACAAAGCAATGCTTCCACCTCTTCATTCTTTCTTGAGAGTGCATCTGCAACAACATTTAGCTTCCCTTTTTTGTAGATTATTTCAAAGTCATAACCCAACATCTTTGTGACTCATTTTTTTTGCTCTTCTGAAGATAGTATTTGTTCCAAAAAGTGTTTAAGACTATCATGATCAATTTTTACCTTGAAGTGTCTTCCCATTAGGTAAGTTCACCATTTCTTTAGTGCATGCAGTATTGATAACATTTCCTTCTCATAAATAGCTTTCTGTAAATACTTTCCTTTGATTGGATGAATTTCAAAAGCAATGGGTCTTCCTTCTTGCATTAAAAAAGCACCAATTCCATTTCCCGAGGCATCACATTCCAAAATAAAGGTTTTTGTGAAGTCTGGCGTAGCTAAGACTGGTGCTAGGAACATTGACTCTTTAAGATGTTCAAGGGCCTTAGTTTCTTCAGGATTCCATGAAAATGCATCTTTCTTCAATAATGTTGTTATAGGTGCTACTATTCTCCCATAATTCTTAAAAAACTTGCGATAATACCCTGTTAATCTGAGAAATCCTCACAACTGCTTTATGGTTGTGGGGAATTTCCATTCTTTAATGGCTTTAATTTTGTTAGGGTCTACCTTAACACCCTCGTGAGATACAATATGACCCAGATATTCCACCTCTTGTACTCCAAAGAAACATTTGGATGTTTTTGCATATAATTTTTTCTCCTGCAATAGTTCAAGCACCCTGTCAACATTTTGAACACGATCCTTCCAAGACCTGCTGTAGATTAGTATATTATCAAAAAATACTAGCACAAATTTTCTAAGGAAGGGTTTCAAAATGGAATTCATCAACCCTTGAAATGTAGAAGGTGCATTGGTAAGGCCAAAAGGCATGACCAAAAATTCATAATGACTCTCATGAGTTTGAAATTCTGTTTTCGGAATATCTTCAGTTTTCATTCTAATTTGATGATATCCTGAATGAAGATCCAACTTGGTAAAATAAATTGCTCCATGTAATTCATCCAATAATTCATCAATCACAGGAATGGGAAATTTATCTTTAATGGTGAGCTTATTGAGCTCCCTATAATCCGGACACATGCGCCATGATCCATCCTTCTTGTGTACCAATACTACAGGAGCAGCAAAAGAAATTTGACTAGGTTGAATTATACTAGCCTCTAACATTTCTGAAATCATACATTCAATTTCACTCTTTTGGACATAAGGATATCCATAAGGCCTGATGTTTGGAGGAACACTTCCTAGAATCAAATTAATAGCATGATCATGATCATGAATAGGTGGGAGTCCTTTGGGAGTTTCAAAAACCTTGGAATGATTGTCCAAGACTTTTTGGAGATTTGCAGAAATACATGATTTTGATGTTGGAACTTCTAGTGAGCATAATTGTGCAATTATGCTTCATTGTTATTTCTTTAGAAGCTTTGTCATGAGATTAGAGCTTATTATCTTTCCTGGCTTCCCTGCAATACCCCATAATTCAACTTCCTTTCCTTGTGAAAAAAATTTCAAGAAAAGTTCTTGAAAATTAAAAGCTACCATCCCCAAAGATTGTAACCATTGTACTCCTAGTACAACATCAGCACCTCCCATAGGAATGGAAAGCATTGGAATATTCAATACATATTCCCCCATGGTTAGTTTGATATTATGGTATTTTATAGAGCAATTTATAGTTCCTCCATTTGCAACCATCACTTGACATTCTGGTGCTGGGTATATGAAACAATTCAATTCCTTGGCTACATTACAATGAATAAAATTATGGGTACTACCTGAATCAATCAACACTATCACCTTTTTCTTCTTGATATGTCCTTCTATCTTGAGAGTTTGAGGATTGGTAATTCCTGCCAATGCATTACACGATATGGTCGGACTCATTTCTTCCTCTTCTAGGGTTGGTTCCTGGTGTATATCCTCTTCTTGTTCATTTTCTTCTTCCTTTTCACAATCTATGTAAAATAATTTCTTCTCAGCACACTTATGACCTTTAGTGTATTTGCTATCACAACTGTAGCAAAGCCATTTTTATCTTTTTTGTTCCAATTTTTGTGGTGTCAACCTTGTAGGCTGTGGAAATCTAGGAGTAGCAACACTTCCCTCTTTATAGAAGTGAGTGGTAGGCTTCCTTGTCGCCATAATTTTACATTCAATTTTTCTTGCCAACCTAAATGCCTTCTCCAATGAATCGGGTTCCAAAACGCGAACTTCATGTTGGATGTTATCCTTTAAAGTGCCTATGAAGAGATCAATCCTGTGTTCCTCTGGAATATCAGTTACCCTTATATTCAATTTTTGGAAGTCCTCAATGTGCTGCCCCACTAAACCCTTTTGTTTGAGATTTATCAATTGGCTAAAAAAGGTGTTGCTCTTTGTATCCTCATAATGTGCTATCATTTCCTCTGTAAAAATTGACCAAGTGACAATTTTTTTACGGGAGCAAAGCCATCGATACCACACAAATGTATTTTGTTCTAAATGTAAAGTTGCAATGCGTACCTTTTGTGTGTTTTGCACGTTATGGAGATCAAAATATTGCTCCATCTGTAGTATCCATGTTACAGGATCCTTTCCATCAAACTTCCTCATATCCATTTTTGGAATATGGTGGTTTTTCCCGCCAACATTAGATTTTATGAAATCACGATTAACATTTATTTTGTTCTCATCATGAGTTTCCTCTACTATATTTTCACCATTAGGAAACATTTCTTGTATCAACTTTGTCAAACCTTCCATGTCTTATTTTAGATCATTCTTCATGTTTTCCATTTTTTCATCGATCTTAGCTTCCATGTCATTCATATTAGATTCAATGCAAAATTTCACGCCATCTATATTAGATTCCATGTATTTCTTCAAACCATCCATCTTAGTTTCCACGCCTTTCTTCAAAACTTCCATGTCATTTTTTGTTGCTCTTTGCGAGAGCGAAATTTGTTGCACTTGCTCTTGTAATTTTGATATGTCATGTTGCCATTCTTCGTCTTCATGAGTCATAGAAGAGCCTTCTAAAGGTTTAATGGGTGTTGAATTATTTTTAGGGGCCATTTTAGAATCCAATACTGATATCTAATCCACAATATGCCCTTGGAATCAATTCAAATTGATTCTTCAAACAAGACTTATGCAATTCGGGAAAAAAAATACACACATTTTACTTGATTTTGAGGAGCTCTATATTGAAATTGAATTATCTCAATAATTTCGGATCCTCAATATCTAAAATTTGGCCTTTTAGTAGCCCTCTGAAGCTTCTTTCAAATGTCATAGTTCTGACCTGATTTGGATTATTCAAGGAAAAGTTATGTCCAAACTCCCACAATGACCCAATTATGGACTGGTTCAGTAGAGATAACTTGTACGACTTGCCACGTATCATTGTTTCCTCATTTGGCTCTGAAATTGATAGAAAAGAAACTAAAGTCTGTGTACTTATGGCTATTTTTTACAGAATTCCAATTTGATGCTCAGAGAGAGAGTTATGAAGATTTTCCCACGATAACCTCTTTGAGTTGAAATTCAAGAGCCTGAAACAGACCTAACGTCCACAGATCATATCTCTGAAAATATTGGGAACAAAGCTCTGAAATTTTGCGACGCTGTTCCTCAGGATTTCATCTTCACTCTCTAAATATTTCAGCTTCTTAATCTTTGGAAAAAACATTTATAGCGAAAATTCCACAATGACCTGTTTAGGTTAAATTCAGGAGCCTACAAACAACCCTAGCTTCCACAGATCATATCTCCGAAAATATTGTGAACCAAGCTCTGAAATTTTGTGACGATGTTCCTCGTGATTTCAGCTTTGCACTATAAAAATTTTAGCTTCTGAAACTATGTAGAAAATAAATTATAGCGAAAATTCCACAATGACTGGTTTGGAGCAGCGAAAACCCTAGAATCCAAAGCTCTGAAACCAAATGTTGTGAAAACAGCTCCAAAAATAGAAGAAAAGAGATATCAACACCTTAGAAATAAGCCACTTCAAGGGGAAAACCTCCAATATGTTAGCCATCCATAATTTTGACATATTCAAAGATGGCTAAAAGAGGGCTTTATCCTTCAAGAAACAAATTTGAAGCAAATCTGTGAGTTCTTGAAGTCTACTGTGCTCAATATCCTTCATAAGACCTATCTCATTGATGTCTTCACTCAAAATCCTCAAAGAAGCCCTGCTGTCTCAAAGAAAGACTGTTTCAGACTCATTCTCCATTATTTTCCCTTTGGTAATCCATCATTTATCCCTCATTCTATTGAAAATACCCTTTAAACCATAAAAAATCCCTTTGAATGGTTTAAAAACCCCTTCTATTGCCTATCAGAACCCCTCAAAACCCTTAAAACACCTTCATTTCAGCCTAATTCTACTACTTTATACATTCAGGCTCAAGCTCCTTTCAGCTTAGCCCTAGCCCCTTTTGTCATATGACCCAGCGTTGTGACCAAGCGCTAAGCCCATCGGCTATCGCATCGCACTTCGGCAATTCCCATTTCAACTTCCCAAACCCCTTTTCCCCCACCGATGGAATCCTGACCATTGATCTCTTCCAGATCGGATGACGCTGATTCACTGTGGAGGCATCCGACCAAAAGTTGGTCCGTACCTCTATAGTCCCCCCACAACAGATCTCAGCTGTTGATCGCAACCATCCAACGGCCCTAGTGTCTCCCACCATCTATTCTCCCGACCCCATTCATGAACCTTTCGCTCCCGTAAGAAAGATCACAACTGTTGATCTTTATGATCCAATGGCTCCCACTTAACCTCACCATTTCACCCCACCGATCAACCCATTCCGCTAAACGAAAAAATTCCTGACGCATCTGTCAAGCCCCACCATCCATCCATCGCACATCTCCTCTCCCATCGCGTTGATCGATGGCCGTCAATCTGCAGCCCGTAGATCGGACAGTCCAAATCCCGTTTCGCGCCCAATTCACCAATTCTCCTCGGTGTGCAATTCTAACATGAAATGAGTGGTTTTATAGTGACACACATCACTCTCTATCCCGTATCACGTTCCCCTAGTTCCTTACCGCTTACCGCCCAGACCCTATGCGAAAACCATTCCTGGTTTTCCGCCAAACCACCAATGTGTCCTCGTACCAAAGTTAGTTTAAAACCCGGTTTCCGCTTCTTTGACATGGAATCCTCCATCAATGCATTCACCCCCCTCTGCACAGCTCTTCCACCTTCACCCTGAGCCTCTGTAAAGCATTTTATCCAATTCGCATGGTTTTATTAAAAGTTTGATGTTTTTTGCAGGTTTAATGGTAGTTTTGTAGCATAGAAGCCGTCCCACAGTCACTAAAGGTGACATAGGCCGAGGATGACGATCCCAGGCCTAATAAATACAGAGGAAGGGGCTCGAAGGATTAATTACAAGCTCAAATCGATGCGTCATGGCCATCAATTCCTTTATGAAACCTTCCAATGTGCCAAAGCCACATATACACCAGAAAAGCAGAAGAAACACGAAGATCCGTAAAGAGTATAAGAAGGAATAAAGAGAAAGGATTAAAGTATAAACCTGAAAATCAAAAGGCTTAATCCACATTTAAAGGATAAATCACAGTTCGAATAATAGAGATGATCCGAAAAGGCATAATCAACCTTAAAGCACAAATTAAAGCCTAAATCAATGTTTAAAGTATCAAAGACAGATAGATCAGCAAAAGACCGCTTCAAAATGCCAGATCATTGAAGCAATTAATCCCCGGAAAGCCATAAATGCCACCTGCCAGCTTATTTTACCTCAAAAGAATACAAATTGAATGCACAGTCAGAGATATTTTCAAAAAGACATCTCAGAAAGTAATTTCTAGCTACCAAAAGCCTCAAAAGTCAAGAAAAGTGATTGAAGTAGATGAAAGTTAATGTAAAAATCAATTAACAGAGTTAAGACATTAGATATCTTCTCCATTAGGCCTCTTAAAGGTCGAGAAGCATTTACTCTATATTAATTGAATAGTTAGACCTTCCTTTCACTCCACCTCCTCATTCTTCTATAAAGAGTCCATGAGGAGCTCATTGTAAAGGGTTGGAAAGTTATTGATTGTTTGAACTGTTATTAATTGGAAGTAGCTGAGTAGTTGTAATATAGTAGGCTGGGAAGAGAAGTATTGGACCTTAGAAAGCCATTGGACTTAAAGTATGTGACTGGTCTTGCACATCAAATAAACAAGCAGATTCATAGGATCCTGGTCTATATTATTGGTGATGGTTTTCTTACTGTAATTTTTATTCTCCTTATGTTTCCATACTGTCCATTTTCTCTGATAAAGAATAGCAAATTTAGAGTAGGATTTACTTCAAAGTACCCTATTTCTACCTGATAAGCTTTATCTCTATGTTTTCTTCTAATTGTTGCTTTGGGAATGATTTCAATAGAGTATAACCAGTCAAGGAATGTTGGTGAGCCCATGTCTTGCTGAGTAGAACTTGAGATGTCGTTCTCGAATGATGTTTTCACTGCATGCTAAGTAGAGTCCTAATCAAGGAAGTTTATGGTTAGCCTTGTTCCTTGTTTAGTCTTAAACAACTGTTTTGAAGATTTCCCTTAAGAGTATGTCGAAATTAGGATAGGTTCAAAGTCCTTAATTGATCTTAGGCTACTTTTTATGTTTATCTTAAATGTTTTCTACTTTCTGAAGGTAGTCAAGAGGATTACTGGATTGTTGTCTTACTAATTAGGGGAATTTTGAGGTCTAAAATGGGCCTCATAAGAAAAATGTACAACAAAAATAAAATTTATAACAACCAATAGGATTCAAGATGATGATTTCATCCATAATGGATGATTCACCATTTTTGGAGTAAAAAAGTAAAAATATTAAAAAATAATAAAATAATAAAACTACTTTTTCAACTCGTATTTTAATTATCTCCAATTTTTACTCAAATTTGGCAGGAGTACTCATTGGATCAGATTATTCCTCATCCAAGGTACCATCTTATCTTAATGAATATTACACAGAAAAATGAAATACATAAAAAATGATTACAATCACGTTTTTTATGTATTTCTCATTTTTCGTGTAGTAGAGTTCATCGAAAGTATGCAGCATGGGTACTCCTTGGATGAGGAATTAAATTATGCATCCAACGAGTACTCCCACTCAAAATTTGAGTAAAAATTTTGGGAGATAAGTTGAGAATACGAGTTGAAAAAGTAGTTTTATTATTTTCCCTCTAAAATTTGATGATGAATGCTAATCTTATTAGGCCACTTCCTAGTTATTTTATAATTTCCTTAGGAGGCCCATTTTAGACCTCAAAATTCCCCTAATGGAAGTTGGCTTTAGTAGGAGTTTGCCCAGAGAAGTCTATGGTTTGCCCTGTCCTTTGGCTTGCTCCCAAATAAGTCACTTTGAAAGGCTTTTCTTGTGTAGTGAAGTTAATAGATTCTTAATTGGTTATTAGCTTTGCTTCTTTCACCATACTTCTTAATGTTTCATACCACAAACTCAACTTAAAGAGATATTTTGATATAGATGACTTTCCCTATGGAAACCCTTGAATAGTTGTTGTGCAAGTAAACCCTTTTATGACTCCATAGCCCAATGGATTGGCACTTTTTCTTGACCTATCTTCCCATGCTAAAACATCCTTCTACTTATTTCCTCCTTCACTCCACATGACCTTCTCAATTAATGATCCCCAACCAAAAACAAACAAATCCCTTGTGCTTCATAACTAGCCTAATATCATATCATGAGCCTATAAGCATATCATTCTAAAACACATATAGATATATCCTCTATGAATCCAAGAGGGCTAGATCCTAGGATTCCAAAGTGGTTCTGATGTTGCCTTGTCATTTGGTATGCCAATCTTCCAAATCACAGGACCCCAACACAATACATTACATGAATGAACAATTATTGGATGATTCAAATTACAAAACCTCCTTTCTATATATAGGAGTCCATGGGGCCACAATGTAATCCTAGCCGACCTAACAATAATAATTTAAGGGCACAATAATAACAATATGGGGGTTACAGGGGTACAATAATAACAATAAGGGGGTTACACTAACAAAAATAGGGGACTATACTAGTAATATAGGGACCTAACATCCTGTGCCATCAAATTTACTTAAGATATAGAAACTTGAAGGAAAGGCTAACTTCTTAAGGAGGTTCATACCCAACTATGCTGAAATGGCTAAAGGATTTACTCGATTCTTGAAAAAGGGGATTCCCTTCCATTGGGATAAGTTGCGCAAGCTTCTTTTGATGCTGTCAAGGATACTCTTTTCCAGGTGTCATTAATGTATCCCCCCAATTATCAGAGTGATAATTTCTTATATATCGCCGTGACTGATATGACCATTTCTATGGTATTGTTCCAAGTAGAAAATTAGATATAACATATAATCTATTATTTGAGTTGTAATCTCAATGACACGGAAGTGAATTATTCATATGTAGAAAATCTTGCCTTAGAAATTTTTCAAGTTGTCCAAAGATTTCGCCACTATATCCTGTTCCGAAAGACCATTGTCATTTCAGATTGCAACCCCATGAATTATATCTTATCACGTCAATTACTGGGGGAAAAATATTCAAAATGGATTGTCATATTGTAGGAATTTTATTGGGAATTCATCAAATCCAAGTCAAATAATTCTTAAGTTTTGGCTGAGCTTCTCTGTGACCTTCCCTCTGATAGTGCTTCTACTATGTCAGAACCATCTATTCCTAACGAGTCTTTGTTTCTGATCGGATCATCTGATCCTTAGTATGGAGATTTTAACATTTATATCTAGACCCAAACTTTTCTGCATGATACCTCTCAATCTGACCAATGATGTATTCGATACCAAGCCAAAGATTATATGATCATCGACCATGTCGATACAATTTTAAGAAGGTGCCTCACTCATGAGGAGGCTGAAAAGGTTTTAAATGATTTTCATGCTGGGGCTTGTGGTGGACACTTGTTTGGATACGCTACCGCGCAGAAGATACTCCACGCTAATTAATTTTGGCCTACCATATTTCGCGACTGCATCCTCATGGTCAGAAGTTGTCATGCGTGCCAGATATTTGATCATAAAATCCGCAAACCACCAACGCCAATGCATCATGTTGTCTTTGTGGGATCATTTTTGAAATGGGGCATTGAATTCATGAACTGTAACCATCGTTCATTTGGGGGGCATAATTATATTATTTTTCGCAGTAGACTACTTTACCAAGTGGACCGAAGCGATGCCTACATTCAACACATGACAAATAGCTGGATTGTTTTTCTTTAATCATGTCATTGCGCGATTTTGGCTCCCATAGGCTATAGTTACAGATCATGGGAAGCATTTTCACAACCATATGATGACTTAATTAACTACCAAGTTGGTATTGTCACATGATAATTCTACTCCTTATTATCCATAATCAAATGGACAAGTTGAATCTATCAACAAGATTCTTAAACGTATGCTTCAACGAAAGATAGGTGTTAGTGTGAATATTTATTCGAAATGTACGAAAAAAGACCACTTTAGCTACGCATAACTTATAGACCTAACAGCAAAAGATGGCTGCTAATATCTTTAGATCTACAAAAGGATGATCAAGACAAATACTGCAAATATATATATCTATGCATAAAAGACATTAAACAACAAGTAAAATGAAATTTGTTCCATGCATCCCGTAGACAAGACAAGAATTATGTTTTAAATAATTTTATATTAATGGCACCTGGGAGGAAAACAAGAAGGATGTTACCGGTTCTCCTCAATGGAATGGGTTCTTGAAAGTCCTCAACATTTCAGATCTAAAATTTCTCTCTCTTGTTGGTGTAGAAAACCCATACAAAATATAGAACTCAAAGGGAGCTCACAAAGAAAAGATGGAAAATATGACAATGATAATGGCTCAAAGTCAGACCAAGAGTAAAGATCCAAAGTGATCTCATAGGCAACAAAAGGTGATGAATGGTAGGAAAAACCCTTCTATTTATAACAAAATATTAGGTCATTCTAGATCTTGGTGCATGATTAAAATAATATTAACCAAATCTAGATCCACCTTTTATGGAATATTTTATTATATTTGTTGGAGGGGAAAGGAATTTGACTTGGGTCAAATCCTTTTATTTGTAAATAATAAATAAATAAATGATTTATTTATCATTTTAAAGAAGTGGTTGAATGATAATTAAATAAATAATGATTTATTCAATTATTTATAAATGATTTAGTCAAATTTAACAAGGAATATTATTTAAATAAGGTTTAAATAATTATTCCTAGAAAATAATAAGATAAATAAGGATTTATCTAATTAATTTCCTTGTTTTGGGTTAAATATGACTAGTAATAATAATTAAATTACTGTTTAATTAATTATTCCACGAGGAAAACCAAACAAATATATATTTGTTTAATATTTCCCCTTGGGGTTTTCTATTTAGACCATAAACAACCTAATAAATGTGTTTTATTAAGTTATTTTACATAGTGAAAGAAATTTTACTTACGGTAAAATTGGTCTTACATGGTGTACTTGGGTCCATCTAATGATAATAGGTTAGATGACCAAAAAATGGTGTAAGATATTTCCCCCCAGCGTGCGAGTGTTAGGAGAAAATCATATGACCGAAGTACGTTGTAAGAACTCAATCACCAGACATCAAAAGGGAAGTCAGAGAGAGGAATGTAAGGTAGACTAACGTGCTGAAGAACTAGACCCTGATGGGACAAGACTTACAGGTGCGACAAGTCTCTTTTTATGAGTGGGTACCTATGCTAAAGGCGGCAGGGGAGGCATACCTATGCCCGCCGAGACAAAGTACAAAAGAATAGTGCATCCAGTAAACAAGGGACCTAACCATAAAGTATAGGCTGGCATAAACATGAGCCAGATAAAAGAGATAATGATGAATCCCAAATACATGCTGCGCCTGGGATAACAACCAGGACTTATACAATAATATCTGAGTACATGAGATACAAATACAACCCAAATGCCCCTATAAACGGGGAAGGGATCGCAAAATCTGATTGATACATGCAAATCAAAGAGGTGCTGCAAGCGGCTAATGCCAAAATCATCAAATATATGGAGGTGCATTGAATGCTACGACGAAGAGGTCATCTGGGCATGTGGGGGGCTACTTGTAGGGTCACCCCCTCATGAGGGCTGAGACATCTCACACACACCTGGGAATCACCAATATCAGCTGCTGCATCACTGAACCATCAAGTATATGGATCTCGATCATGCTGAAAGGAGTTGGAGCTGAGAAATAATCAAGTCAAAGAGAAATAAGGAGTCCCTTTGCCTGATTCGAGGCACCAAAAAAGGGTGGAAGCTGGAACCAAGGTACATCGCCCTCTAGACCTGTCTTCTAGAATGAATGAGCTGATGTTGACAGAAGGAGGTTTGCCATAGGTGAGGCAATAAGGGATCCTCAACTAAGGCACGGGAGAAAATAGTAGAGTGATTGATAGACTGACACCAATGATGATGATGAAATGGGGGGTACTAAGTAGTGAATGGACGACTTCCCTTGTTAAAGCATAAAGGGCATGGATGACCTGGAAGCGACTGACATAATATCATGATGGATAGGGGACAATGGGACTGAAGGCCATAATGTGCGACATGAGAGAGGGACCAAGCAATGAAGGATGGAGGACTATAGCGGGATACAAAGTGACTTGGGATATACTCCATGAATGTGATGATGACTCAACTCAGATGCTCTAAACAAGGGTGAATTGATGGTGTTGCCACACAGTAAAGGTCCAATAGGGGACCATAAAAACATGAATACAAGATGGTAACTCACGACGAACGTCAACACAAGCATGGACAAGTATGGAAGCCAAGTGGTGCCCCTAGTATGAGTGTTGCAAGTGAAGAAATTTTATTTTGAGGAGGGTTATGGTTGAGGGGCATAGGTGCCCCCAAGCATGTTGTGGTCATGCCAAAATGCACTTAGAAAAAGGGGAATCTAAACACATTTTAATGATGTGGTGTACCATTTGTTTTCGTTATGGTTATGCAGTTTGAGAAAGGAAATGGAGGATTACCAATCTCTTTTAGTACTGCATATATGAATCAAATGGACTTTAAGTTTTCGGGTTGGCATACCTGGTGTCACTATCCCAAAGAGAGGATTTGGAGACAATGAACTGATGCTCGCCTAGAAAACCCATAGGTTGGTCAACAACAATGTCTAAGAGACTGGGTTGCTGATGTAAGATGAAAGAATGATAAGGGGTATCATCCCTAGAGTGATTTGAAGTGATATGGGACTCTAGAGGTGCTTTTAAATGTGGAAGAATAATGGTACTAAAGTCGACACGACCAGATGCACTAGGAGAGTTGTGGAGAATTACTTCTCTTGGACTCGCAAATATGGGTACCCCCTTACCCAAACATTGGGTGTCAATGTAATGGCCACAAGGTGTATGTGGTTCGAGTGCATGGGTTCGATGTAAGGGGGGAGAGATAAAGTCAGGGGTGGTGATTTCTTCCATAATTTCTTTATCGCAGTAGAAGATGGGGTGACTGGTGGAAGGAAGACCACTTGACACGGTGAAACTACCTGACTCATCATCATGAGAAGAGAGGTTCACATGCGCATCGTCATGGGGGATGACAGGAGAGTAAGGAGGTAAATGATCTATCGATGTTGAGCCCAGGGTGATCGCTAAAGGGGGGTCGAGTGAAATAACAGGGGATGATTCAGAGGGAATGTTCCCCGAGGGTCTCATGGATGATGATAGGTAGAAAATGGTGGACGAAGGCTCCGTCAACTCGACATCAGGAGGGGGAATTTCAATGGGAGCAGTCATGTCCAGTAGTTTTGCTGAAGAAAAACACGCAAATAGGGGAGAGGTGGACTTGTTGCACTTGTCCTCTAATTGGTGGACCACGGCTAGAGCGGTGCGGAAGTCCTCAAGGTGAGGAAAGAGGTGGGTATAATGGCCATGGAGATCACACAAAGCATAGGGGTGGTTTGTGTGAATAGTCTTGGGGTTCTTGGCTGTGGTCGCGGAAGGAACAGAGGCTTCCGGGACCGTAGACTCAGGGAACGCGACATTAATCATGGGCTTGAGATGAGGCAATTCAGGACAGGTATGGGTGGCATGAACGACAACGTCACACAAAGCACACCAGGTGGTACGCTTTGGAGGCTGAGGAGGAGCACAGTTTGTCAGGGTGCCCTTGTCCTTTGATGTCCTCTTGTGAGCTTTGCCCTCTTTTCCTGATACTGTCGCAACAGGAGGGGGTTCCTGTTGAGGTGTTTGAGGCACTGTAGTAGCAGGAGAAGTCATGGGGACCGGTTGGATCATGGTCGAAGCAATATAAGGTTTGGGATGACCGGGTGGGGTAGCAGCTGGAGGATCGAGGTACCAGACGGGGATTCTCAGGGTCAGGTTAGGAAGAGAAAGGGTAGCCATGACAGGTACTAAGCATACTCCAAGAGGGGGAGCAAGGAACAATATTTGACCAGAGGGGTAATGGCCAGGTGGGATGGCTCCAAGATGGTTAAGGTCTGGAGGAACCGTTCCAGGAGGATAGAGAGGCTCATGGATACCAACTGCAGGTGAAGGGCTAGGAGCAGGTTGCGAAGAGCGCGGTTGCTAACTAGCTGAAGTAGGTTGCTTGAGAGCAGCCCGAGATGATTGCATCATGCAAACATTTGCTGAGCTGGGATCAGAGACAGGAGGAGGGGGAAAGACCAGGGAAGGTTCCAAGCAAAGAGGAGTCTTTGTAGACGCTGGGAGAGACACTGGTCAAAGAATCGACGGTTTGATTATTGGCTACAGAAGAGATGGTCGACTCAGGGGAGGTCTGAGATTTTGGCTCATGATATGTCAACTGGTCAATGGTGACTATATTTCCATTATGAGGGAAGGACATCTTGCGGTATAATGTGGATGGGACAGCAGACATAGCATAGGTGTAGCTTCACCCCAAGAGAATGTTGTAATCTAGAGGGGCGTCGATGACTTCAAAATCAACACAAACAGTCTTGCCTGCAAGAGTGATAGAAAAATTATAGAATAGGCCAATGTGTTGGGAGGCGTGGCCATCCCACGCTCGAATGGTGATCATGGAAGGGGCCAACTCAGGAGATCCGCGCTGTTTCTAAACTAAAGCAGACATCACACAGGTGGATGCCCCCTCATCAATAATGCACCAGGAAACGTTAGCATTTCGGATTTTAACTGGGATTTGGAAGGCTGCGGAAGCAGGAAGAGGAGGATGTTCTAATTGATGAGTGTCAAAAACAATAAATTGGTCATCAAAAGGATCTATAGCGCCCATGGCGGATAATAGAGCCTTATTTTGAGAAGGGCATGACTGGAGGAGTTCCAGTGTGGAAATGGCAGCAGGAGATTGTGCCAAATCATCTACTATGCTATACGAATGAGCAACTCGAATAGAAGCAAAATTTCGGCGTAATGGCCCCTTAGGAATCTTGGTATGAACCTCAAATTTGGGCTGAGGGATATGCAAGGGATAATTGGATGTCGAAAGAGGCTTTGTAGAACCTGAAGAAGGTGACTCAGGGACAGATGGAGCGGGAGGCTTGGCGTACTGACGGGACCGATTTTGAAGGTTAAGGTCGATGGTTAGAGGTTGATTAGAGTTCATCATGAGGATCTGGTAATCAGAGGAACCAGATGGAAGAGATTGAGTGGCCACCTGACCTTCAGGTGGTTGAGTAGCAAAAAATCTCTACTGTGCATCCACCTGCTCTTGAGGGGGTGGTGACTACTGTGGCGGGGGTTGAGAAGGCAAGGGAGGCGGAGGTGTTGATGCTGGAGGAGCTGGAGCACCAAGTTGCGGATACGAATAATAAGGGGGTTGGATAACATTGTGGTAAATAGGAGGTTGGGCCAAAAGAGGAAGTATGTCGTATCTTGGATACGTGCTATCGGGAGGGGAAAAAGTGCGGGAGGTGCTGCCCCCCCTAGGAAAACCATAACCCATGGGAGGTTGGGCGTATGGATGAGAGAGAGCTCCAACGATACCATCGGCGACATGAGGTGCCCCCGGTGCGTTGGCACCACCAGGTCTGGGGAGATAAGGTAGAACGGTATAAACATAACCCGTCTGAGCATAGATTAGGTCATATTTTAACGCCATTTAGAGGGTAGCTTCTTCGGTTTGAGGAAAATGCGATGTGACATATTTCCCGATAGGAGGCAAGAGAGATCTAAGGAACCAGTCCATAAAGACACCGTCTTCGAAGGTAGGGGATTGACATAGGCTCTTTCTTCTCCGCCATTCCTGGACATGATTGGATAGGCGGGTCATAGATGATTGACGGAAAGAAGTCAAAAGTTCGATACCAGTGTCATAACGAAGGGGAAGCTGGAAGTAAGATAAAAAATCTTGGGCAAGAGTTGCAAAGGTGGTATGAGAGGAAGTGGCCTGATCAACATACCACTTAGAAGCTTCACCTGTAAACGTTCGTTGGAACAATCGAAGACAGAAAGAGTCATCGGTAATGGAGTTAGAGGAACACCACATGTGGAAAGATCAAACATGATTTGAAGGATCTTCTCCAGCAAGGCCTTAAAACTTTGGGATGTCAGAAGGGAGCTTGGTCAGCATAGTAGGCCAACTAGCATCATGGTGTATAGGGTCATTTATCAACCGGTCTAAATTGGGGAGGCTAAGGCCTGCCATGAAGGGGAGCAAGGGTGCAGTCGGGGTAGTGCCTGTGGTGGTTCCGCTAGTAGCATTCCCGGCATTAGGGCCGGGGTTACCACTAGCATTAGGCCCTAGACCAGACATAGTGAAGGTGACAGGGGGAGAACTAGAAGTAAAAGGAGAACCCAATGAATCAAAAGAGGAGTTGGAGTGCAGACTCATAGGAGGACTAACTCGATGACGACAGGAAGGAGTAGGTCGACCGACCAGAAATTGAGGGTGAAGGCCAAGGAGTCTCCGGGATATACGCCTTGGGGGCGCAATGATGACAACAAAAACACAGCACAAGGGGAAGAAGAATGACCAACAAGGGCAGGGAGGTGCAGAATCAAGTGATTAAAATGTCGAAATAAGGGCAGAGAGGTGCAGTGTTAATTGATTTTGCAATGTTTTAAAGTCTTTGCCTGGTGGTGTTAACCAGGCTCTTCTTCGCTTAGGGTGAGTGTGTGGCATGCGTTAATTTTAATTTTTAAACCTAGACGTTTTGAGAGCAAAAGAAAAAGTGTGTTGCGTAACTGAAAATATACTTGTAGAGAACAACATATAATATTGAAATAACAGAAAATTAACAGCTAACAATGCATCAATCTAACCCAAGGAGGTGGGTCTCTCAAAAACTAGTCTAACAGAGGGAAAAAATATAGTAAAAACACACTAAAAACAAGCCAATAGATCTAAGGTCGGGATGGAGAGGGATCTAAAGGATAAGTATGCTAAAAATAGGTGCAGAAAACAACAAAGAGACAGAGGCAAGGTTGCTGTGAAAGAGGAGGCAAAAAGATAAAGGCAGTAGGGAAAAGGAGGTGATCCTAAAGGCAAACCAAAACAAAACTATATGAGGTGATTTGGATGGAAAAATGGCTGATCTAAAAGAGATCTGAAGATGAGGGATCAGATCTATAAAAGAACTGGATGAAACTCTGAAAATTTAGACACCTGTAATAGCTAAAACTCTTCCACAAAAATTGGAGGGTAATGAAGCCCTAGGGGGCTATTTTCCCAGTTAGTTGAGTAAAATAGAACAAGAACAGGTCTAAATGGGTGGAGACAGAGGCTGGACAACCCTGACAAAATCTTCATACAAACCTAGAAAACTTTCAGAAAATCTGCAGAAAAAAGTGCAGGTCACAGATTCTGACCTGTTTTCTATCCAGGTCATAGTTTTGAGGCTGAAAAGTGTGTCCTGCAGTTCAGGTCGCAGGTTCTGGGCTGAAAAGTGCGACCTACAGTTCCGGGTCTCTTGTTGGCAGATTGCAGAAAAATTTGTCGTCTCAATTGTGGCTGATGTCTGTTACCTGCGCAATAGGGCCAGAAACACACAGAAGTTAGAAATTTTAATGTTTGAGGGTTTTATGGGTGAAAAACAACATAAAAATAGGAAAAACAAAAAGCTGAAGAGAAACCATAGGTTTTGAAGCAGCTGGATATGCAGGAATATGAAAAACGATAGCGATCATAATTGAAAACGCGTGTGGAGTCGCCAATTTTTAGTATAAATATTTATTCGAAATGTACGAAAAAAGACCACTTTAGCTACGCATAACTTATAGCCCTAACAACAAAATATGGCTGCTAATATCTTCAGATTAAGACAAATACTGCAAATATCTAGATCTATGCATAAAAGACATTAAATAACAAGTAAAATGAAATTTGGTCCATGCATCTCGTAGACAATACAATAATTATGTTTTAAAGAATTTTATATTAATGGCACCTGGGAGGAAAACAAGAAGGATGTTACCGATTCTCCTCAATAGAATGGGTTCTTGAAAGTCCTTAGCATTTCAGATCTAAAATTTCTCTCTTGTTGGTGTCGAAAACCCACACAAAATATAGAACTCAAAGGGAGCTCACAAAGAAAAGATGGAAAATATGACAATGATAATGGCTCAAACTCAGACCAAGAGTAAAGATCCAGAGTGATCTCATAGGCAACAAAAGGTGATGAATGGTAGGAAAAACCCTTCTATTTATAACAAAATATTAGGTCATTCTAGATCTTGGTGCATGATTAAAACAATATTAACCAAATCTAGATCCACCTTTTATGGAATATTTTATTATATTTGTTGGAGGGGAAAGGAATTTGACTTGGGTCAAAGCCCTTTATTTGTAAATGATAAATAAATAAATGATTTTCTTTATCATTTTAAGGAAGTGGTTGAATGATAATTAAATAAATAATGATTTATTCAATTATTTATAAATGATTTAGTCAAATTTAACAAGGAATATTATTTAAATAGGGTTTAAATAATTATTCCTAGAAAATAATAAGATAAATAAGGATTTATCTAATTAATTTCCTTGTTTTGGGTTAAATATGACCAGGAATAATAATTAAATTACTGTTTAATTAATTGTTCCATGAGGCAAACCACACAAATATAGATTTGTTTAATATTTCCCCTTGGGGTTTTATGTTTAGACCATAAACAACCTAATAAATGTGTTTTATTAAGTTATTTTACATAGTGAAAGTAATTTTACTTAGGGTAAAATTGGTCTTACATGGTGTACTTGGGTCCATCTAATGATAATAGGTTAGATGACCAAAAAATGGTGTAACAATAGGAGTTTGTAAAAGGAACTACAATTTGATGCTATACTCGGCCTTGTGGGCATATTGAACCTTAGTGAGAAACACAAGCGGGTTTACTCCCTTTCAATTGGTGTATGGTCTGGAAGCTATCTTTCCAATCCAATGTGAAATACTGTCATTAAAAATCACAATCGACTTGTTACCTGACACCTCAGATGAAGAAGCGCGTCTTTTTAACCTCATCCATCTTAACGAAATGCATCGTGAAGCCCAATTGGAAAACGAAGCGCATAAGAGACGTATAAAGGCGCAATACAACAAAAATGTCCAGCCTCGCATTTTATCAGAGGGAAAATTGGTCATTTTTTATTATCAAGAAGCTGATGTAATAGGTATAGGGAAATTTGAGCCATTATGGCATGGCCCCTATATTGTCAAAAGAGTTCTTGCTAAGGGTGCCTATGAGTTTGTGGATTACGATGGAATTCAGTTGGCGCAACCCCGAAATGGGTTGTATCTGAAACGTTACTATGCTTAATCATGAGCGTAGTCATTTTTTGTATTATATTGTATATATATATGCCATTGATTTGCATTCACTGTCTTAGTTTTTTTTTAGAGTTTTCTTAACATTAGTAATCCGCTTTACATTTCATCGCAGATGTCTGAATCTTTGGAACCATTTGTTGGATATGCTGATGGTGCTAGTTGTAGTGCGCATAATCTATCCTCTCCAGCATGGGCCATTTTTGCTCCGAACGGTGAGTTAGTGAGTTTTCAAGGGATTTGTATTGGTAGATTGACAAACAATATCGATGAGTATAGCACGTTGATCGAACTTCTCTCTAATGCCATTTCATTTGGTATTAACCGCGTCATCATAATGTTAGACTCACAAATTGTGGTATTACAACTTACTAGTGTTTATACTATTAGAAATCCAACACTACATCGTTTGTTCCTAAGAGTTTGAATTTTGGAAAGACACTTTGATTTTATTCAATATCAACACATTTCCAAAAACTTGAACACATTGACTGATTCTTTAGCTAATCAAGTTTTAGACAGACATTTGCAACACATGTAAAGATACATTCACATAATTGAATAGGATTGCATAATAAACATAGGAAAACATTGAAATAAAATAGATAGATAGTTATAGGATTTTACAAAAAATTGTTACCAAGATACATTAGTCATCTGACCTCAAAATGTATGTAACATGTCAAAAGTAAACTAGTGATGCTCATGGTAACATGCTATAGATCTAGCTATCCTATGCAGTAACCGCATCCAACGGTTAGGAGCACCTATAGTGTGGCGTTGCAGTTGCATGGGTAACTCTTTGATCTAGAAATCTGGAATCTCGAAGGTCAACCCCTCTATGTGTTGCCAAAGCTCAGATAGAGTCTCAGCCATGTCTAAATCCTGAAGGACTACTCTCCCGACAACCCTCTCTACTGGCTCATCCGCTCCATGCTCTGGTTCCTCCACTGGTTGAACTCGGTCAACATCTGCATTACATTAAAACTTTAGCTTAGTCTTGGGAAAACATCAAAATACAAAAAAGTTATATAAACCTTAGAAAGAATCAAAAAACATGGTCAAAACATTCTTACCTATTGCACCCCACTGAGCGCCTTTTGGTAAAGCTAAGTTTGGATATCTTCGGAAATCAAGGCCTGCATATGAAAACTCATCGATGGCGATAAATTGTCACCTAAACTAGGTGTAGAATGCAGTCGAGAAAAAAATGGATGATGGCCCGCATGCCTAGCCATTAGTTCTACCCATCTCTACATCCTTGGATATCTAGGGTTAGACACACCTAGTGTCACATGTTGAGGCTGAATTAGAGGAATCTGCTCTAAGGCAAATGAAATGAGGATTGAACCATAACTAAAGTTTTTCTTCCTTCCTCCCTTTGCCTTGTTCAGTTGTTCTTTTATTTGAGAAAGTACAACTTTAGACCAGTTGAAGACTGTTGGCTTAATTCACTCTAGCGTGTACTGCATATATGATCTATTCAGTACATGTAGTGTAACGGTGCTGGCTGTTAGCCACCTATAAATTTTTTTGTACCAAGAGGTGGCTAGACTTTGTCTTCAAGCCTTCAAGAGACAGTTTTCTTTGAAAAACTATCATATTTTGAAGTCTTATGATATTCTTTCTTCCTTTCAATTAATCTACACTGTTGTTCCATTATTATCCTAAAAAGCCTGCTCTTCACCAAGAAGAAGATTGCTTAAAAACCCACTTTTTCCTTTCACTTAACCTTCATTTTTCATCCCCTTCTCCTCATAAAATCCCTCCATTTTTCCTCACTTTAACCTTCAAAATCACTTCAATACCATTTTAAAAGCATTTGGTCTCCTTCCATTTGTTTTAAGAAGCCCTTTTTTCCCTTATCGAAAACCCCCAATTGGTTTAAAAACTCTGTTTTTAGCTTAAACAACGCTTATATTTCATTTCATAGAATTTTAGCCCCCGAGGGCTTAAATTTCAAAATCCATGCTTCTTATAGGACCTACAGCCCCACAACCGGGCGCTAAGGGCCTAAAACTCCTCTTCTAACTCGTAAAAACCTTTTTCCTCCTTTGTATTTTATGAAAATACAACTTTCCAGTATGTTTTAATAAGTCCGATAGTTAAAATTTTTGATGAAAATTGACCATTGATCTGAACCAATCAATGATAGTCGGTCAATTGCATCGCAAAAAAACATGCCAACCTTTGTTATTTGACTTCCTTTTCCTCCGATTGTGATTGGCCCCTTTTATTTTGAGACGCCTGATCCCTTCATTTCTTCACAAAACCATGGCCCCGCAATCGGGCGCTAAAAACACTAAAAACATGTCCAAACCCTTTATTTCCTTTGTTTTTCATAAACCCGACGATATGTTTTAAAAATAGATCTCCACCGTCGATATCTGCAAGATCAATGGCCATTGGCACATCGCATCAGAGTTTTTCATTGGACGCATTACGAAGATTTATTGCTTACCTCCAATTGAAACCTTCCGATGGTTTCCCAACTGTTGATCTATTTTCACCATACTCAGATCTAACGGTCCCCATCTCCCTGTTCCAAAGCCCACATACCCTCCATTGGCATACATAAACTTAATCTCCGCCGTTGATCTGGTTCTGAGATCAACGGTCCATAATTAATCGCATCGCGAAAATCACTTATTCCATTTCTCTCTCCTCCTCCGATTATGATCATTGCGATTCAATCTGGATCGTCGAAACCACAAGAATTGACGGCCCAGATTGATCACCCTCCACCACATCCCTCCGACATTAAAACCCGCGGATTAATCTCGATCGTTGATCTCGTTAAAGATCCAATGGTCAAGCACCAATCGCACCGCCGCCCCAATCACCAATCGAAAGTTCTTAAATATGCCACTCCTTTTTTCCCCGATTACGATCACCTGATTCGATCGTGACCATCCATATGATTTGGATCGATGGTCCACATTGAAGCTTGAAACCCTTTTGTTATTTTCATAAATCCTGCTGTGTAAATTCTTTGGGTGAATATCCACCATTGATCTCTGCAGATCAACGACCCGCATCGACCCAAACTCCGCCCGACCCTTGCCTCGTATTTTATATCTTTAACCCCAAGATTGAATCTGAGCCGTTGATCTGTTTCATCCAATGGTCCATATTTAACCCAGTAGGCCCGACTCATTTGGGACCTACCGCTCCCATTGATCAATCCTAGCCGTTCATTCCTTGATCTGATGATCAAGATTAAAACCGCCTTGACCCTACCCCTCCTCTTTCTGCTCGTGCATCTTATCTCCATCACGCTCTCCTCACAACCGTCCGATCTGACACCCTAGATTTGATGGCCAGCGCGCGATATCGCGTGATTTTTAAGTACGAAAGATAATTCGAAAAAATTACGCGATGTGGGTGGCTTTAAAAAGCCACGTGTCAGCCAGAGACGCATATCGCATTCAAAAAGGCAATACCGCCTTTCCCCTTTTTCACCGCGTGACACCAGTGGTTTCTTTGGCCGAAACCACTTTACCCCATTTACATTACAACCCCTCAGTTTTTAATCTCCACCTTTGATCTTCGAGATCTAATGGTCCCAGTTTAATCCAACCATCCAACCATCGCCCTCCACCCATCTTCCAAAGGACTTCTTAAATCAATCTCCACCGTTGATCTCTGTTGGTGAATCTAATCCAACGGCCCAGATCATTCCGTGACCCCTATTTTCATTAAAGCACTTTTTCGCTGTCGATAAAGGTTTTCTTCCATTTTCTTCCTGATTTCTTCTATTTTATCATAATATTACCCCATTTGCATCATATTAACCCGATTAATCTCGACTGTTGATCAATCTGATCTAACAGCCCAGACTTAATCCAACCACCGTTTATCCAACCGCCTCTCCTTTTGATCCCAACAAGCAATCTTGACCGTTGGTTCTGTTCATCCAATAGCCACGCTCTAACCTAAGCCTCCAAAGCAGTTTTACCCATCCACGTAGGATTTTCATAAATTTTGTGTTTTTGCAGGTTTTTAAAGGATTTCCCATCGTTTTAAAAAGGAAATCAAGGGCTGAGGATGATGATCCCCCAGGCCTTTATTTATAAAGGAGATCTTTCCGCAGGGTTCAAAATTATGTTCTATTAGTGCCTCATGAGCACTGATGGCTTTATACAACCTCTGCGCGCCTGCAAAAACAATGGAAACATAGAAAACACCATAGACAAAGAGTATCAGTTTCATAGCATTTAATCTAAGCAGAAAATCATGTTTGAAGATTGTTAATACAGTTTTTTAAGGATTACGGCATTAATTCAATTAATCAAAGACCTGATCCACGATTGAAGACCAGAAGACAACGATTAGGCTTCATTAAGCCTAATACACAAAACTCAAGTAAATTAAAGGTGTTTTAGGTTAAAACAATAATATCTATCAATCCGACAAGCCTCCACTGCCACATCAGAGGCTAATTGAATCCTCTGCAGCTACCAAAAGACACCTGCAACCTTAGAGCAATCAAAGAAGGCCTAGTTATCTCCAGAAAAGAAGATATTTATGTAAAGACAGCTGAACAGTTATTATCAAAGAAAGAACAAATTCTCAAACTGTCAGCAGAGTTATTACAAAGATAAGAAATATGCCTCGAAGTAAATCTTTTTGCCCTTTGAGTTTAAAAAGACAGAAACAGAGTACATGAAAGATAAGCATAATTCAATGCTCTCCTGCATTAGGCCTTGCATGGTTTTCGAGGCTAGGAATTGCATTTAGTGTATAATTTATTGCATTTCAATCCTAAACTCTTCCACCTCCTCATTTCTTCTATAAATACTTTTGAAGAAGATGAGATACAGGTTGGTTGATCACTAGTTGTAATACTAAAACTCTCTCAAATAATACATAGTCTGTTGAAGTTTGAAGAAGAAATTGAAGTCTTGGAAGCCCTGATGATGTTTTTGCATGTTTGTTCTTGAGAAGGCTCTATAATTGGATCCATGAGCTTGGCTATTGGTGAAGTATTATGAACTGTTTAATGTTTTTCCCCTTTTTTCATTTTGTTCCATAATTTCTTACTACAGTAGGATGAAAGTTTTAGGCTAAGAAATGACTCCTAGAAGCACCTTAGACCTGTTTATCCTTCACTGTTTTATGTTTTCTTCTACTGAGGTATTTTAGAGTCTTTAATCTCTCTCTTTAGTCCTCATGCTTGTTTATTTCTCTAATAGTTCGAAAAGTTGGTTTCAGAATGATTTATGGTTCTCCCTGCTTGTCTGCTACCATTTAAAGCCTGTTATTGAAGTCTCCCTTTGAAGTATATTTTTTTATGGTGAGCCAAGAAGGTTTGTTTTGATCATGCCCTTTGTCCTTTCTTAAAGAGTTGTCTTAAAGGTCTTTTATAATTGTGATCATAGATGTATTAGGTGTTCCCTCTTCTATGACTGAAATTATTAGTAAATATTTTATGTTTTCTAGGTCATTTGAAATAAAATCTTTGAGGAAATAGGATGTGCTCCTGAATCTTAGATTTCATTTTAAAATTTGTTTTGAAGTCATTATTTGCTTAAAGTGCGGTTTGTAGAATTTATGGTTAACCCTGTCTATCAAATACCTCTTTATTGTTCAAGTTGTGTTTTTAAATTGCCTCTGTTGAGAATTAAACCTCTCTTTCTAAACCACTAATGTCCATCTCATTCATAAACTAAAGGATCCTGTGGCCAAGTTATATTTCACCTTTGATATCCCATATCCATTGATAAGTTTGTCATAACCTCTTTTGGACTCCATTTCCCAATGAAACTGATACTCCTTCTTTCTACCTACCTTTCCTAGACCTTTCATATTCTGTTGTATCAATTCAACCAAACAAACAAACAAACACTTGCACTCAATAACTAGTTTAAAACCAATACCCAAAGCACACAAGATAAAACTTTGCAAAAACAAATAATTTGAGAGATCCCTCTCTGAGAATAGGAGGACTAGATCCTGGAACTCTAAAGATTGGTTTGATGTTTCCTTGTCTTTTGATTTGCCAAACCATCAAAACACAGGGCCCCAACATAATGGCGATCACGGTGGGACACTGAGTAAAATATTTAAAACAAAACACTCACTGTCCAGTATAACATAAGTAGCCTTCTTCAAACACTACCTGACAAAATGGTAATCATGATAGGACTTATTTGAATTAGTGACAAAACTAAGTAACTCTTAGGATTCTCATAGAACCTTATCAAACCTTGAAGGAATCAGTTACCAAGCCATAAGAGTGAAATTTGTATGTTTTTGACACCTTAGCTAAGTGTTAACTCAGATTTCAGTTTGGCTTCATAATAAACATGGTGGTGGAACCATTCAACATTTTACCTTCATAGAAGCTAAAAATTTTCCACCTGGCGACTCCACTAGCCCCAGTAGGCCTATTACTCATCTAGGTCTCTAGATGTCTTTAGGAATGTGTTAACCAGCCTTGAAGAAGTTTATAAGCCTAGACCTATACTATATAAGACATTGTGAGAGGTAAAACTTCCAAAAAACAGTCCCTAAAACTTTAACCTCTCTCATTTTTGAAAAGCAGCCTGGCTTCACATAGGATCAACACTAGATCTCATTCAGACCCTAATCCTCCTTTAATAGTTGAAAATCCAGAGAGAATTCTGTGGCAGACTTCCAAGTCTGGAAAATCAGCTGGTAATAGGAGTCTCTTAAGAACAAAATCAGTCCCTGAAAACCTTGTTGTCTCAGAGGATTTACACTTTGATTTACATCATACAAAGAACATCTTTAGAACTAGATCTCAAGGTGATTTAAACCGAATTGACCTTGACATTGCAGATTTGCAACAAAGCTTTAGTAGAGAAGCCTCAACTTCCACTCCTCCTGAGTCACAACTTCTCTAGCACTTTAGCCTTTTCCATAACAAATCTGCTCAAAACCAGTTTGTTGGCCCAAGTGTTTCTTCCACTCCATTCCATACTACCATTGGTCAAAACACTCCAGTTCAGCCCACTTTCACTCTTGTAAATCCACCTCTTGTAAACCCACCCTTCTTTCCAACCATGGCAACATGGTATGCCCCATTAGTGTTACCACAACCTCTGCTTCCCTTACCAAATGAGTACCAATCCAAAATCCCTCATTTCACTGGAAAAGAGTCTACAACAGCTCAACATCATGTTGATAGGATGGAAGATGCTTTTGATTACATGGAGATAGAAGAGGAAACCATTAATATGAGGATCTTTGCCCAAATTTTAGGAGGAGATGTAAAGAAGTGGTTTAAAAACTTACCTTCTAACAACATCAATGATCTCCTTACCTTGCATCAAACATTCATCAACAAATGGGAAATGAAAAAGAACCCGCTCCAAATACTTGTAGAGTATAGTAGTCTCAAAAGAAATCAAGGGGAGAGTGTTCATGACTACTCCAATAGGTTTAACAGCATTTACAATGCTCTTCCACCTCACATGAAACCTCCCCAAGGCATGGCCTTAGTAAGATACCCTAAAGGTTTTGATGATGAAATGGCCTATCATCTAAGGGAGAGAGATTACTTAACATTAGAAGATATGCAGAAGGGAGCTGTAAGTGTAGAAGCAAACATAATTGAGAAAAGAAATAGGTTGAGATCAGAGAAAAGGGTAACTTATAAAGATGACATTGCACCTTCAACCTCAACTTCTGACACTAAAATTGATAACCTAGTGAAGGTAATGGAGAGGATTCTTGAAAAGATCAAGTTAAATGATAGAGCGCCACCAAGAGAACCTCAAAACAACCAAAATAGAAACTGAAATCACAATTATATAAGAGAAAACAATCAAGATAAACAAAAAGAAAGTGACCAATAGATTAGACCTCCCTTCCAACAAAACTATGTAGATCAATATAAGGAAGATAGGGAGATTGAAAGGTTGGGAGAAGGTCATGTGAACTTGATTGGATCAGACATTGGGGATGATGTTTTACTCACTGAAGAAGAACAAGGTTTCTTCTCATCTGATCAAAATTCAAACACCTATGAAGATTCTGATGATTATAGATTGGGGTTTGAAAATGCAATCATGGAGGTGCACAAACAATATGATCTTAGGAGCAAATGGAACGTAGATAATTCAAAGGATAAGAACACTAGTACTGATGTCAAGAAAAACACAGAAACTCAGCCCAAGAAGACAACAGAGAAAACCAACATTTTGGCTAAGGAACAAGATTCAAATAAAGATAAAATTAGCCAGCCTAATGTTGAGCAAAGCATCCCTAGCACTTCAACTAGTGGACCTAATAAAACTGTGCCAATTACTAGTCCAAATAAAGTTCAGCAAATAAAAATTGCTGAAAGGAATTCGATTGAAAAGACAGATGTAAATATGACAAAATCAATTGTTCCTTTCAGCCTTGAGGGAGACATTGCAAAGATAAAAATTACTATCCCCCTAGCTGAACTAGTAACCCAAGAAGTGTACAAAAACCAAGTTTTGAAAGCTTTGAACTTAGGAAGTGATAATGATACATTAAACTTGATAGATGACAAGCCTAAGTTGTTATTTGGTCTAGAAGTTGAAGGAAAATACCAAGAAGGAGCTATTCCTCCCTTCTATGTTAGTTTGAATATACATGAGAAAATTTTACACAATGCCATGCTAGACTCTGGAGCTTCACACAATCTAATGCCCAAGATAGTAATGGAAAGCTTAGGCTTAGAAATTACTAAACCATACAAAGAATTGTATTCCTTTGACTCAAGCAGAGTCAAATGTTTGGGTTTAATCAAGATTTATGTGTTAACTTATCTCAAATCCCTGTTAAGAGTCTAGTTATGGACATAGTTGTAGTTGACATTCCCCCTAAGTATGGCATGCTTTTATCAAGATCATGGGGAGCCAAACTTCAGGGAAGCCTTCAAATGGACATTTCTTATGCCACCATCCCTATTTTAAACCAAAACAGAAGATTATATAGGGAATATCACATGAAATACATGGTGATCAATATAGATAAACCAAATAACTCTCCCATCTATTCTATTCAATCAATTTTAGATTCCTTTATCTTGTACAATGAAGATGAAATCACTCAACAAGAAAAGGAAAACATAGACCCAATCAGTTTACCAGAACAATCAGAAATTCCCTCAAATCAGATCCAAAACATTGAAAATCAATAGCAACAAGAGAATGAAAATAAGGCAAATATACTTTGGGCAATAAACTTTGATGGATCTTGTAATAAAACAAGTGCAGGGGAAGGTGTGTGGATTCAAAATACAAATTAGAGTTTTTCATATAAATTGGATTTCCCATGCATCAACAATATTGCTGAGTATGAAGCACTTCTCCTAGGCTTACAATTTCTTAAACAATTAGAAGCCCAAAAGATATCAATCTTAGGAGATTCTGAACTTATCATAAGACAAATCAAAGGAGAATACTTAGTTAGAAATCCAAGGCTTAGGGAATATCCGAATGCTGCCCTTGATTTATTGAAAACCTTTGAAAAGTATGAACTCATTTTCATTCCAAGAGCACTAAATCATCTAGCAAATGAACTCGCTTTCAATGCCAGCAACTGCCAAGTACCTGAGATAAATGAGCAGCTAAGTGTAAAGGTAAAACACAGGCCTGTAGTGCCTGATAATGAAGATCACTGGAAAGTGTTTGATTCTGACAAACACATCGATGATTTCTTAAAACCAGAAAATGATTTTTCCATACCAATATCAGAAAGCAGTCGTAAAGAAAACTGTTTGTATATTGAAAAAATCCCATAAATTGAAATAACGCATTCTGCTGATATAAATCACTGTGAAGATCATTTTGAAGAAGAATTAATTGACAACGCAGACCAGGAAGACTTGGAAGTTTTACAATGCAAGAGCGATACAATTCAACTTTAATGATGTAGCCAAAGAACCAAGAATGGAGCTTGTGGAAACATATGTAGAATAACATAACATAGGTAGCCTAGCAGAACCCAAGATGATTAAACTATCCAACACTCTCCCAAATCACATAAAATTATAGTATATAGAGCTGTTCAAAGAGTTTAAAGATGTTTTTGATTGGGGATACAAAGATCTGAAATCTTATGATACCAGCATCATTCAACACAAAATTCCTTTGAAGGAAAATCAAAAGCCTTTTAAACAAAAACTAAGGAGAATATACCCTATTTTATTACCTTTAGTTAAGGCAAAAATTGAAAAGATGCATGATGCTGGGATCTTAGTACCAATTAGATATTCAGAATGGGTATCAAACTTAGTTTCTGTTAGGAAAAAGACTGGAGAAATCAGGCTCTGCATTGATTTTAGAAATTTAAATAGAGCCTCTTTGAAAGACAACTACCCCTTGCCCAAGATGGATCATATACTTCAAAGGGTAGTTGGGTCAAAAAGGACATCACTCTTAGATGGGTTCTCGGGTTATAATCAGGTGTTAGTGCTCCCAAGTGATCAACTCAAGACTGCTTTTACTACACCTTGGGGCACCTTTATGTATGTCAAAATTCCTTTCGGATTGATGAATGCAGGGGCCACCTTCCAAAAGGCCATGGATATAGCCTTCTATGAAGATATTGGCTATTTCATAATCATTTACCTTGATGACATAACCGTTTTCTCAAAAAATGATGAAGAACATTTGATTCACTTAAGAAAAGTTTTTGAGAAGTGTAGGAAATTTGGCTTGCTTTAAACCCCAAGAAGACACTCATTGGTCTCCAAGAAGGTAAAATTCTTGGTCACATAATTTCAGAAGAGGGAATCAAAATAGACCCTAAAAGGATAGATGGCATATTGCAAATCAACCATCCAAGAAGCCTCAAAGAATTACAATCTTTCATTGGAAAGATAAATTTTATGAGGAGGTTTATCCCAAACCTTGCTGAGCTATTAAAAAACATTACAAATATGCTCAAGAAATATGTAGGTGTAAACTGGACTTTACCAGCTAAACAATCATTTGAATTGGTTAAACAAGCTGTCACTCAAACACCAATCTTAATTAGTCCAGATTTCACCAAATACTTTTATATTTTTTCTTTTGCATCTGAACATACAATAGCTGCAGTTTTACTTCAAAAGAATGACTTGGGGAAAGAACAACCAATATCCTTCTTTAGTAGGGCCTTAAGAGATGCTCCTCTCAAATATAACATCATGGAGAAGCAAGCCTTAGCATTAGTGAAAGCATTAAAAGATTTTAGGGTCTATATTTTACACTCTCACATAATTGCTTTTGTTCCACATACTGTTGTCAAGGACATTCTAAGTCAAGACCCTGATGGTAAAAGGGGAAAATGGATTGCAACCATTCTTGAATATGACTTAGAAATTAAGCCCACCAAACTGATTAAAGGGCAAGGATTAGAAAAACCGATGGCTGAATCAAATTTCCAAGCACTAGATATGAATATGGTATATGTGGTGGAAGAAGTAGAAGAATTCACTGCCCCTTTCATTGAAGAAACATTTTTGAATTATCCTTGGTATGCTGACATCATTTGTGTGCTTTTGTATTTGAATACCCCTCCTTATTTGTCTCAAACTAAAGCTATATTTTTTAAACAAAAATCTTTGAGTTATTGCATCTTAGATGGGGTATTATATTGGAGAAATGCTATTGGAATTTTGCTTAAATGTTTACTTGAAGATGATGCAGGAAAAATCATGCATGAGTTGCATGAAGGAGAATGTGGAGGACACCTCTACTAGAAGATCATAGCAAACAAAGTCCTTAGATCTGGTCACTATTGGCCCACCCTTTTCCCAGACACTCAGAAGTTAGTCATGTCTTGCCATAAGTGTCAATTTTTTTATGGCAAAAGAAAACTCCTCCCCTTACCATTACATCCTATCAGTGTTGAGGCACCCTTTCAACAATGGGGCTTAGACTTCATTGGGGAAATTCACCCATATTCATCAACCCAACATAAGTGGATCCTCACTGCCACTGACTTCTTTACCAAGTGGATAGAAGCTATACCCTCTAAGAATGCCAATGACTCTGTTATTATCAAGTTCCTTGAAACAAATATCCTATCCAGATTTTGTTGTCCTAGAAAAATAATAACTGATAATGCTGCTGCCTTCAAATCTAAAAAAATGGTTGATTTTTGTCACAAATACCACATTACCTTGGGCCATTCTACTGCCTACTATCCCCAAGGAAATGGATTAGCTGAATCCTCCAATAAGAGCCTCATCAATATCATCAAAAAGCTATTGGAGAAAAATAAAAAATCATGGCATAGTAAACTGGTTCATGCCTTATGGGCTGATAGATTAACTACAAAGAAGTCAATAAATATGTCCCCCTATCAGCTGGTCTATGGCATGGATGTGGTCTTTCCCACTTCATTAGGAGTTCCAGTCATGAAACTCCTTCAAGAAGTGCAGATTGAAGAGAATGATATGTAGAGGAAAATCAACCAAACAATCCATTTACAAAAGACAAGAGAAGAAGTCTATGAAGGAACACAGTTAGTCCAAGAAAATATAAAGAAGCTATCTGATAAAAGGACTAAGGCAAACAATTTCCAAGTTGGAAATGTTGTTCTTAAATTGGATTCGGGAAGAGAAGAGAAGGGAAAGCATGGAAAGTTTGAGAACTTATGGAAAGGGCCCTATATTATTCATGCTGAGAGAGGTCACAATGCATTTTTCCTAAAAGAACTGAATGGAGAAGATTTATATGGAGGTCCTGTTAATGGCAGGATGCTCAAGCATTACTTTTGGTAACAGTCTTGAGTTTTAAATCTTTTTTACTTTCCATTATAAATATCATTTTTAAACATTGCATTCAAAGTTAGAAAAATAAACAATACAAAAACAATAGAAAGAAGAAAAGAGGGCAGATTGTAAAACAAGAAAGGTACAGCTCCATACCAAAAAGAGAAATAAAGTCTGAAAGTGTGCAAGCTCAAAATTCCACTCCTAAAAACACACTCCTAGTTAGTCATACAGCCTAATCATGACTAATTATCTTTTAAATTTATTGTTGATAGGTTAGTAAATTAGATCAGCCAAACAACATAATCTTGGCTTATCATTAAGGTAGATTAGGATAGAAAAACAAAGGTTCAAACCAACTCAAATTCTGAACCTATGATATTGATGAAGAATTGGTTCCAATATGCTCAAAACCTGGACCAGAAAGAAAGAAAAGACAGCTCAAATAAATTCAAAACAGAGCTGAAGAAACAATGAAGGAGGTTTTTTATTTTTTCAGATCTTAAGCCTTCACTACTTTTGCTTTACTTTTTCTACAAATAATAATCTATGTGCAGCTTGTTTTTATGCCATAGATCATAGCAAGTCAAATAGTTTAATCTAGGCTTGACTATTTTTAAATTTTTGGCTTAGAAATTAGAGAATAAAGGTTTGTAAGACAGTTTAATCCTGACAGATAATAGTTAGGTAGAGAATTTATGAATCCAACTACTTAATCTAGATTCATGGAGAAATAAGGTTAGAATTAGATTAGTTTCCTGTTTTTCAAAAGAATAAAATGTTGTTGAAGAGAGTTTGCTAGTCTAAATGCACTCTGAAAATAAGAAGAAATGTTAGGATCATTAATAATGGGTAGGTAGACATGATTATTTTGATAGAATTCCATTATTTAAAATTGCTGCAGAGATCATTAAAAAGAAAGGTTGCTGCCCAATGGATTAAGACACTGGTTTTCTAAAAAAGCCAGAGATTAATAGCTGAGGTTCTAGACACCAAAAGAACCAACTGTCTTCACCAAGTGGAGCCACTGTTAGCCACCTATACATTTTGTTGTACCAAGAGGTGGCTAGAATTTGTCTTCAAGCCTTCAAGAGATAGTTTCCTTTGAAAACCTATCATCTTTTGAAGTCTTATGATATTTTTTCTTCCTTTCACTTAATATTCACTGATGTTCCATTATTATCCTAAAAAGCATGCTGTTCACCAAGAAGAAGATTGCTTAAAAACCCACTTTTTCCTTTCACTTAACATTCATTTTTCATCCCCTTCTCCTCATAAAATCCCTCCATTTTTCCTCACTTTAACCTTCAAAATCACTTCAAGAACCTTTTAAAAGTATTTGATCTCCTTCCATTTGTTTTAAGAAGCCCTTTTTTCCCTTATCGGAACCCCCCAATTGGTTTAAAAACTTTGTTTTTAGCCTAAAAAATGCTTATATTTCATTTCACATAATTTTAGCCCCCTGAGGGCTTAACTTTAAAAATCCCCACTTCTGATAGGACCTGCAGCCCCGCAACTGGGCTCTAAGGGCCTAAAACTCCTCTTTTAACCCGTAAAAACCTTTTTCCTCCTTTGTATTTTATGAAAATCCAACTTTCCAGTATGTTTTAATAAGTTCGAGAGTTCAAAGTTTTGATGAAAATTGACTGTTGATCTGAACCGATCAAGGATCATTGGTCAATCGCATCGCAAACAAACATGCCAACCTTTGTTATTTTTCTTCCTTTTCCTCCGATTGCAATTGGCCCCTTTTCTTTTGAGACCCCCGATCCCTTCATTTCTTCACAAAACCATAGCCCCGCAATAGGGCGCTAAAAAAACTAAAAACATGTCCAAACCCTTTGTTTCCTTTGTTTTTCATAAACCCAATGATATGTTTTAAAATAGATCTCCACCGTCGATCTCTGCAAGATCAATGGTCGTTGGCACATTGCATCGGAGTTTTTCATTGGACACATGTTGACCGGATAAATCAATCTTGTGGACAAGATTGATCTCCCTAGTACCAAAATGTAATCTAGCAACAAAAAACCAAATAAACCTATCTTTCTCTAGACATATGCGATTTACAAAAGAATACTATAAAGGTGTTAAGGCCTTACCATAGATCCAATGCTTGTTCGAAGTAGCTGTCCCTCGGTCACTTGAAGGAGTTATCTTTTATAAACCTGCAGTCACAAACAAGAAAACATTAAATAGCACCTGTATAGTAAACACTATAAATCATGCCCATCATGGTGATCAAGGAATCCATGAAATAAATAGTTAATTAATAGCTTATTGAGAAAAATGAATTCATTTGTATTAACTTTTAATGAAGAAAACCTTACAAACTTAGCCTTGATGTTGAACAGGCCTTCCCAGGGTCCGAAGTAGGAATCTCCTCTACTCTGACAAGCCTTGCACTCTCCAACCGAGACAGATAGAGGTATGTGATCTCTCCTCACAAAATCTCAGTCAAATGAGTCTGAATCCCAACAACACTTAACCTCAAATAATTCTAAAGCTTGAACTCCCTTTGAGGCTACCCACTGCCTATTTTTATAGTGCAAAAGAGGAGGTTTCAGTTCCAACTATGAAGGGATATAATCCTCCTTCAAAGGAATAAGCTCCTCACATCAAGGGGTTAGCTCCTTAAGGTAAGGGATACATGAACCTCAAAAGAGCGGTTCTGCCACCGCAAGATTCTTTCCAGAGGCTTCTAGAAATTACTGAAAGTGAGCTTTTTGAGTTTACTTGTGCCTTTTTAATCTTTTACAGGGGTCCGCACCCATAAGACAGAGAAAGTGCATTCAAGTACGCAGGAGTCATGAAAATTAGGTGCGAGACCACAGGAAAGACAAAGAGAAAGTGCGATACCAGAGTTAAGGAGATTTTTAAGAAATTTTCTCTTATTTTCAAGGCTTGACATGAGGAACTGATATATTAGACTTGCAAAGGAGGAAGTATGAGTGATAATGAGCTCATACAAATAGCAGAATGTCAAGATGAAGATTTTCAGTGTAACAGATTGCCCCCTAAAGTGCAAAGTCTGGAATAGTTGAAGCTGAAGTCTGTCATATATGAAGAGTGCAGTACTTTATCATTTCAAGGATCATCCAGTGGAAACCCCATCCGGAACCTGTAAAAACATTCAATGCAATATATATATATATATATATATATGTAAACATATCATTGCTAAGGTAGGCATTCCCATACTCAGATCAAAACTGACTAGAAAACTGACTAAACTGTTCTGAAACAGGAATGATTTTGTAATACATCAATAGTATAGACATGTGTAGACACAGTATGGACGTAGCCATCTGTTTATGAATAGTCCACTATATAAATGAATAAAAAAATTCCTCAGAGCCTAGATGGTAGAAACTAGATCCAAGGTCTTGATTTCTGCTTCTCGAACCAGTACAATTCTATCCATGTGAATGAATGTGTCGAAGTCGAACATGGTAGAAACCACTTGATTACCAGTTAATGATGTGAACTGTTAACAAGTGTGAGAGTAACCATCAGTAATGTCAATGGCCCTCAAAGTACTCAGTACAATCCATGAAATGTGAATGAATGAGTTGAAGTCCAACATGTCACAGAATCATTTGATCGAAGGTCAATGATGCAACCTGTCGTCGAAGGTGAGAAACCTGCCATTGAGGCATGCAGATTTCAAGGTACTGACGATTTCTAGATCAACTTCCTAGATAATGAGTTGTCGTCGATAGAAAGCGATCCGTCGTAGGCAAGCCCATAACACGAAATCATAGATCAAGTTTTGAAGAAATATATTAGCAAGGACTGACTCAGGGATGGTCAAAATGGAAGACAAATATTTTGCAGATGAATGATTTTTTTGAACTGTCCTCTTGAACACATAACGACATTGCAGATGGCTTGGTGACAATTGACCCAAAGCTAATACCCATAAACCGACTGAAGACTTTCAATATGGTTTGATTAACTTGTTAGGCAAAGGATTTCCCAACCCAGGTGAACAAAAGTGTCGTGTTCAGGAGTGGTTAACAGCTTTTTAAACAATCAAAATACAACAAACGGGTTCATTTTTCTCTCTTTTCCCCCACCATTTCTAACAAGTACCTCTTTATTTTTGACAAGCTTGAGGAAGATAACATTTTATTGTTTATAAGCTCATCCTTTGGATGAGTCCAACTCAGTTTAAGATTCAAACCCTAATAAGGAGTGGTTCTTTCCTATTTTGAAATTGAATAGGTCCTTTACTGTTAAATTTTAACGAGTCCAATATAGGAGAAACTCAGTGTTTTTTCAATTTTAGAGAGTTAGAAGAAAAAACTTAAGAAGACTCCATGGGTTTACTTTTTCGTAAATTTAGTCTCTCAAGTCCGAAAAAGGATAAAATAATGCGGGAGAGAACTCTATTGACCGTAATTAGTCAATGTATACCTTTTTCATAAATAGTTCATTTCAGTCCGTAAAAGGGGTAAACTTATACTGAAGGGACGATCACTCATTTATTTTAACGAGTTCGAATAATCAAGTACTTGGCAATCTTTTCAATTTTCGAGGGTCTGAAAAGAGCTTAAAAGAGGACTCCAAGTTTTTCTCTTTTTCGTAATTTTTTTTGAAAGAGTCCGAAAAAGTGATAAAAGTATGCTCTTTGTTGAAAAACGATCAATTTTCCCGAAAAATCCAATTTTCTGCACAAAAAACTCGAAAAATTACACTTATCTGTTTAAGATAAATAAAAATGCTTTCAAAAATAACCTTTTTAAAGTGAAAAATAAACAAATTAAAAATTCATTTATTCGAAAAAACTTATAAAAAGGACTTTTCTAACTTCATTTTTACTGTTTGTGTTCACAGTGAAAAGTGAGAGCTTTTGGATAAAAAAGTTCCTATGAAGATTCTGGAAAATCCGTCCAGCGAAATCGAGAACCGTCAGCTCCAGGTAATCCATGACCTCCTTATCTTGCATTTCATCTTTTTATATTTCATTTTAAGGCTTTAGATTTCATTTTTTAAGCAAAAATAGGTTGAAAAAATCCCCTGCGGGAGTCTGCAAGTGCAACATGCAGGCCCTGCGGGCCCCGACTTTTTCCTACATGGAAAAAAGTCGTGGGTCCACACCTGTTCCACAGAACCCGTGCGTCCCTACGCACTGTGTATGAACTTAAGGTACGGACCCCGCGTAATGAAGTTTCAAACTCAAATTTCTTAAATTTCGCCCAAATTTTTTCAAAAAATCTTGTTCTAATATGTCTTTTATGCATTGTAGGACATACAATATTCTTTTTTGGAGAGAAAGTGAGCATGAAGACGTAGATGAAGCCAAAATGAATCATTTTCCTAAAATGCAGGTGTTTAGAGCATGCGGTTTGTATAAATTCTGGGCCATTCAGGGCATGAGGGCACAGGTAGACCTCCTGACGTGGCTGGTGAACAGATGGAATGTATAGGACCAGTGTTTTGTTATTGGAGGCCACCGGCTCGAAATTGAGCTGGAGGATATCTATTTTTTGACTGGTTTGTCCAAGAGGGGCGAACAAATTTCTCTGTTTGGGACTAGGCCAGGTGGCCAATCTGTCGCTAGTCTTCGACTAGAGTTCTGTGATGATCAGACAGACCCCTGCGACAAACAGATTGACATAAAAAAATACCATCCGTCCCGAGCTTAAATTTATTGCATTTACTGTCACCAAACTATGTGGGAGCACAGCGTTGCATGTGGCTACAGGTTCCCAAATGTGCATTGCTGTAGACTGTTTCTGAGGCACCATTTTCAATTGGTGCAAAACTGTGTTGGCCAATGTAAAAGGCTAACTAACCAAAGCAAAGAATGGAAAGCTCAAAAAATTTGGATATGGATCCATTGTAGTCACCTTTTCTCTAGAGAGGATCCCCATGTTAGCTCCGCAGCACATTCCTATTGATGTTGGTCGACCTCGAGAACCTAGGATGGTTTGTTGGGTTGCATTGATGGCCTGTCATGCTGAGGGCATCGAGGTTGTTAGATTTTCTTCTTCATATTTTCGTTGGCTGGAACGCCAAATTTTTGTTATAGAGGACTTTCCATATGCTGGGACAGATTTCCGCGGCAACTAAGAGATGGCTCTCCCAGCAGGGGAGCAGTGGGATGAATTAGGTAAAAATCATTTTCAATAATTTCTAAGTTCTATTTTTTTTTTGTATTTTAATCATCCCAAAACTAATAATAAAAAATTTAAATGCAGATGTGGGCCCACGGCGACCAGCCAATCTCCAACCTTATGAGAGGAGGCATCCAGCTGCCGCAGCACCAGCCCCAGAGGGCCAATTAGCAGAGATCCTGTCTGATTTGGAGCATCACCTAGAGCACCTGACTCTAGACATTCCAGAGACCGACATAGATGATATTTCGTTCAGATTACAGAGATATGTGATTGGTGTCCCAGGACCATTTAGGAGGTTCCTGTGTACGGTGGCCCGGGCAGTGGTCTCTTATCATGATCATCATCAGGGATAGGATGATCGGTTTTTAGGCTCATATCATTTTTGACCTTTTGTATTATTATTTTTGCCAATCATAAGGTGTATTTCAACCTATGATCAAAGACGATGTATATTTTGAAAACAAACTTCTATTCTATGATATGTCACTATTACCGGCTATCGGTGTACATGTTATCGAATGTTGTTTAATTTACAGTTTTGATTATTGCAAATGTCTATTTATCATACTAGAAGCAACTGCATCTGCTAAAGTATTTAAATGTCTTGGAATATGCTAATATTCAATGTAATCAAATTCATGTTCCAAGAGACGAACTCTTAAAAATAACCGTAATAACACTGGATTTCTAATGGCATAAACCCTGTTAAGTTGTAATACAACAAGTTTAGAATCCAACCTAACAATCAAAATCCTAATTCCAAATGATATAGATTCAGATAATAAATCAATCACTGCACTATACCTACAATGTTATTCATTTTTTGACTGAGGCTTACCCCATGCATGGATACTAACTCATCAGAGGGTGAATAGATAACCCAAGCTGTGGAAGAAATGTTCCGTGTACTACGACAAGCACCATCAGAAAAACCAATGTAAGTTTGAAGAGACGTCGACATCTGCAATATCAAGAGTAAAAATCAGATAAGCAGGAATAGTGATCAGAACACACTCTAAAGTAGGCATGCTTTTCTAATCTAAAACACAACAACAGTAAAGAATCTAATCTAATTAAAAAAATCTCCACACCAAATTTAAGCATAATATCTCTTTAGATAAAGCTCATTTCTTGGTTTATCTAAAGGGACACCGTCGAAATCTATCAGCTCATAGGCCCCTTTTTCTAGCTTTCGCTTAACAATGAAAGGACCATGCCACATAGGCACAAATTTTCCAACCCCTACTTTATCGTTGGCTTGATCGTACACTAGAACTAGGTCTCATTCTAAAAAATCACGAGGTGTAACATTTCTATGGTATTGAGCCTTTATCCGTTTAACATGAGCTTTGTTTGCTAATGCAGCATTTCGTCGATTCTCATCTAGATGAGCTAAGTACAAAAAAAGCTTCTCCTCTTTAGATGTAGCTGGGAGTAATTCTATGGCTAATTTCAATGACGGAATTTCGCATTCAATAGGTAACACAGCTTCCAAACCGTAAACCAATTGAAAGGGAGTGAAACCAGTTGATGTTTTTACTAAGGTTAGATATGCCCAAAGTGTTGAAAATAACATGGAATTCCAATTCGACTTATGAATACCAATAATTCGTTTGATCATAGTGACTAAAAATTTATTGATAGCTTCAACCAGACCATTAGCCTGCGGGTAATATGGAGTAGAACTATCGTGGCGCATGCCAAGTTGATCTGTCAGTTCAGTCATCATGATATTTCGAAAATGACTTCCATGATCTATAATAATAGCTTGAGGAACACTGAATCTAGCAATTATATGATTGAACACGAAAGTTGCAGCAGTCTTTCTGTCTACCGAAAATGTAGGCATCGCCTCGACCCACTTAGTAAAATAATCTACCGCTAGGATAATATACGCATGCCCCTCGACCGAGTGAGGGTTACATGTAATAAAGTTAATACCCCACTTTGCGAAAGGACCGACATCAATTATAGGGTGAAGAGGAGCAGGTGGTGCACGCATTTTATGATCAAAGACTTGACAATTATGGCATTTTCGGACTGCATAGATACAATCTTTGAATAACGACGACCAGAAATAACTAGCGCGCCATATCTTTTGGGCTGTGGCATACCCAGACATATGACCGCCCCATGCTCCAAAATGGTAGTCATTTAGAACCTTCTCAGCTTCTTTATGAGTAAGACAACGTCAGAAAATAGAATCCGCTCTACGACGATAGACTGTATCACTAATAATATTGTATTGTTGGGATTGGAAACATATTTTCCGTTGTTGAGATCGTGAGATTTCAGGTCGAAAATATTGGGTTTGGAGATAAAAAATAATATCCCCATACCAAGGATCAAGAGTACAGATAATAAACAAGGATTCGTCCTTAATGGGCTGTTCCGCCATAGTTTCAGTATCAGTAGAGGGGAAATCACACATTAGTTCGGCAAAAACCAAAGATTTCTTTGCCTTGGATTTTTCAAATTCCAAGTCAAATTCTTGCAAGATAACTATCCATTTGGAATACTTGCCCCCTAGCAATTGTTTGGTCAATATGTACATCATAGGGTTACAGCTAGAAATTATTGTGGTTTTGCGTAGTAAGATGTAGTGTCGAAATCTTTGGATAGTTTGAACAACTGCCAAGGACAATTTCTCCACATGCGTGTATTTAATCTTAGTCGGATGCAGATTTCGACTAAGATAGTAAATCACATGTTCATTTTTGAATTCATCTTCCTGAACTAAAACCATCCCAATGGTGGAATGAGAGGTGGCGAGGTACAATAAATATTCCTGGTTGTAATTGGGAGGATGCAGTAACGGTGCATGGGTCAATGTGTGTTTGAGTACATCAAAATATCGATTAGTGATCTCATCCCAAAAGAATGGAACATTCTGTTTCAACAACCGGGTAAAACCCTTTGTTAGCTCGGCGTAGTTAGGAATGAACCGACGTAAAAAGTTTGCTTTCCCCTGCAAAATTTGGAGTTGGCGCAGAGTCGAAGGAGGAGGCAGATTAACAATAGCTTCAACCTTCGACGGATCAACGCGAATGCCTACTTTCGAAACAACAAATCCCAGTAAGCGACCCGATTCTACACAGAAAAAACATTTGTGTGGATTTACCCTAATTCGATAATGCCTACATCTCATAATGATAGCTCGTAAATGAGTGAGATGGTCGGCCCTATGCGATGAATGAGCAGGTAAATCATCGAGATAAGGCTGCACAATGTGCTTAATGTCATGAAATGCGTAAGACATAGCTCTTTGAAAAGTTTCCCCTGTGTTCTTCAATCCAAAGAGTAGTTTGCAATAAGCAAATGTCCCCCATGGAAAAAAGAAAGATGTTTTTGGCTGATCAGCAGGGAGTACGTTTATTTGATTGTAACCAGAAAAACCATCCATAAAGGAAAAAATTTCACTACCGGCACAATCATCAATTATTTGATCGATATAGGGGGTTGGATAATTGTCTTTAGGAAAAGCTCGATTAATATCCCTATAGTCGATACATACTCTTATCGTTCCTTTTTTTTTTGTTAACAAGAACAATATTCGATACCCAATCGGTTAAAGGAATTGGATAAATGAAACTTGCACGAAGTAATTTCTCAACTCCGGCTTTGATAGCAGCAATTTTTCTCGGATGTATCTGATGTAAGCGTTGTGAGACAGGTTTTGCATCCGGGTAAGTCTTGATTTCATGTACAACAATTGACGGATAGATTCCTAGCATTTCCTTATATGACCAGGAAAATACATCACAGAATTCTTGAAATAGGGCTTTATAAGTTTGGATTTCATCGTCTGTACAGGAAGCACCTATATGAATGTTTTCAATTATTCCTGGCTTAACTGAAATGTCAATAGGAATCGTTCGAGAGATATTTTCCAAATTTAACTCAAAAATTCTTCGGCTCTTTGACATATTCAGCAGTAAAAATAGAAGAGAAATCATTTTCAAAATGATCCAGCTTAGGTAAAAATGAAGATCGATGATGTAGATCTTCCCATGGTAAATCATCAACAGACAAAAGTTCACGAATTTGCTCATCAGTATGAAAAAGATCGGGAAATGTCGTTGTGGCTGAGCTAGATATAGAAAGTGATTCCTCATAGATCACATTCATTAGATCAGTTGCGGTTGAAGAAGGATCGGAAAGCAATTGTACAGCCTGATCTGCAATTTCAAAGGGACTCAAAGGCATCATGCCATTAAATGAATCCAACTCGGAATCGGAAGGTACGATCCAAGGATCATCAAACATAATGGTATTCAATGAAATCATGTGAATGTTTGCAATAGGAGGTGATACGTTAGGAGGAGGAAAGGAAAAAGTTCCTAGTAAACTAGAATCTTTAATCAAACCTACCCCAACATCCTTGTAAGGGATAACCATTTTACTGATGTTCTGGATAGTTTCTGTAGAGGCTGGATTGGATGAGAAATAAGTTAAATTTTCTATTGTAACAATCTTTCCTTGATGTGGAAACTTGATAAGATGAAAGACCGATGAAACAACAACAGTCATAGAATAAGACCAACTGCGACCTAGGAGAAGGTTGTAATCTAGAGGGGCATCAACCACCTCCACATCTAGATTTACGATTTTTCCTTCGACCCCTATAGGTAAATCCTACAAAATACCGAAAGGATGGAACCCTCAGCCATCAAAAGCCTTTAGAATTGTTGGAGACTGATTGAGTGTAGGAGAACCAAGCGATTTCCAACACTGGATCGACATAATACACGTAGAAGCCCCTTCATCAATCACAGTCCGAAAGATCGGTCTGTTTTTGACTGATATTGGAATCTGGAAAGCCATTTGATGAGGTAGGAGGGTGTACTATTCTCTAAATCAAATATTCTAAGGTTTGAATCTTGAATATCGACAGCTCCTATAGCAGACAAAAGTAATTTACGCTGTGCTGGGCACGATTGCAGCACTTCCAAAGCTGACATTGCTGAAGGGGAAATAGCTAAGTCCTCAACAATGTTGTAATTCTGAGCAGCTCTCGCATGTGGATTGAAAGCTGATTTACAAAGTACATCTTTAGCAGGTGGTTTTATTACTAAGTCTGGATTGGGTTTCTCGATATGTATTGGATCAGAAACAAGAGGAGGTGTAGTTGATGTATTTGAATTAGAAGATTCTTCTTCTTTACCACCAACAGGACTTTTACTACCATAATCTTGCGATCGCGTCGCAATCCTGACATGAGACATCATCATAATAGGTTCTTCTAAGGCATTCGAGGTGGAACCAATCATCTTACTGTCTTGAGTGGGAAAAGGATCCTTCAAGACAGTAGGTTGTTGAGAACCTTTAACGAATTTTGAAACCTCTACTCGATGTGGGCATTCTTTAGTAAAATGATCCTCGTCACAAATGAAACAAGGATAGCGAGGCTTGCGTTTTTAGTCATTAGATTCAATTTTATCTATTTTTTCTTTTGAATTCTGTTTGTTTTTATTCTTCCCTTTCTTTTTACCGCCGAATTTAGATTTGGTCGTAGATGTCTCTACGACATGAATGTCGGCAGAAATTTCAGCGGAAGACTCTCCTTTCGAGGAATCAGGTAAAATTATTATAGGAGAATAATTCTTTGAAGATTTCTTCTTGCTTTTAGTATTAACTGTACCAATCATACCGTCAGCGGCATGAAACCCTGAAGGAGCTGCAATTATTTGACCTTGTTTTGGAAGATTTGGGATTTTTTCATGTAAAGTACTTGCTGCGTATAGACGAGGTCAAGATACTAAGCTTGAGCAATGACTTGATCCTCATTAACAACTCCTGCCTTAGCTACATCTTCAGTGATTTTGGGTAGTAATTATTTAACAAACCATTCTGCCAAAATTTGATCCGGAATGTAAACTTTCACTAAACGCCTTCTACGTTGCCATTCGTGAATATGATCAGAAATATATGTGGACGAGGATTGTTTTAGCGAAGTCAATAGTTCCATGCCATTGTCGTATCAGACAGGAAACTGAAAATGAGTTAAGAAAGCAGTTGCTAACTGACTGAAATTATTAAAAGAGCCTCATGGTAACTCAATGTACCATTTGGAGGCAAGACCAATAAGAGTTCATTGAAAAATACGTAAGCAAATTGAATCATCAATTATTGAATTAGATGCACACCAGAGGTGATAAGTCATAACGTGATTTGACAGATCCTCTCCCGACTTACCCTCGAATTTTGGTATATCACTGGGCAACTTATGTGGCATTGGCGGCCAATACGGATGATAGAAAATCGGATCATTCGTAAGGCATGGCAAATCAGGTAAATCCAAAGTTGCAATAAATGGTAACTGATGGTTAGGGTCGCGAAAAACTTGAGTAATAAGACTAGTTCTAGGAGGAGGATATCCAGGATAGCTTGGAATCAGATTTGCATTAGGAATAGTATAACCTCCCGGAAAACCAAGATTAACCGGACCAAACTGGGGTTATTGAGGCTGTTGATAAGTATAGCCAGGGTACGATTGATACTGATAAACTAGGGTTTGTGTAGTAGAACCGAATTGATACTGTCCCTGGTACGGTTGATATGTAAATTGCGGTTGACTTGTGACAATTGTACTTGTACCATCTTGTCCTGTAGGTATCTGGACCAAAGTCTGAACTGTAGGTCCTGATTGGGGTACAAAGACTTGAGGAATTTGCACGGATGCAGGGATAGAAGAAACCAGAGCTACAAATACTCCATAAATAGGTGTTATAGGTTGAACAGATGTTGCAGTAGTTTCAACAGTTTGAGGCAGAGTCTAAGGTGTACTAGGCCCAAACGGCTGAACAGAACCAGGTGCAGGGATTTGAATAATAGGCTGGACAGGTTGCTGGGTTGGACCAAAAACCAAAGGCTGTCCAAGTTGATTAAGCAACTGCACATTAGGTTGCATAGTCTGTTGAATTTGGGATGGATCCCACACCATATATATTCTGGGGTATTGTCTTGTAGAAGGTTGTACATATGTAGGACCATAGCCTGGTTGAACATAGGGTTGATAATTAAGTGGTAAATTCCTAGCTCCTTGTACAAATGATTGACCAGAAGGCGGTTGAAAACCTTGTGTTGGGTACTGACCTTGAGGTTGATAACCCTGAGGCACGTACTGAATCTAGGGTTGATAAGGACTCTGAGGAACATACTGAGTTTGGGGTTGACATTAGGGTATGTACTGTCCTAAATGTTGATAACCTTGAGGTATGTACTATCCTTGAGGTTGTTCTCCAAAATAATATTGTCCTACAGTTTGTCCTGGGAAAAAATTACCCTAAAATTGCCCCCCAGGTGGTAATTGACTGCCTTGAGGTTGCCCCCCAGGCGGTAACTGACTACCTTGAGGTTTCCCCCCAGGCGGTAACTTACCACCTTGAGGTTTCCCTCCAGGCCGTAACTGAACACCCTGAGGTTGCCTGCCAGGCGGTAACTGACCAACCTGAGGTTGCCCCCCAGGCGGTAACTAACCACCTTGAGGTTGAGGATTTGGAATATTGCCAGACATCATAAATATTTTCTCTATGTTCAACGTTTCAGTTTTAATTCCATTAAGACCAGATGATAATACTTGTTCAATCGGTTGAGGAGCTGCTCCTGAGAAAGTACCAGAAAGAGCCTGATACCCCGAAGGAACATAAGGACCATCGTGTAAAAATGCTTCCGATGATTGGGAAAACATCGATGACTCTCCTGCCATGATAGACAAAGGATAATAACCTCTGGGCATAGGATGAAATGAAATTCAAGGTGGAGAAAAAGCAAGACTCGGGTTTTCTAAAAAAATTGTCAAAGATAAATACCAAGCGTCACTCCTAATAGGGCTGTAGAAAATGGATTCACGCTCCCTAAGATTCAAATACTGAGGGGATTCGGGAAGAGATACGTCTTTGTCTGGATTATTAATTTCTTCAATAGAAATGAGGCCAGATGGAAGATCTTCAGTAACAATATTTCTTACCCTAGGTGAACCAGGATTGATAGAAGTTGGAGTAATAAATCCTGAGGATGTTTCTAGAACAGAAGATTCAGTGTCAGGCTCAGAAATTTCAGGTTCTTTAGATAGTTCACTAGAAGGAGAAATACTACCAGTAACTTCGGAAACTGAAATTGGCTCAAAAATATACTTTTTCGTGGGTATTTTATGATCAGGATGAACAACAATAGATGAACTTCTGACTTCCATTGATCTAATTCTACCGCTACTAGATGATACTAGAGCATGTAGCCCTTCAAGCTGACTTGGTGTGTACTCAGGGGGCTTCCCTTGAAGTCTCTGGGATTGTCTCAGTAATTCTGCCACGATTAAATATTAATTAATCACACACAAAAAAATAAAATTTCAATGAAAAACACCTAAAGTATTTAAAGAAACAAACAGCTGAATCGTACGCCTAAAAATCTAAGAGTTCAAACCACACACAAACAGTGACTTCCCGTACTAAAAAACACTAGTTGGTGATGAAATCCAACTTAGTAGAAGTTTAATACAGAAAGGGCGGTTGGAACAGTTACCCCGAAAACCTACTCAATGAAACAGACTGGCATAAGTTTCTTCACAAGTGAGTATAGCCGACGTCTGCTCCAGGTACAGTGAGATCTTTCCTTCACCATCACCTTAGGAAATAATCTTAAGCTTATGGACACTAAGGTTACCAACAATAACAAATACAACTAGGAGAACAATCTATGATCCGATTCCACGCGCAAGGGCAGAGTAACAAAGCTCAATCCCCTTGAAGGCTCCTTGACATGGTCAATCCGAGGTTTACTGACAAGTGACCCTAGGATCCTCGACAATGGTTAATCTGAGGTTTACCGTTTGTAATGCGCACAGATCTTCTATCTTTCCCAATGAAACAAAATTTATTGTCTCAAAGGTTCGGACATGATCTCGTGATTAACTCCTTTAAGAGAAGCTTCCCAGATTGTACCAATTACAATTGGATTTATTTCCTACCGTAAGATTTATCTACTTGTTTGTTTTTACTATCTTGGAGAGTTAATTACTCCCTACTCCAAGATACTAGCCTAAGCTATATTGGTGATAAGAGCCCTAGAAATAAAATATTACTAGATCAATTTTAATTAAGCGTTGTTTTTATGGGCTATTCTTTAAGTCAATAGGTATGAAAATGAAACTTTGATGGCGTGAAGACTCAACTTCCAAACACACTAAAAAATGCACCTAAAATGATAATCAATTCGTTTTTATTTCAATGACATTCTAGCTAAAGAAAGAGTTCGAGAATGCAATCCTTTTCAATAAACAATTCTTTCTTTGAACATGAAGAATAAATGAAAGAAAATATTTTTGTTTTTTCAATAAGAACTCAAAACGAGACAAATAATCAATGCTCATAATAAATCCCTTTCACTTTCAAGACTCAAAACTACAAAAACAACTTTCCTTCAAAAGAGATCTACAAGTTCTAAAAGGCACTCAAAACTACGAAATACTAATTTTGAGATCTACAAACTTTGAAAATCTAATTGAAAAAAAGCTTTAATTTTTTTTTGAGAATGTTTTACTTAGTTATTCAGTAAACTAAGGATCCATTTTTCCAGAATAACAAACAAATCAAAAAACATCCAGATATGTTTCCTTTTGTAAAAATGAAATTCAAAACTTATAACAAAGTTGGTTCGAAGATTTGCAAAGAGACAACTAAATCTATTTGTCAAGAAAGGATGGATTTCACAACCAAGTCAGACTCATCAAGAAGACAAAAATACCAGTGTGATCTGAGGTATGTCAAGCTTCCAATATTTGAGTCTCTACAGAGACCAAGTGAAAACCAATCCAGGTATGCAAAACTTCTAGAAAATCACCCAAAACACAAATACTGTTGGAACTCACTCACAAGAGGCTTTAGACAGGAACAATACAAATCTGGGAAGATACTAGAAACCCTAAATCAAATTAAAGATAATCTGGAAGAAGAAAACTGAATATTTTCAAAAATTTTAACAGGGTCCGCAGGCCCCAGAAGTAACAGGTGCGGTCCCACACTGGTTACTCAAGGAAAGTGCGAAACTGCCCGCACTATGTAAGAAAACAAAGTGCGGTCCCCAGAAAAATTCAAGAAAAACAAAACAGACTTCAAAAATTTTCAAAGCAAAGTAAACCTAAGATACCCAAGCAAGTATTCATCAATCAAAAACCAGAAAAATCATTTTCTCAAGTCAAAACAAAGGAAAACCAAAAATCAAGAATATTTCCCCAGTGGAGTCGCCAATTTGTTGACCGGATAAATCAATATTGCGGACAAGATCGATCTCCCTAGTACCAAAAGGTAATCTAGCAACAAACATCCAAATAAACCTATCTTTCTCTAGACATATGTAACGGTTACAAAAGCTACATTTATTACATTCTTTATTAAAATTCTTTATTTCGTTGGTAACTATTTTTTATTATTAAATGTGATTAATTAACAGCTTATTGAGAAAAATGAATTCATTTTTATTAACTTTGAATGAAGAAAACCTTACAACCTTAGCCTTGATGTTGAACAGGCCTTCCCGGGGTCCGAAGCAGGAATCTCCTCTACTCTGACAAGCATTGCACTCTCCAACCAAGACATATAGAAGTATGTGATCTCTCCTCACAAAATCTCAGTCAAATGAGTCTGAATCCCAACAGCATTTAACCTCAAATAATTCTAAATCTTGAACTCCCTTTGAGGCTACCCAATGCCTCTTTTTATAGTGCAAAAGAGGAGGTTTCAGTTCCAACTATGAAGGGATAGAATCCTCCTTCAAAGGGATAAGCTCCTCACATCAAGAGGTTAGCTCCTTAAGTTAAGGGATACATGAACCTCAAAAGAGCAGTTCTGCCACCGCAAGATTCTTTCCAGAGGCTTCTAGAAATTACTGAAAGTGAGCTTTTTGAGTTTACTTACACCTTTTTAATATTTTATAGGGGTCCGCACCCATAACACAGAGAAAGTGTGTTCCGTTACGCAGGAGTCATGAACATTAGGTGCGGGACTACAGGAAATACAAAGAGAAAGTGCGATACCAGAGTTAAGGAGATTTTTAAGAATTTTTCTCTTATTTTCAAGGCTTGACATGAGGAACTAATATGTTAGACTTGCAAAGGAGGAAGTATGAGTGATAATGAGCTCATACAAATAGCAGAATTTCAAGATGACAATTTTCAGTGTAACAACACATTACAAAGATTTATTTCTTACCTTCGATTGAAACCTTCCGATGGTTTCCCAACCGTTGATCTATTTTCACCATATTCAGATCTAATGGTCACCATCGCTCTGTTCCAAAGCCCACATACCCGCTTTTGGCATACATAAAATTAATCTCCGCCGTTGATCTGGTTTTGAGATCAACGGTCCATACTTAATCGCATCGCGAAAATCACTTATTCTATTCCTCTCTCCTCCTTCGATTATGATCATTGCAATTCAATCTGGATCGTCGAAACCACAAGAACTGACGGCCCAGATTGATAACCCTCTGCCACATCCCTCTGACATTAAAACCCGTGGATTAATCTCGATCGTTTATCTCATTAAAGATCCAACGGTCAAGCGCGAATTGCACCACTACCCCAATCACCAATCGGAAGTTCTTAAATATGCCACTCCTTTTTCCCCTGATTGCGATCACCTGATTGATCGCGACCGTCCATATGATTTGGATCGACGGTCTACATTGAAGCTTGACACCCTTTTACTATTTTCAGAAACCTCGCTGTGTAAAGTCTTCGGGCGAATATCCACCGTTGATCTCTTCAGATCAACGGCCCGCATCGACACAAACTCCGCCTGACCCTTGCCTCATATTTTATATCATTAACTCCAAGATTTAATATGAGCCGTTGATCTGTTTCATCCAACGATCCATATTTAACCCAGTAGGCCCAACTCATTTGGGACCTACAGCTCCCATTGATCAATCCTAGCCATTCATTCCTTGATCTGATGGTCAATATTAAAACCGCCTTGACCCTACCCCTCCTCTTTCCACTTGTGCATCTTATCTCCATCGCGCTCTCCTCACAACCGTCTAATCTGACACCCCAGATCTGATGGCCAGCGCGCGATATCGCGTGATTTTTAAGTCCAAAAGATAATTCAAAAAAATTATGCGATGTGGGTGGTTTTAAAAAGCCACGTGTCGGCCAGAGATGCATATCGTGTTCAAAAAGGCAATACCACCTTTCCCCTTTTTCACCACATTACACTAGTGGTTTCTTTGGCCGAAACCACTTTACCCCATTTACATTACAACCCCTCAATTTTTAATCTCCACCGTTGATCTCTGAGATCTAATGGTCCTAGTTTAATCCAACCATCAAACCATTTCCCTCCACCCATCTTCCAAAGGACTTCTTAAATCAGTCTCTGTCATTGATCTCTGTTGGTTAATCTAATCCAACGGCCCAGATCATTCCGTGACCCCTATTTTCATTAAAGCCCTTTTTCGCTGTCGATAAAGGTTTTCTTCCATTTTCTTCGCGATTTCTTCCATTTTATCATAGTATTACCCCCTTTGCATCATATTAACCCAATTAATCTTGGCCGTTGATCAATTTGATCTAACGGCCTGGACTTAATCCAACCACCATTTATCCAACCGCCTCTCCTTTTGACCCCAACAAGAAATCTTGACCGTTGGTTCTGTTCATCCAACAACCATGCTCTGACCTAAGCCTCCAAAGTAGTTTTACCCATCCACGCAATATTTTCATAACTTTTGTGTTTTTGCATGTTTTTAAAGGATTTCCCATTGTTTTAAAAAGGAAATCAAGGGCCGAGGATGACGATTCCCCAGGCCTTTATTTATAAAGGAGATCTTTCCACAAGGTTCCAAATTATGTTCTATCAGTGCCTCATGAGCATTGATGCCTTTATACAACCTCTGCGCACCTGAAAAAATAATGGAAACACAACAAACACCACATACAAAGAGTATCAGTGTCATAGCATTTAATCTAAGCAGAAAATAATGTTTGAATATTTTTAACACAATTTTTGAAGGATTACGGCATTAATTTGATTAATCAAAGACCTGATCCAGGATTGAATACTAGAAGACAGATATTAGGCTTCATTAAGCCTAAAACACAAAACTCAAGTAAATTAAAGGTGTTTTAGGTTAAAACAATAATATCTATCAATCCGAGAAGCCTCCACTACCACATCAAAGGCTAATTGAATCCTCTACAGCTACCAAAAGACACCTGCAACCTCAGAGCAATCAAAGAAGGCCTAGTTATCTCCAAAACAGAAGATATTTATCTAAAGACAGCTGAACAATTATTATCAAAGAAAGAACAAATTCTCAAACTGTCAACAGAGTTATTACAAAGATAATAAATAGGCCTTGAAGTCAATATTTTTTCCCTTTGAGTTTAAAAAGACAGAAACAGAGTACATGAGAGATAAGCATAATTCAATGCTCTCCTGCCTTAGGCCTTGCATGGTTTTAGAGGCTAGGAGTTGAATTTAGTGTAGAATTTAATTCATTTCAATCCTAAACTCTTCCACCTCCTCATTTCTTCTATAAATACCTCTGAAGAAGATGAGATACAGGTTGGTTAATAGCTAGTTGTAATACTGAAACTCTCTGAAATAATACATAGTCTGTTGAATTTTGAAGAATAAATTGAAGTCTTGGAAGCCCTAATGATGTTGTTGCATGCTTGTTCTTGAGAAGGCTCTATCATTGGATCCATGAGCTTGGCTGTTGGTGAAGTATTCTGAACTGTTTAATGTTTTTCCCCTGTTTTAATTTTCTTCCATAATTTCTTACTATAGTAGGATGAAAGTTTTAGGCTAAGAAATGACTCTTGGAAGCACCTTAGACCTATTTATCCTTCATTGTTTTATGTTTTCTTCTGCTAAGGTATTTTAGAGTCTTTAATATCTCTCTTTAGTCCTCATGCTTGTTTATTTCTCTAATAGTTCAAAATTTTGGTTTCAACATGATTTATGGTTCTCCCTGCTTGTCTGCTGCCACTTAAAGGCTGTTATTGAAGTCTCCCTTTGAAGTATCTTTGTTTATAGTGAGCCAAGGAGATCTGTTTTGATCATGCCCTTTGTCCTTGCTTAAAGAGTTGTCTTAAACGTCTTTTATAATTGTGATCATAGATGTATTAGGTGTTCCCTCTTCTATGATTGAAATTATTAGTAAATATTTTATGTTTTCTAAGTCATTTGAAATAAAATATTTGAGGAAATAGGATGTGCTCCCGAATCTTAGATTTCATTTTAAAAGTTGTTTTGAAGTCATTATTTTCTTAAAGTGCGGTTTGTAGAATTTTTGGTTAGCCATGTCTATCAAATACCTCTTTATTGTTCAAGTTATGTTTTCAAATTCCCTCTGTTGAGAATTAAACCTCTCTTTTCTAAATCATTAATGTCCATCTCATTCATAAACTAAAGGATCCTGTGGCCAAGTTAGATTTTCCCTTTGATATCCCATATCCATTGATAAGTTTGTCATAACCTCTTTTTGACCCCATTGCCCAATGAAACTGATACTCCTTCTTTCTACCTACCTTTCCTAAACCTTTCATATTCTGTTGTATTAGCTCAACCAAACAAAAAAATAAACACTTGCACTCAATAACTAGTCTAAAACCAATACCCAAAGCACACAAGATAAACCTTTGGAAAAACAAATAATTTGAGAGATCCCTCTCTGAGAACAGGAGGACTAGATCCTGGAACTCTAAAGATTGGTTTGATGTTGCCTTGTCTTTTGATTTTCCAAACTATAAAAACATAGGACCCCAACACTGGAAAGCTTTGCGATCGTGAAAAGAATGGTTCTCAAAAGAAATCAAGAATGTCACAGATGTTTATTTTCCCATCCTTGCTTGGCTCTGCCCCTGGATAGAAATATTGAAAAACATAATCTCTCACCATATCTCCTCCAAGAGAAGAGCCTTAGAGGTTTTGGGGTTCCTGTGTTTTGGCCAGATTGGCAAGACCAAAAGACAAGACAACATCAAACCACTTTGGGATCCTAGGATCTAGCCCTCTTAGATCTAGAGAGGGATCTCTCTATAAAGGAAAAGAATGATATATCTTTGAAGCTCAAAATGAAATATTATGCTACGTATGAGGCACAGGGGGTTTTTAAATTGGTTTGGTTACTGGGTTGGAGATCATTAACTGAGAAGGTCATCGGAGTGAAAGGAACAAAGTAGCAAGATGTTTCGGCAAAAGAAGATAGGTCAAGAAAGTGCCAATCCATTGGGATATGGAGTCGTGAAAGGGAATTACTTGCATAACAACTAACCAAGGGTTTCCATAGGGAAATTAATCTATACTAAAGGATCTCTTAGATAGATGGTGGAATGGGACATTAAGGAGTGAAGTGAAAGAAGGAAAGAAACCCAAGTGCAGTCTGAGATCAGGTAAATGTCATTTAAATCCATACCTACTTTGACATACTAAGAGGAAAATCTCAATAAAACACAAAGGGTAGCTTAAGATTAGGTTAGAGGTCATTTAACTCCAGGCCTGCTTTCAACATACTCTAAAGGGAAAAACAACTAAGATTTAACAAAAAGCAAGGCCTAAGATGAGAGAAGGACTTTTAACCTTCAATGCTTTTGACACTAGCTCAAAGAGATCTTAGAAAGGCCAATCTTTTGGAGAAGGACCCTAGTGGATAGGGCTAGCTCTAAATCCTCAGTATCCTAATTCTTCCAGCTTAAACCCAAAAAGAACATCTAAGCAACAAACTCCAAATTTGAACATCAGTAAGCATGGGCATGCCAACATCTTTGACTGGTTAAATTACATGAATTTGTTCTCAGATAGAAAATCAACAAAAAATATCAAATAGAAGAAGAGCAGGCAACATTAGGGTACCATGCAGGGGTATATCCTAAGCCAAATTACTGATTTCTTATCAGAGAATAATGAACAGTGCGATTAAACATGAAAAAGGCAATTGCAGTAAGGAAAACATCACTCGTAATATAGACCAGGATCCTATGAAATTCGCTTGTTCAATTGATGTACAAAACAAGTCACACACTTTGAGCTCAATGGCTTATTACAGTCCAAACTTCTCCTCCCAGCCTACTAAATTACAAACTACTAAGCTACTTCCCCCAATAATAGTTCTAACAATCGAATGAATCCCTATCAACCAACAACAACCTTTACAATGTATTTTCAATGAGTATTTATAGGGGAATGAGGAGAAGGAGTAGAATATGTAAACTTAAATGGTTCATAAAGATAGAGTGGAGGAAGGTCGAGTGCCCATTCTGCATAATGGCTCTTCATTAATTGTGTGTACTCTATAGTATGTTCTAGAAATCTTTGTTAATGACTCCAGGTATGTTCTCTGAAGTACTCTAACTGATGGTACTCTGTATTTACTTCTGAAATAAGCAAGGTGACTGAAGGTTTTCAAGTCTTTCCATTCTCCATAACTGCTGTCCTGAAAGTTATTTAGAAACTTCTGTCAGTGTAATAACCTTTGAGGGCTCGAGGAGGCATGGAGAATGCTGTAGGAAGGTGTCCTTTCAGGAGAAAATACGTTCTGTTGATTCTGAAACACTAATATGACTTCTTAGTGTTCTTAGGCTTCATTAAGCCTCTTAATTCTCTTCATGATCTTTAAATTGCATCTTCATCATTTAATCCTCGGATTATAAGTATTAATCTTCAATAATAGGCATTAATCCTTTGATCTGTCTCTACTGATACACTTTTCCGCTTCAACGATGGTCTTTCTACACTCTGAGTCATAGTGATTGTGACTGTAGAGACAGAGTGAATCCATCGCTCCGTAATCCATGCACAATACAATAAAATTGTTATGAAATCCAGGGGAGTGGTGGAAGATTGCTGTGGACGCCCGTGGAAGATGGGGAAAATGGTGTGTGTAGCGAAAAGAGGGCGAAAACCATTGTAGAATGGTGAAATAATGCTTTGATGTAGTTTTGGTGCAAAGAGGGTCACGGACCGTCCAATTAGATAAGGCAATAGTGATCAACGGTCAGGATTGGCTTACGGAGTTGTTAATACTAATTTAGGCAGAAGAAATAACCCTTAATGTTAAAACACAAAGGTTTAACTTTGGGCGAATACAAAGGAAAAGGGGAAAAATGTTTGAAAGCGGGGCCTTTAATGGTGGGATCAGAGGGCGATTTGAGTGTGGATCGTTAGATCTCAGGAGGAGATCAACGGTTGAGATGCTCCAATGAAGTCCTTTGGAGGTCTGATGAACATAATATGAATGAAAATGCGATGGAATAAGGGCCTTAGATCTGGATCAATGAATGGCCAGGATTAAAAAGGGAAAAGCATTGTGAAGGGTGGTAACCCGAAAACTGACACCAGTTTTCGCGTGGGGTTAGAGGTGGTAAGTAGTTTTCACTTTTCGAATGCGATATGCCTTCCCGCCCGACACGTGGCAAAACAAAACCACCCATATCGCGCGATTTCAAAAGGTTAAATCTCGGACACCAAAGTTACGCGATATGGTTCTCGGCCGTTGGATATCGGACGGGGAGATCTGACGGTGGAGGAGCGAGCACGATGAGGGCAAGATGCATGGGTGGAAGCGGGGGGCCAAGTCGAAGGCGGTTTGAATACGGCCCATCAATTCTATGGAATGAACGGTTGAGATATCAAAAGAGAAAGTGAAGGCAGAGGAGCAGGTGAATGGGCGGGAAGAATAGGAGCCATTGGATCTCAGGAGATCAATGGTGGAGATCTAATCGCATCGGAGACAGGCAGGGGGCAAAAAATCTGATTGTTGATGTTGCAATTATGCGTGGACCGTTGGATCAAAGGTGAGATCGATGGTCGCTATTGGATCAGAGAGAAAGATGGAGGGCACAGGAGGCAGAGTGCGATCGAATCTTGGCCGTTGGTTCTTGTGGATTCAACGACCAGGATTGAATCGAAGGATCGCCAATCGGAGGGGCAAAGGGGTGGCACTTTAAGATTTTTTGATTTGCAATTATGGGAATTAGCGCAGGCCGTCAGATCTGTATGGACGATCAATGGTGGGGATTTAGTCAGAGATCTCCAATCGGAGGGGGCAAGATGGAGCGGGCCATCGGGTTCATCGGGTTAATTGTGAGCCATAGGATCTATACGACGGATGGTTGTGATTCGACGATGAAGTGGAAGGATTTTCAAAGGGGAAAAAGGTTATATGGTTGGCAGAGATGATCCTGACCATTGGATCTATATGATGAATGGCTAAGATCTAATCGGGGCTCGCAAATTGGGAGAGGTCAACGCACTGGATTGGGCTCTTTGCGATGTGCGATTACACCAGGGTCATCGGATCTAGCGGGGAGATAAATGGTTCTTATGTAATCGGAGGGTAATGTTAGAGAGGAGAAAGGGGTGGGGTGTACTGTCAGTGCTGGACATCGATTTGATGCGGATCAACGGTGGAGATCGCACCGGAGATAGAAATAAGGTGACCAATTGCAACGGAGAAAATATAATAAACAAAGGGAAATGCGCACATTGAAAGTTCTAATTGCGATTAGCACCTAGGGCTTTAGCGCCTAGTCTTGGGCACGGGTCATATGTGGGGAAGTGGTTAGAGGCTTAGCTGAAAGGGGCTTAGGCCTAATATAGGGTAAAAAGAGGGTTTTAGGCCAAAAAATCAGAGTTTTTGAGGCCTGATGGGGGTTTCGGTAAAGGGAATAAGGGATTTTTAAATTAGACAAAAGATATTATAAGGCTTAAAAAAGGTTCTAGGAAAATATGGAGGGTTAAAGATGGATTTTGAAAGGGGGGCAAAGGAGCAAAAAATGGAGGTTTAGTGGGAATGAAATAGGGCAAATGGAGGCCTTTTTGAAGCATTATTTTTCACAAACAGTGAGGCTTTCCAATGGAAACAAAAGTGAATATTGTTCAAAGGATAGAAAACACATGGAGGCTTCAATAATGATAGGTTTACAAAGGAAAGGTATCTCTTGAAGACTCAAAACAATTTTAGCCACCTGTTTGCTTGTCAAAAAATTCATAGGTGGCTAACAGTGGCTCCACATGGGGATGGCATCTTCTTGAAGGTGTCAAGAACCTCTTAAAATAATCTTTGGGAGGTAGGCCGGATGCCTGGTACTTGACACATCCTTTCTTCTTTATCAGCTGCCAAAAATCATGAAGACATCATATCAGCAGTAACATTCTCCCAAACAACTACCTACCCATACTATTTTCCTAACATTTTTTCTTTTGGGTGCATTTGGACTTGCAGACCCTTTACACCATCAATTCACAAATAGGAAAATAAACATATTCTACTGCTACCCTTATTATTCCATGAGACTAGATTAAATAGTTGGCCTCATAGTTTCTCTACCTAAACGAATATCTGCTAGGATTAAACTGTCTAGCAGATTTCTTTCTCTACATTCTAAGACAGAAATTGAAAAACAATCAAGCCAGGATTAGACTGTCTGGCTTGCTATGGGACATGGCATAAAGACAAAAGTGCTCATGGACTGAACTTTGTAGAAATTTAAAGCAACTAACTAAATGCTCACAGACTGAGCTTTATTGAGATTTCCTACCTATCCTACTCTAACTTGAAATATTTACAAGTCTAGCTTATAAACCTTCTTTTCCAATACATCCAGTCCGTCAAATGATCCCATGACTGGTCCTTTTTTCTCAACTCTTTGAGCATGCTGGATAGGCAGGGCCACTCCCATTCTCTTTGTTTTTTAACATCAGCTTTTAAAATGTTTCTTGTTGTCTACAACATGCTGCTCAAAATGACCTTTGATCCTTCTTCAAAAGGTTGCAGGAAATGGGCATAAGGATCTTGAAATGATACCTGGTTATGAGTATTTGGAAAGTAGTTTTCAACCAGGATTTCTTCCTCTTCCACTGGATCAAGAAAAAGGTTCTCTTGAGAAAGAAAATCTTCCTCATCTTCATCATCATCTGAACTGGAGGACTCATCATATATTACGGCTTTGTCCTCTTGTAGCTCTGAGATAATCTGATCTAGTGGGCTGAGCTCTGTGAAAATATCACTGCATTCTTGAGCAGGGGCTTGTTCTATTGCTTCCTCCTTTTCAGGAGAAGGCCCCTTAACTCAAAAATTTCTTCCATGTTTTCCTCTTCATCCTCTGAGATGAAAGGCTGCTAATCTCCAATCATATGAAAATTCTTACTGATGTCTTGAGATAAAACAGATTGAAGATTCAATGTATCTTCATCTGCTATTATACTTTCATAACTTTCCCCATCAATATCATAGATAGGCTGACTTGGCTCATTACTTTCTTGTAGTTGAGGGAACTGATCTTCCTCCCACAATTCTACCAATGGTGGCCCTGCAAGATCATCTTCTGTTTGAAGAACATCATCATCAGATAGATCAAAAATAGGAAAATCATGATTGTAAGTAATGCTGCCAATCAAACATACTGGATTATCAACAGATCTTTCTTCATTTTGATTTACAAAGGATTTTTCTAAATATTCATAATCAAACTCAATAGATGATTGAGCAAGAGTGTGTGTTCTATAAAATATTTCAGAGGCTGGCTGTCTATTGATGATATGATCTATTTCTTCTTCCGTCAAAGGGGAAGATTTTCTTGCGTTTCTTTGAGCGGAAGTGCAGCAGCTCTCTACTTCTTGTATTGGCTGATTCGGAGGCTGGATGTCTTCTTGAGCATCTTCTAGAGTATCTTCACTTGTGCTTGGAGGGAAACATTGAGGAGTTTCTGATGTTTCTTGATCTCCTTCTGATTCAAAAAAATCCTCATGAGCATGATGATACTCAGTTAGAATACAAGGCTCATGAGTTGTTTCTTTTTCCACGTTAGATTCTGCATCTTCTATGTGGTCTCTTGTTTCCTCAAAGCAACGTTCCCTATTAGCCTTTGCCATTATGTCATAATACTCTCTTATCAGCATAATACAAGATATAGGTAGGAAATCAGGCAGATCTTGATCACCTTCCTCTTCATCTTCTGTAGAATCTTGAGCATCATACATGTTTTGCTCATTGTCTAGGTCTTGAGTTTGTTCTTGTTCTAGAAGAGACATGGGCTGTTCTAAATAATCAACATTTGCATTTAAATTGGCCTCATACACCTTCACCATAATTTCACCAAACATGTTTACCATTCTTGTGAGTCTATCCGACAAAGCATCTAACTTTGCTTCTCTATCCATTCTTGGATCCATGTTTGTAAGAAGAGGTCACTGTATCTTCTCAACCAGTTTAGGGTCTTCTACTAGTGGAGTCATTTGGTCTATTAGGAGTTATGGAGTGTGGAGTCACCAGGTGGATGAATGTGAATGTTTGAAGTAGGTTGTTGTCCACCATAAATAGTGAGATACCAATCTAACCAGATATATTGGGTCTTTTGAGTGCCTAAGGGTATCTAAGATAAGATGCACTCAAGTATTCCCCAGTGGAGTCGCCATTATGTTGGGGTTCTTTTGTTTTTTCTAGATTGGCAAGACCAAAAGATAATACAACATCAAACCACTTTGGGATCCTAGGATCTATCCCTCCTGGATCCAGAGAGGGATCTCTCTATAAAGGCAAAGAATGATATATTTTTGAAGCTCAAAATGAAATATTAGGCTAGGTATGAGGCACAGGGGGTTTTTAAATTGGTTCGGTTGCTGGGTTGGAGATCATTAACTGAGAAGGTCATCGGAGTGAAAGGAACAAAGTAGCAGGATGTTTCGGCAAAAGAAGATAGGTCAATAAAGTGCCAATCCATTGGGCTATGGAGTCATGAAAGGGAATTACTTGCATAAAAACTAACCAAGGGTTTCCATAGGGAAAGTCATCTATACTAAAGGATCTCTTAAATAGATGGTGGAATGGGACATTAAGGAGTGAAGTGAAAGAAGGAAAGAAACCCAAGTGCAGTCTAAGATTAGGTCAGATGTCATTTAAATCCAGGCCTGCTTTGACATACTCAGAGGAAACTCTCAATAAAACACAAAGGGTAGCTTAAGATCAGGTCAGAGGTAATTTAACTCTAGGCCTACTTTCAACATACTCTAAAGGGAAAAATAGTTAAGATTTAACACAGAGCAAAGCCTAAGATCAGAGAAGGAATTTTAACGTTCAATGCTTTTGACACTAGCTCAAAGAGATATTAGAAAGGCCAATCTGTTGGAGAAGGACCCTAGTGGACAAGGCTAACTCTAAATCCCCAGTATCCCAATTCTTCCAGCTTAAACCCAACAAGAACATCTAAGAAAAAAACTCCAAATTCGAACATCATTAAGCATGGGCATTCCAACATCTTTGACTGGTTAAATTACATGAATTTTTTCTCAGATAGACAATCAGCAGAAAAAATCAAAGATAAGAAGAGCAGGTAGCATTAGGGTACCATGTAGGGGTATATCCTAAGCCAGATTACTAAGTTCTTATCAAAGAATAATGGACAGTGCGATTAAACATGAAAAAGGCAATTGCAGTAAGGAAAACATCACCCATAATATAGACCAGGATCCTGTGAAATTTTCTTGTTCAATTGATGTACAAAACCAGTCACATACTTTGAGCTCAATGGCTTATTACAGTCCAAACTTCTCCTCCTAGCCTACTAAATTACAAACTACTAAGCTACTTCCCCCAATAACAGTTCTAACAATCAAATGAATCCCTATCAGCCAACAACAACCTTTACAATGTATTTTCAATGAATATTTATAGGAGAATGAGGAGAAGGAGTAGTAGATGTAAACTTAAATGGTTCATAAAGATAGAGTGGAGGAAGGTCGAGTGCCCATTCTGCATAATGGCTCTTCATTAACTATGTGTACTCTATAGTATGGTCTATAAATCTTTGTTAATGACTCCAGGTATGTTCTCTGAAGTACTCTGACTGATGGTACTCTGTATTTCCTTTTGAAATAAGCAAGGTGACTGAAGGTTTTCAAGTCTTTTCATGCTCCATAACTACTATCCTGATAGTTCTTTAGAAACTTCTATCAGTGTAATAACCTTTGAGGGCTCGAGGAGGCATGGAGAACGCTGTTGGAAGGTGTCCTTTCAGGAGAAAATACATTATGTTGATGCTGAAACACTGATATGACTTCTTAGTGTGCTTAGGCTTCATTAAGCCACTTAATTCTCTTCATGATCTTTAAATTGTGTCTTCGTGCTTTAATCCTTGGATTACAAGTATTAATCTTCAATAATAGGCATTAATCCTTTGATCTGTCTCTGCTGATACACTTTGCTGCTTCAGCGATGGTCTTTCTGCGCTCTGAGTCATAGTGATTGTGACTGTAGAGACAGAGTGAATCCATCGCTCCGTAATCCCTGCAAAATAAAATAAGCTTGTTATGAAATCTAGGGGAGTGGTGGAAGATTGCTGTGGAGGCCCATGGAAGATGGGGAAAATGGTGTGTGTAGCAGAAAGAGGGCAAAAACCATTGCAGAATGGTGAAAGAATGCTCTGCTAGAGTTTTGGTGCAAAGAGGGTCGCAGACCGTCCGATTAGATAAGGAAATAGTGATCAACGGTCAGGATTGGCTGACGAAGTTGTTAAGACTAAGTTAGGCGGAAGAAATAACCCTTAATGTTAAAACACAAAGGTTTAACTTTGGGCAAATACAAAGGAAAAGGGGAAAAATGCATGAAAGCGGGGCCTTTAATGGTGGGACCAGAGGGCGGAGGGCGATTTGAGTGTGGATCGTTAGATCTCAGGAGGAGATCAATGGTTGAGATGCTCCAATGAAGTCATTTGGAGGTCCGATGAACATAATACAAATGAAAACGTGATGGAATATGGGCCATAGATCTGGATCAACGGACAACTAGGATTAAAAAGGGAAAAGCATTGTGAAGGGTGATAAGCCAAAACGGGTAGCGGTTTTCACGTGGGGTCGGAGGTGGTAAGTAGTTTTTACTTTTTGAACGCGATATCCCTTCCCGCCCGACATGTGGCAAAAAAAACCGCCCATATCACGTGATTTCAAAAGGTTAAAGCTCAGACACCAAAGTTATGCGATATGGTTCTCGACCGTTGGATATGGGACGGGGAGATCTGACGGTGGAGGAGCAAGTGCGATGAGGGAAAGATGCACGGGAGGAAGCGGGGGGGCAAGTCGAAGAAGGTTTGAATATGGGCCATCAGATCTATGGAATGAATGACTAAGATCTAAAAATAGAAAGCGAAGGCAGAGGAGCAGGTGAATGGGCGAGAAGAATAGGAGCCGTTGGATCTTAGGAGATCAATGATGGAGATCTAATCACATCGGAGACAAGCAGGGGGCCAAAAACTCCGATTGTTGATGTTGCGATTATGTGTGGACCGTCGGATCAAAGGTGAGATCGACGATCGTGATTCTATAGGAGAGAAATATGGAGGGCACAGGAGGCGGAGCGCGATCGAATCCTAGTCGTTGGTTCTTGTGGATTCAACGGCCAGGATTGAATCGGAGGATCGCCAATCGGAGGGGCAAAGTGGTGGCACTTTAAGATTTTCCGATTGGAGATTATGCGAATTAGCACAAGCCGTCGGATCTGTATGGATGATCAATGGTGGAGATTCATTCGGAGATCGCCAATCGGAGGGGGCGAGATGGAGCGGGCCATCAGGTTCATCGGGTTAATTGTGAGCCCTAGGATCTATATGACGGACGGTTGTGATTCGATGATGAAGTAGAAGGATTTTTAAAGGGTAAAAAGGTTATATGGTTGGTGGAGATGATCCTGACCATTGGATCTATATGATGAATGGCTACGATCTAATCGGGGCTTGCAAATCGGGAGAGGTCGATGCACGGGATTGGGCTCTTTGCGATGTGCGATTGCACTAGGGCCGTTGGATCTAGTGGGGAGATCAACGGTTCTTATCTAATTGGAGGGTAATGTTAGAGAGGAGAAAGGGGCGGGGTGTGATGTCAGTGCTAGCTGTCGATCTGATGCGGATCAACGGTGGAGATCGCACCGGAGATAGAAAGAAGGTTACCAATCGCATCGGAGAAAATATATTAAACAAAGGGAAAGGTGCACATTAAAAGTTCCGATTGCGATTAGCGCCCAGGTCTTTAGCGCCTGGTCTTGGGTGTGGGTCATATTTGGGGAAGTGGTTAGGGGCTTAGCCGAAAGGGGCTTAGGCCTAATATAGGGTAAAAAGATGGTTTTAGGCCAAAAAATCAGAGTTTTTGAGGCCTAATGGGGGTTTCAGTAGAGGGAATAAGGGATTTTTAAATCAGAAAAAAGATATTATAAGGCTTAAAAAGGGTTTTAGGACAAGATGGAGGGTTAAAGAGGGATTTTGAAAGGGGGAAAAAGGAGGAAAAAATGGAGGTTTAGTGGGAATGAAATAGGGCAAATAGAGGCATTTTTGAAGCATTCTTTTTCACAAACAATGAGGCTTTCCAATGGAAACAACAGTGACGATTTTTCAAAGGATAGAAAACACATGGAGGCTTCAAGAATTATACGTTTACAAAGGAAAGGTATCTCTTGAAGACTCAAAAAAATTTTAGCCACCTGTTTGCTTGTCAAAAAATTCATAGGTGGCTAACAAGAGGGAAATAGGCAAGCCTCTCCTCGAAAAGACTATAAGAAAATATACATCCTCCATTTTAATAGGAACCACTTTGTTCCTAATGTGAAATTCCTCAATAGCCATATCCCATGCTTGAAATAGGAATGCCAAGAGTTCTATTTGTTGCCTCATCGCTAACAAGAGGAAGTACTTTAATAACCCACAATCTCTTAGGGCTCTTACTGTACCCGGATCATTTAGGGTAATCATATTTTGTTCTTCATGCTCTCTTTCTCTCCAAGTAATCGTCATTCTAGTCCGATGAAGTCCTAAAACATAACCATAAGACTCATTAGACTCCTTTTCATGCAAACAATTAGGAAAATTTTGGGTACAATGCAAGAATCAAGAATGTGAATTGTGCCCAACGCAGTCTTGAACACAGGACAGTGTGTTGGATATGCATCTAGGCTTCAATTTAGGTGCTCCACAACACAGTTTTCGATGCTCAAGGGTGCATTTCCCTCTTTGGAAAATGAATATACCATAAGGGGCCCAAATCCCTACAAATTTGCAATTAAAGGAAATGATTTGACTACTGAAAGAAAGAGAGGGTTTATGGCACCAACCTAGATCAAATAGCGATGAAGACCGTCCACAGAATCGATCGTAATCAATGGCTGAAGTTCGGGGGCAAAAATAGGTTCAGAGCTCAAAAATGAAAATGGTAACTTTCAAATGGTAAAAATAAATAGTAAAACTATTTTAATTAGTCATTTGATTATTTGCAAAACACATTTATTGCTGTGACTATGGTTTTATTCTATTTTTATCATGAAATAGGTATTTTTAATCCATTTGATGTTATTTTGAAAAGGTTTTGCAACTGATGAGAAGATTAGTCATGCAGATTTATTTCAAGAATGATTTGACCACAAAGCATACTTTTATCCTTATTTTTCGAGCTTTGTTAAAAATGAAAAAGGACTTGAAGCACACTTTTATCTCTTTTTCGAGCTTCAATAACAACGAAAAAGGAACCCTTGGAGTCTTCTTTTAGCTCTTTTCAAACTCTAATAATGTGAAAATATTGCTGAGCACTTGTCTTTTCGAGCTCGTAAAAGTAAATGAATTGATATCTAATTAGTATAAGTTTAACCCTTTTCCGGACTGAGATAGATTGTTTACGAAAAAGGAATGCCTTTGTCAAACATGGCCAGGAGGTTCTCTCAGATATTATTTTACGCTTTTTCAGATCTGAGCGACAAATTTACGAAAAAGTACTTATGGATTTTTCTTTCGCCCTCTTCTTCAAACTCTCTAAATATGAACAAGGATTGGGATGTCACTGTCGTTAGGCTCGTTAAAACATAAAATAGCAACAGACTTGTGGATCATGGAAATATTCAAGTTTCATTCATCACGAGACTCGTTAAATTATGAAATAGTGATACATTATTTGCCTGAAGGGTTGAATTATAGATCAAGCATATGTTATCCTCCTCAAGCTTGTTAAAAAAGGATTAGGTACTGGTCTACAAATGAATGGGGAAAATTTGGGAAAATGAATATAAATTTTTACAGTAGCATGTCGCTCTTGAACATGACACTTCCTCCATCATCGTGATTGTTTGGGTTGGCCCATATTCTTGATGGTTCATTCATACCTATGGTTCATCATACCTTCACTTTGGTTTTGGGTCAATGCTACCAACTCATCTCAGTGTCGCCAATATGTTAAAGAGAAGTCATCCAGTGAATACTCATTCTTCTGCAATATTAATAAACCTTCATTCTCACGACATTCATCCCTGAACATTGCTATATAAAGTCACACTTTGTCTCTACAGTAACTCCCGTTTTGCAATAATGTGACTTCATGTTGACGTCAAATCATCATCCAGGAAGTTCACTTAGAAACATCATCTTCTAGTATCATGAGGCTTGTTACAACATCGACAAGATCCTCGCTTCCAGACTTTTGACAAATATATTTTGTTTGGCGTAATAGATTGTAGATTTCCATATCAATTTGGGATGTCACCAATTTGATAATACACTTTATCTAGATCTCTAGCATTATATGTAATAGATATAGATTTCATTATGGGATCATTTGTTGGGTGTGGAGCCTGATTATCTTGTTTACTTTGTATCACAGCATTGGACCCCTGTACCTTAAAAGGGGTGGCAACGCCACCCGTAATTAATCACTGCCGTGGGGGGTCTAGGGGGGGCAGTAGCACTTTTCGGAGCCCCCCCCTGGCGAGGGCTTTCGGGGGCAGTGCCCCCAAAGCTAAAAACAGACGTAAAATTGCCTTGTAAAAGTATAGTAATTTTTAGTCAATCTGGGCCATTCATTAGGCAAATGATCTGATGGTAGAAGTTATGTTTAGATTAGGGTTTTTTTCCCTAGAAGGAAACCCCTCGTTTTTATGAGGGCATTGTATTGCGGCTGTGCATTGTATGTGTATTATCAAAGCGAGAAACTGAGAGGGAGACTGTGAGAGAGAACAGAGGATACTACAACGGATCTGTTGTAGGTTTTGTCTCTTCATTTTTGCTGGATAATAGAAAGGAAGGACTGGCTGTTCGGGGTGGACGTAGTCCAAACTGGGTGAACCACGTATATCTATGTCTCTCTAGTTTTATGTGTTTTGTGTGCTTTTATTTTATGCATATTTTATGTGTTGCATTGCTCCATAATATATAATTTTCCAACATCATTTTTTTGGCTTATATGTGATCCCCTATCATTTCAGTTGCTACATGCCCTAAGACAAAGAACAAGAAAAAATCATCCATGACTTCCATTGCAATATTTCCAAGATTTTAAGTACATGTTATATCACCTATGAGCTCACCCTCTCAAGGGACTAACTGATTTTCATATGTAATTACCTCCATTCAAGGGTGCTCTACAAAGCACTTCTCGACATTCAAGAGTGCGTTGGTCAATTGGGAGTGAAATTCTCATTGTTTTGGAATCTCCACATGGCCAGTGCCTTCTAGAAGAGTCTATATGTGTCAAAATTCAATTCCATGTGTCCATTCAACACCTTTGAGCTTGGGAACATGTCTTGCCTATTATTAGAAAGTCATTTATTGTGAAACTATCTTCAACTGATCTATAAATTGAGCATAGATCCTAGTGCTTGAGAGGGAAGAAACTTGGTAGAGAAATTATGTTGAATTCACAATTGAGTGTTTGATTTGAGTGATATGATGTTGGAGAGATGTTCATTTTGATGAGGTTGGGATGATGCTGGAGTTGGTGACATCAAATCAATCGCTGGTTGTAACCTCGCCCTTCTATCCATTAATAAAGATTGTTGCTTACTTTCCCACATATGTATATGTATAAGCTTATATATTTCATATTATGGATTCTTAGCTGATGTATATGTTTCATGTTTCTGTTGTGTAACCAACTCCAAAAATAGAATAAAAGAGATATCAACGCCTTAGAAATGAGCCACTTCGAGGGGGAAACCTCCAATACATTACATAAATGAACAATTCTTGGATGATACAATTTACAAAACCTCCTTTCTATATATAGGATTCCATGTGGCCATAATGTAATCCTAGTGGGCCATAATGTAATCCTAGCCGACCTAACAATAATAATTTAAGGGCACAGTGATAACAAAATGGGGGTTACAAGGGTACGATAATGACAATAAAGGGGTTACACTAATAACAATAAGGGACTATACCGGTAATATAGGGACCTAACATGCCCCTCTCCTTCAAAAAAGTGTTGTCCTCAACGCTTGAGTAGCTCTGGGTGCTTCTGTATAAAATTCTCATCCTCCCATGTAGAATCTTCAGTGGGTAAGTTCTTCCACTTGATGAGATACTCTGAAATTGATCGATTCTGTAGCTGTCGAGTTCTTGTTTCTGTGACCGCTTCAGGTTCCAATATGATTTTTCCTTCCTCATCAAGTTCTGGCAATATTGTTTGAACTAGAATATTTTCACCTATAACCTTCTTTAAGCATGAAACATGGAAAGCTGGATGCACTCGCGAATAAGCAGGAAGCTCCAATTTGTATGCCATAGTACCAATCTTTTGCAACACCTTGTAAGGACCATAGTACTTTGGCGATAATTTATTATCCTTCTTAGCTTGCTTGAGGGACATTTGTTTGTATGGTTGTAGCCTTAAAAATACCCAATCTCCTACATCAAAACTTCTCTCGCTGCGATGTTGATCTGCCTGTTGTTTCATTCGATTTTGTGCCAAATTCAGGTTATCCTTTAAGAGTTGGAGAACTTCTTGCTGATGCTCGATGTGATCTTCCACTGCTTTAACCTTCAAATTTTCCCTTAAAGATGATGTGATGGATGGTGGATGATATCCATAAAGTGCCATAAATGGGGTCATTTTTGCTGCAGTATGGAAGGAAGTGTTATACCACCATTCAGCAAGAGGTAACCACTTGACCCATTGTGTTTGTTTATCATATACAAAACAACTAAGATATCCTTCCAAACATTTATTTACTATCTCAGTTTGACCATCAGATTGAGGATGATAAGATGAGCTATGAGCTAATTGAGTACCCAAACAAGAAAATAACTCCATCCAAAAATTTCCGGTAAAAATGGGATCTCTGTCGCTCACAATAACCCTTGGGCTTCCATGTAGCTTTTGAATTCTGTCCATAAATGTAGTAGCAACCGTACTTGCTTTAAATGGATGAGATAATGCACAAAAGTGTGCATACTTGGTAAGTCTATCAACTACCACCATGATGGCACTCTTTCCTTCGGACTTAGGTAAACCTATGATAAAATCCATTGAAATCTCCTCCCAACGTTGACTTGGAATGGATAAAGGTTGTAGAAGTCCCGGGGTCTTAATTGTCTCAACTTTATTCTGCTGGCAAACCAAACATTCTGCAACAAACTTTTGAATATCAGATTTAAGGCCATCCCAAAAAAATTCTTTCTTCACCCTGTGGTAAGTTTTTAAAAATCCTGAGTGTCCTCCTAAAGGAGAAGTGTGCAATTCCAAAAGAATATTTTGTTTTAGTTGGGAATTCTTACAAAGATATAAGCGATCTTTGTACCATAAGGAATCATTTTCCAACTAAATGTATCAGATGTACTAGGATCTTGCTGCAACTTTTGAATGAGTGTCCATACATCTTTGTCCTTCTTCCATTCATCTCTTGCTTCAGTTATCCAATCTGGTTGGATAATAGAAATAGCACAAAGCAATGCTTCCACCTCTTCATTATTTCTTGAGAGTGCATCTGCAACAACATTAAGCTTTCCTTTTTTGTAGATTATTTCAAAGTCATAACCCAACATCTTTGTGACCCATTTTTGCTGCTCTTCTGAAGATAGTCTTTGTTCCAAAAAATGTTTAAGACTATCATGATCATTTTTTTCCTTGAAGTGTCTTCCCATTAGGTAAGTTCTCCATTTATTTAGTGCATGCAGTATTGCTAACATTTCCTTGTCATAAATAGGTTTCTGTAAATACTTTCCTTTGATTGGACGATTTTCAAAAGCAATGGGTCTTCCTTCCTGCATTAAAACAACAAGAATTCCATTTCCTGAGGCATCACATTCCACAATAAATGTTTTTGTGAAGTCTGGCGTAGCTAAGACCGGTGCTAGGCACATTGCCTCTTTAAGATGTTCAAAGGCCTTAGTTTCTTCAGGAGTCCATGAAAATGCATCTTTCTTCAATAATTTTGTGAGAGGTGCTGCTATTCTCCCATAATTCTTAACAAACTTGTGATAATACCCTATTAACCCAAGAAATCCTCGCAAATGCTTTATGGTTGTGGGGACTTTCCATTCCTTAATGGCTTTAATTTTCTTAGGGTCTACTTTAACACCCTCGTGAGATACAATATGACCCAGACATTCCACCTCTTGTACTCCAAAGAAACATTTGGATATTTTTGCATATATTTATTTCTCTTGCAATAGTTTGAGCACCCTGTCAGCATGTTCAACATGATCCTTCCAAGACCTGCTATAGATTAGTATATCATCAAAAAATACCAGAACAAATTTTCTAAGGAAGGGTTTGAAAATGGAATTCATCAACCCTTGAAATGTAGATGGTGCATTGGTAAGGCCAAAAGGCATGACCAAAAATTCATAATGACCCTCATAATTTCGAAATGATGTTTTCGGAATATCTTCAGTATTCATTCTAATTTGATGATATCCTGAACGAAGATCCAACTTGGTAAAATAAATTGCTCCATGTAATTCATCCAATAATTCATCAATCACAGGAATGGGAAATTTATCTTTAATGGTGAGCTTATTGAGCTCCCTATAATCCTGACACATTCGCCATGATCCATCCTTCTTGTGTACCAATACTACAGGAGCAGAGAAAGAACTTTGACTAGGTTGAATTATACCCGCCTCTAACATTTCTGCAATCATACGTTCCATTTCGCTCTTTTGGAAGTAAGGATATCTATAAGGCCTGATGTTTGGAGGAACACTTCCTGGAATCAAATGAATAGCATGATCATGATCACGAATAGGTGGGAGTCCTTTGGGAGTTTCCAACACCTTGGAATGATTGTCCAAGACTTGTTGGAGATCTGCAGAAATAGATGATTTTGATGTTGGAACTTCTAGTGAGCATAATTGTGCAATTACCCCTCGTTGTTCTTTCTTTAGAAGCTTTGTCATGACATTAGAGCTTATTATCTTTCCCGGCTTCCCTGCAATACCCCGTAATTCGACTTCCTTTCCTTCTGAAAAAAATTTCAAGAAAAGTTCTTGAAAATTAAAAGCTACCGTCCCCAAAGATTGTAACCATTGTACTCCTAGTGCAACATCAGCACCTCCCATAGGAATGGCAAGCATTGGACTAGTCAATACATATTCCCCCATGGTTAGCTTGATATTATGGCATTTTCCAGAGCAATTTATAGTTCCTCAATTTGCAACCATCACTTGACATTCTGGTGCTGGGTATAGGAAACAATTTAATTCCTTGGCTACCTTACAATGAATAAAATTATGGGTGCTACCTGTATCAATCAACACTATTACCTTTTTCTTCTTGATTTGTCCTTGTATCTTGAGAGTTTGAGGAGTGGTAATTCCTGCCAGTGCATTACACGATATGGTCGAATTCATTTCTTCCTCTTCTAGGGCTGGTTCCAGGTGTATATCCTCTTCTTGTTCATTTTCTTCTTCCTCTTCACAATCTATGTAAAATAATTTCTTCTCAGCACACTTATGACCTTTAGTGTATTTACTATCACAACTGTAGCAAAGCCCTTTTGCTCTTTTTTCTTCCAATTTTTGTGGTGTCAACCTTGTAGGTTGTGGAAATCTAGACGTAGCAATACTTCCTTCTTTATAGAATTGAGTGGTAGGCTTCCTTGTCGCCATAATTTTACATTCAACTTTTCTTGCCAACCTGAATGCCTTCTCCAATGAATCAGGTTCCAGAACGCGAACTTCATGTTGGATGTTATCCTTTAAAGTGCCTATGAAGAGATCAATCCTGTGTTCCTCTGGAATATCAACTACCCTTATATTCAATTTTTGGAAGTCCTCAATGTGCTGCCCCACTAAACCCTTTTGTTTGAGATTTATCAATTGGCTAAAGAAGGTGTTGCTCTTTGTATCCTCATAATGTGCTATCATTTCCTCCATAAAAATTGACCAAGTGACAATTTTTTTACGGGAGCAAAGCCATCGATACCATACAAATGCATTTTGTTCTAAATGTAAAGTTTCAATGCATACCTTTTGTGTGTTTTGCACATTATGGAGATCAAAATATTGCTCCATCTGTAGTATCCATGTTACAAGATCCTTTCCATCAAACTTTCTCATATCCATTTTTGGAATATGGTGGTTATTCCCGCCAACATTAGAGTTTATGAAATTATGATTAACATTTATTTTTTTCTCATCATGAGTTTCCTCTACTATCTTTTCACCATTAGGAAAAATTTCTTGTATCAACTTTGTCAAACCTTCTATGTCTACTTTTAGATCACTCTTCATGTTTTCCATTTTAGATTCCATGCCAGCTTCCATGTCATCTATCTTATATTCCATGTCTTTCTTCAAACCATCCATATTATTCTTCACACCATCCATATTTGCTTCCATGCCTCTCTTCAAAACTTCCATTTCATTTTTTACTGCTCTTTGCGAGAGCGAAATTTGGTGCACTTGCTCTTGTAATTTTGATAGATCATGTTGCAATTATTCATCTTCATGAGTCATAGTAGAGCCTTTTGAAGGCTTAATGGGTGTTGAATTATTTTTACGGGGCATTTCTTAGAACCCAATACTGATATCTATTCTAAAATATTCCCTTGGAATCAATTCAAATTGATTTTTCAAACAAGACTTATGCAATTCGGAAAAAAAATACACACCTTTTTCTTGCTTTTGAGGAGCTCGATATTGAAATTTGATTATCTCTGTGATTATGGCTCTTCAATATCTGAAATTCATCACTGAAGTAGCCCTATGAATTATCCTTTTAATTCCACAGGTCTGACCTGATTTGGATTCTCCAAGACAAAGTTATGTCCAATCTCCCACAATGACCTAATTATGGACTGGTTCAGTAGAGCGAACTTGTACGACTTGCCACGTGTCACTGTTTCATCCTTCGCCTCTAAAATTGATATCCAAGAAACTAAAGTCCATGTACTTGCAACCAATTTTTACGGCACTCCAATCCGATGCTCAAAGAGAGATTTATTGAACGTTTCCCACGATCACCTCTTTGAGATGAAATTCGGGAGCCTGCAAAAGCACCACCTTCCACAGATCATATCTCCAAAAATATTGCGAATAAAGCTATGAAATTTTTTGAAGAGTTTCCTTAGGATTTCAGCTTCACACCCTAAAAATTTCAGATTTTGAACATTCGTAGAAAAAATTTTATAGCGCAAATGCCACGATGACCTGTTTAGGAGCCTGAGAAAAGACCTAAATTCCACAGATCATATCTCCGAAAATATTGCCAACCAAGCTCTGAAATTTTCAGACGATCTTCCTCAGGATTTAGGCTTCGCAACCTAAATATTTTAGCTTCTGAAAATTTGTAGAAAAAAAGCTATAGCAAAAATTCCACGATGACCTGTTTGGAGTAGTGAAACCCTAGAATCCAAAGCTCTGATACCAAATGTTGTGTAACCAGCTCCAAAAATAGAAGAAAAGAGATATCAGCACCTTATAAATGAGCCACTTCGAGGGGGAAACCTCCAATGCATTACATAAATGAACAATTCTTGGATGATACAATTTACAAAACCTCATTTCTATATATAGGAGTTCATGTGGCCATAATGTAATCCTAGTGGGCCACAATGTAATCCTAGCCGACCTAACAATAATAATTTAAGGGCACAATAATAACAAAATGGGGGTTGCAAGGGTACAATAATGACAATAAAGGGGTTACACTAATAACAATAAGGGACTATACTGGTAATATAGAGACCTAACAGTTTCATTGATTTAAATAATTAAAGTAAATAGCCATCTTTATATTGCAATTTATTTGCTCTTTAGTGTTTATACTTGCAGGAACTAGTCTGGCGATTAAAGTTGGATTGGAAGCTACAAAAAGAGCGACAGAAGGAGAATAGGAAGCCCTTGGACTCCAAGTAAGTTTATCCATATTTCTGTGTGTCTATTTAATATTAGGAAAAGTAGCTGTAAAGTCTTTGATCTGTTGTTCTAAATGCATAGAACCACATTTAGGGAATGTGTTTTATCCTTAATTCATAATTATGCATAACAAATTGGCGACCGTACTGGGGATAATGTCCAGTTTAACCAGGTCATTGGGAATGGTGCCCAAATTTACCTATAACACCAAGGGTTTACCATTTTATTTTTTATTTTATCTAATATGTTTATAGATAACTTACTAATGAATGTAGACTCAAGGGTAGGTGTTAAATTATGATAGAGGTCTTCAATATTGTCCTTTAATTAATAGGAGATTTAATCATTATTTAAATTCTTTAGAAAAAAATCAATTTTATTTTTGTTTAAGATCAAGTGCCTTTGGTTAACATAATTCTATTTTATGGGGTTTAAGATATATGATTTGAGTTAGCATCATGGTCATTTATGCTATTAAAATTTACTACTTGGTTGTGTATGGGGATATCAAATATAACCTAATCTATAAAATTAGTGCCAAGGATATAAATAAAAATCATCTAGTTGGATTTTTGTCACTTCATTAAACCATTGAAAATTAAATTATTAGATCTTGAGATTTATGGAGCTTGTGTGAAAATTTTTGAATGTTACTTATGTAGAAATATACTGTTAGATTTGGTTATGATCCTCCTACTTAATTAAGTTATTAAGCTGAAAATTCAGATTAATATCAAAGAAAAACACATAACAAACTTTCACCAATTCAGATCTAGAAAAATTACATTCAAACATAGACAAAGTGACACAATTATTTTCTGGACAATAGTCCCCAGAAAAACCCAAAGCAGGAAAACCGGTCTCTGGCTGCTGGAGGGTTTTATTATTAAGAGTATTTCTGAATACAACAAATTTGTGTTCCAGATATGGAAAAATCGACAGAGAAAATATAGATCTACAACTCACTGGCTATTATGAAGCCAAAATATTGACTAATCCATGCCCATAAACATGATTTATAGGAGTCCGCCAAATCTTAGCCCTAGAAACCCCAGCGCTACCCCTCAAGCCCCTGCATCAGCCTCTGTAGCCTCTGCATCCCTCTGTGCTGGTCTGGAAAGGGTTGTGTAACCCCAGATTGGGTGACTCATTCCCTACGCTACCCCTAAGGGTCTCTGCATAACCCCTATAGCTCTCCAGCTACCTAACGCTTCCCTGGGAGTGACTGCACAACACCTACATAGCTGAAGCTTCCTGTACGCTAAGCAGTTGCTACCCTCTCTGTTGTTGCTACTTCTGCTTCTCTGCGCTGCCTATGGAAGCTACTCTCTTTCTCTTGTTGATTCTAGAGATTGGGATCAGACCATTCCCTTTGTCTAAACTCCCCTCTCTATAGCTGAAACACTTCTGAGAATTCTTAGCAAACCCTTCCCTAAAATCTCAGCTTAGCTTTAGTGCTCTACCCTTGTGTGCATTTACAAATGACCCCAAGCCTCTCCTTTATACTTTTCTCGTTGGGAAACCAACGATCATGATCAGATCTTGAATCAATGGTTAAGATTAAAATAAAGCTTGATCCATGTGACTTAAGACAATTTCATCACATGTTTAATTTAATTAACTTTAATTATTTAATTTTCCTAAGTTTAGACTTAGGAAATACATTAAAATAGTTAATTAATTAAATATCTCCTAAACCAGATGAAATTTCCCAAATCCCTTTCTGGGTCTTGTATATAATGTGTACTCTAGTATCTCCAAAAATTTTGGGAGCTAGAGCATATTCGATGCTACCCCCACTACACAAAATATAAACACTCCCTCTTAGCATGGAGTGTGCTGTAGCAATACATCACACCATGGATCACAAGATTTTGGGCATTGGTTTCTGTGTTGTTGATGCTTGGTGTGCTGCCACTCAACTCTGCACTGCTGCTGCCATTCTATACTGATGCCCATGACACCGTCACCACATCTGTTGCTGCTTCCATTCTATATATGACGCATTCATGCTGACCATAGCACTATCACTGCTAACTGTTGCACTGCAACTTCAGTTGTTGAGAGAGGCAACTGAATCTCCTGCCCAATCTTTGACATACAAGTCACTTGGGCTACACCCTCAGCATTGAAGCTCCATAAGCTACTGATTTGTGTTTTCATCTGAAGAATGATGCACAACTATGACTCTACATTATGTAAGCAAAATTCCTCTGCACTGTTGAAGTCACATCAACCCCTTGTACTGAAATATCTCACGTTGTTGTTGCACTGTGTTGTCCCCCTGAATCCCCTACGTTGTTACAACTCTACTTTGCGTAAGTAGCTCTGATCTACGTTGTTGAAGTCACATCATACCCTACGTTGTTTCTACCTCTACACTGCTACTGCATCTACATTGCGTTGCTCCTTCCAGCCTTCAGATCAGCCTCTTCTTCATCTGTGATCTATGCAACTACTGCTCCACTTGTCCTGCTACTATCTTAAGGCTACCATAGCTTGGATGTGATCCAAGAGATGAGCTGTTCAAGGATCCTACTAGTATTCTGTAGCTTCTCTACAGATCCATCTCACCCCACTTTCGTGGTTCATGAGTGCTCATGGCTGCATAATCTTATGACCTAGCATCTGCCACAAAAACCTTGGAAGAAGAAGCTTCCTTTTCCTTTTTCTTCTAAGGATAATTGCTGGCAAAATTCCCTAGTTCTCCACACTGGAAGAAATTGATCTTTGATATATCCTTCTTCTTCTTTCCATGCTACCTCTTTGATGCCAAGGCTGCATATTATTCATCTTCCTTCTTCACCTTACTCAATCCTGTGCTATACTGCTTCTTGGTGATTTTATGGAGTTCTTCCTTACGCATGATTTCCCACAAGTTGTCCCAGTCTGGGAGGTTCGCTCTACCCAAGATAGTTTGGACAAAGGTTTCCCACTCATCCGTGACTGCATTAAGAGCAGTCCTGACCATCACATCATCCTTCACCTTTGTACCCATGGCAATCAACTGGTCTCTGATAGACTATAATATGAAGAGAAGATATTCCATGTCTCCCCCCTTGGTCATCATGAATGACCACATCTGAGTCTCCAGAAGCATCTTCCTCTGGAAAAAATTTCCCTCATATATGCATGTTAAGGCCTTCCACATTTCATTAGTTGTTTTCTTCTCAGCTATATGTGGGACAATATGGTCCTTAATTCCATCCATTATCAGCTGCTTGGCATGTCCTATAGCTTCATTATGCTTCCTTAGGAGATCTGCATCGGTCGACGTGACCATGACTTGTTCTGCATGGTCTCTTAGATGATATGCCTTTAGGACTATCAAGATTCTAGCCTTCCAAACTAAAAATTTGGATAGGCCATATAATCTGTCCTGATCACGTAGTCCATGAGGAGTCATCTGCGTAGAAATTTTTAGGAGCTCCTTTTCTCTGTGGTGGAGATCTAGATCTAAGGTCCTTGGCAAAACAGGCACCTTCTGTTCCCTCTGAAAACTAATTTCCCTTCTTGGAAATCTGCAAAATCAAACAATTATTCAACTCTCTTCGATCCTCTAATCGAACTGCAATTTTATTTGTCTAGAAAATCTTTGATAAGTTGATCTCCTCCCACTCTTTATCACTAGTTCTTAGGCTAAAAACATGAAAAATTCAGAAATTTAACCCACCAGCACCTTCTGAAGTTCTGCATCTCTGCTTCAGGCACTTCTAGATCTAACAACTTCAAATCTGCATCACCCTGGTTGGCTTCAGACAATCCCAACGCTGCCTTTGCACTGCCTCTGCGTAGTAAGTGCATGGGCCTGCTGGGAGACAGTGTAACTCTGTCACCTTGCCCTATGCATAACTCTGGTCTCTCTGAACTATGTTTTCCCTTCAGATCTTCCCTTCTGTTGTTGCTGATGCACTTCCTGTTGCTTTCTGCAGCAGGATCCTTCAATCTTCTGCTGGTGACCCTCCTAGATCTGCAATTGTTCTGATTCCATGTGAAGATCTCTGAATGTTACTTATGCAGAAATCTACTATTAGATCTGGTTATGATCCTCCTACTTAATTAAGTTATTAAGCTAAAAATTTAGATTAATATCGAAGAAAAACACATAATAGAATTTCACCAATTCAGATCTAGAAAAAGTTCATGTGCACATAGACAAAACAACACAATTATTTTCTGGAAAATAGTCCCTAGAAAAACCCAATGCAGGAAAATCAGTCTCTGGGTGCTAGAGGGTTTTATTATTAATATTATTTCTCAATACAACAAATATGGGTTCCAGATCTAGAAAACCCGACAGAGAAAATATAGATTTGCAACTCACCGGTTCTTCTGAAGCCAAAATATTGACTGATCCACACCCTCAAATGGGATTTACAGGGCTTAGCCACATCTAGGCACTAGAAACCCCTGCACTGCCCATGAAGCCCCTGCGTCAACCTCTGTAGCCTCTATGCCCCTCTGTGCTGGCCTGGAAAGGGTCGCGCAACCCCAGACTGTATGACACAGTCCCTACATTTCCCCTGAGGGTATCTATGTAACAAATGAGGGTCTCCAATTGGCTAACATTGCCCTAGGAGGGACTTTGCAGCACCTGTGTAGCTGAAGTTGCCTCTACGCTGCATAGCTGCTTCCCTCTCTACTGTTTATGCTCCTACTTCTTTATGCTGCCTCTGGAAGATGCTCTCTGTCTCTTGTTGATTCTAGACATTGGGATCAGACCATCCCCTTTGTCTAAAGTCCCCTCTTTGTAGTTGAAACACTTCTGAGAATTCTTAGCAAACCCTGCCCTAGAATCTCAGCTTAGCTTCAGTGTTCTACCCCTGTGTGTGTTTACAAATGAACCCATGCCTTTCCTTTATAATTTTCTTGTTGGGAAGCCAACAGCCATGATCAGATCTTGAATCAATTGCTAAGATTAAAAGAAAACTTGATCTGTGTGACTTAAGACAATTTCATCACATGTTTAATTTAATTAAATTTAATTATTTAATTTTCCTAAGTTTACACTTAGAAAATACATTAAAATAATTAATTAATTAAATATGTCCTAAACCAAATGAAATTTCCCAAATCCCTTGCTGGGTCTTGTAGTTCATGTGTACTCTAGTCCCTCAACAATTTTTAGGAGCTAGATCACATCTGATGCTACCCCCACTACACAACATCTCAACAGCTTGATCGTCTCAAACCCGAATAAATTCTCAACCAAGTCTTTGGAGTTTATTTTGTATCTATTAGTCTTTGGTTAATTATTTTTCTATCATTAAAGTCTCTAAGCAATAATATACTAGTTTCATTTCGCAAACTATAAATATCTTGCTCTAGTCCATTACAAGCACATATTTTATCTAGATCATTTTTCTTATAAAAGGTAGAATTAATATGCACAAAATAACAAATTGATATATATATATATATATATATATATATATATATATATATATGTATATATATATATATATATACATATACATATATACATACATATACATATACATATACATATACATCTATATATATATATATATCTTCTTAGCTTTAATATAAGAAATATCCATTCACATTTATTGAAAGGGTCTTTCTTTTGAAGCCTAATATGAGGAAAAAATATTGTTTTTAATGTAACGAGCTATGCCTATAATACCTTTGTGGTAGTATTTCTAGTTACATGTCAACCAAAAAACAAATATATTAGAGTGTGAGTCCTTAGACAATCAGAAAGTATGAAATTACTGACCTCTTAAATTCATGATGTGATTACATCCTTGTATTATATGTTGATATCATTGGATGAATATAATGTAAATATGTGTCAAATCAATTTCCACTAGTTCTTGTACCATGTCTCATTGTACAATTTAACATGGTATCATGAATCCTTGGGTATTGAGGGCTTGATCACTCTAATATGTCTCCATGGTAGTCATCCATGAGAGTTTCATTGTTAGTATTTCCAAGCTGAATAAGAATCCATGGTAGACTTAAATTTAAAGGTCAAGCATATTTGGTTTAAATTTATTTTATGTTGTAAGATGAGATATCAAGGTGAAAAGAGTGAATTGATTAGTTATGATAATGGGATCTAGTTTAGGTTTATTTTATTTTGTGGCATGGAGAATCCACCCAAGAAAATGCATAGATAAGAATGATTTTTTGGTCACATCAGTGTCAAATATTTATGCACCAACATACATCATTTTGATGGAACACTTTAGCGACTTGCCTAATTCAAGCGCGCTTTCACCAAAATGGTGCTTCCACAATAATTATTTAACTTGTTAATTATCTACTAAAAATATGTTGTTGTTGCTACATGATTCTTAATGTTTGATCTAGGTATAGAGAGAGAGAACCCACAACCTTGGTAAACATGTGCCATCATTGATTTAATTCCCCTAATATCAAGAACTTGCAATTAGTCCAGTGAAGAAAAATGATTGATGGGCCCTTGGAACTCTAGTGCCTAAAATGGATTATTGTTTGTGCATTCTTTAAAAAAAAATGACACAAGGTTATTTCTTATTCAATACAAAATGCTTGCAAATTACTTTACAATGAAACACAGTATTTATATTTTGCAACATAAAGGTCTAATACCAACTTGTAGACATTTAAAGTTTTCGTTCATTTTATAAAAAAGAAAACAACTAAGGGGAATGTGCTCAACCTCATTAGGACCATGGCTATAGATACCATTCCAAATACAAATCCAAGAGGAAAATCCAATATTTTCAAATTTATTGTTGAGTTTGGACCACAATGAAATTTTGATCCTTGTAGTAAGGTTAAAATAACAACAACCACGACAACGAATAATGAAACAAAAATTATCATATTTGACATCTACAATGTAATATGTTGTGGTGAAGCATCCTTAATATGTGTTTTATAAGAATGAATGGGTTGCATATCAAATCCTATCACATTTTTCTCTTGCGCGTGTATACTCTCTTCCAAAACTTTTCAACCAAATCACACTATGTGCAAAATTCCTTCGTCAAGTTTTCAAATTTCCTACCAATCCATAATTGGATTGGGTGACCTCATTAAATTCCTCCAATTTCAAATATAAATTTACAAAGTTTAAAGTGCGTATACAATTTTTTTATGTTTTTATCCCGCATGTTATGGTCCCTTGATAAATCTCTACTTGTGTTAAACTTATGTTCACTAAGACTCCTAAAAAATGACATGGAACTTGTGTGGTTGGTCAATAGTGTTTATTTTCTATATGATGGCCAATATCATGGAAAATTAAATGGTGGTTAAATTTATTTTGGATATGAGAAAATAATGTTTGTACATGAGTTGTTGACCAAGGGTTATATTATTTGTGAATACAAATAATTTTTTTAATTGTTGGAACACCTGATCCTACATGGGTAAGTGTGGAATGCGAAAAGTCACAATGGAGTCCAAGTGACCTTGGAATGTGAAACCAAGAGTCACACCATTGTACTATAAATGTACATCTTTGTATAATGGAAAATAAGAAAGCCTCACGCTTATCCTTCATTGTATTGAGTTTCTTGTGTGTGTGCGTTCATCTTCCTCATACACCATGTGTGTGTTTAACATGGTGTTTAACATGGTATTAGAGCGGGCGATTGTTGGCCCTGCTCCAAATTGAGTGAGCCATTTGTGTTTATGGCCTGTGCTTATCTGCAAAAATTGTTGACATTTTTGCAGCACTCAGAGATTTCTGCAGCAGTGTTTTTGCCACATTCATCAAGATTTTTGCAGCATTCAGAAATTTCATCTTGGAGAAGAGCAGCATTGTGCATCTGAAGGTTTTCATTCTGAATTCCATGCAATTTCTGCTGCCCATTTTTAAATTCTGCATTTTAAAAAGCTGTTGAAATAGTTTAAAGAGGGTTTCTGAAGAAGTTTCTGGATTTTTACTGCTAAAATTCTCTGGAAAATTCTGCGTTTTTAAAGTCCATTTTCATGTTGCTGGGCTACTGGAAATATTTCTAAGTTTGCACTGAAAGATTTATGAGTTTTCTGCAAATCTCTTATTCTGCATTTATCCAATATTTTGCTGCTGGAAGAAAAAATCCTCTACCATTCTACTCTGCTGTTTTAAAAATAAAAAATAAAAAATAAATAAAAAATAAAAATACAAAAAAATATTTTATCTTTGCAACTCTCCTCTATGCCCTTTGCTCTCGACTGCAACACTACCTCACCTTTGAATCGACCTCTCTACACATCGATCTCACTCATTCCCCACGGCCTACCCACACGGCCTCCCCAAACCCCAGTTCCCAACCCCCTCTCAACACAATACGCTCTCACCAGTTCCCACACTCCCTACAGCTTTACCATTGGCCTCACGGCTCCCTTGACCATTCCCTACCCCGCCCCCCTTTCTCCACGACCGTCCCTCCCTTACAGCTCCTCCCCTCTTGGCCGGCCCTATTCACCCCTAAGCTCACATTTTCCTCCCCCCCTCACGCCAGCGCACACCCTCCCTACTCTCCCTAACGCACACCATACTCCTCTCCCCACGCCATCTCTGTGCCCCCCTCACTGCACACTCACCATTTGGCTCCCTCCCAATGCTGCCTCCCCACCCCATACGACTCTGCCTCCCCTCCTCATCCGGACCTGCGCCTCCGCCCTCCCGCTTACCCCTAATCCCCACCCTCCCACTTGCATTCGACCTCTCCCTCTATTGCAAACGACTCTCCCTTTTTAATTATATTCATGTTTTAAATTTTTTTAAATTTGAATTTTTAATTAATTCTCCCTCCCATATAAATATAATACCCCTCGTCCCCTCCCAATAAATTTTTGCCCCCATTTTAAATTAATTCCCAATTTTAATTAATCTATTTTTTAATTAATTTTTAATTAAAAAAAAAATTCCCTTAGTTTTTAAACTCCCCACTCTCCCACTCTTTTTAAATTCCCCCTCCCTTTTAATTCCCCTCCCCTCACATTTTTAAAATTTTTCATTTTTAATTAATTTTTAATTATAAAAAAAAAATAGCAGAGAGAGAGGAAGAGAGGAAGAGCAGAGAAAGAATATGAACAACAGAAATGAAGGAAATGACATGTGAGCAAATGGAATAAATACATAGAGAAAATTTTGATATTTAATGATTTGTGGCATATATAAGAGGGTGATTTTCTGAAGAATTTTACATGAGAAGACAAGTTTGCCATCATTGAAAACAACTCTTTGAAGAAAAATTTAGCTGCCTTAAAGGCCTCTTGCACAAGTGTTTTCAGCTGCACATATTTTGCAGAAATATTGTATTGAAGTGACATTGATTTGCATCTTCATTCAAGACTTGAAGTGTAATTGAGTTGAAAAATTGTTGATTGCTCTCAATCATTTGAGGAGCAGATTTTGTACTTTGAGATTTCCGTAGTTGGAAATTCTCGAGTCATTTGTATTTCTTGTTGAATCGCATTGTAAACGGGTGCATTTTAGGTTGAAGCCGACACCCTTTCATTTTTTGAGCCTAAGTTGTTGAAAATGGCTAAAATCAATGAGGCATTAGAGTTGTTGAATAACCTCATTCATTCCAATGTTGATGACATGATAAAAATGAGCAAGGATGCTCTTTGTAACATTCAAAGTTGTTTGCTAGATGCACATGAAAATATTGAGTTTTTGCAGTTGGAAACTCAGCTTCAGCAAGACGAACTTCAACAAAAGAGTCACCATTCTAAACCTGTTTCTGTTCAGAAGATTGAGAAGGACTCTCATTAGAAGAAAGAAGATAATGTTCCAGTTTATTCCCATTCAGTTCCTTGCACAAGAGAAGATGTACATGCAGATGCAGCAGTTCAGCCTACACTTCCTAATCCCATCATCAGACCTTGGGAAGAGCTTGTCCACAACAAGCACCGAACTAGTCTTGGATATGACAAGGATGTGTCCTTTCATATTCCAAACTACACCAAACTCATCATATTTCAGAGTGCCGGATTCCTGTATGACAGTTCACCTGCAGTTGTTCCAGATCCTGCTCCACTTCCACAACATCAGATTGTAAAATGCCAACATTGTGATCGAGTTGGCCATACGAAAGATCATTGTTTTGATCTTCATCCATGCAAGCACTGTGGTCGGCACACCCATTCTTTAGACAGATTATTCAGAAACAAGCCTCCTGAAAGAACCAAGATTCATCTTGGATGGATCGCTTCTTGGAAATGGGCATCAGCAGCCAAGAAGATGTTTAAGTCGCATGTCAGAACATGTTCACGGATATTGAGTAAACTTGCAGTTGAGTTTTCGCCATCATCTCACCTTGTCCCTGACAGGGGGGAAAATGGTGGTCATGTACAAGCTTCGACGACAGATCAAGCGAGCCTGAGCCACAATCTCTCATTCCATGTTCAGAGTTGTAGCCAGCAGTTCAAGCGAGCCTGAGCCACAATTCGTCATTCCAGATTCAAAGATGTAGCCAGAGACACGAATGCCCATGAGCATGCCTTCGATTGGTGGAAAACCTTAAACCATCATCTTTGGTTGGTGGATAACCTAAAAACATCACAGGTAGTAGACCTCCCTTCTTTTAGGTCGAAGGTCTCCCTTTCATATATGAGGAACACTTCCTCTAGCAGAAGCCTTCAGCTTCTTGCCAGCTTTGGTTGAGTTTCAGGAAATGCTTCAAGCATTCCAGAGTTGTTGGTAATCCTAAAACCATCACAGGTAGTAGACCTCCCTTCTTTTAGGTTGAAGGTCTCCTTTTTTTATGAGGGACAATTCCTCTAGCAGAAGCTTTCAGCTTCTTGCCAGTTTTGGAAGAGTTCCGGGAACTGCAACAAGTTTTGCGTTCCAGTGTTGGTGGTCATCCTTAAACCATCTCTTTTTTCCAACATTTCAGAGAGTTGATTCAGCCAAGTGCTGCCATGTATACTTTGTAGATTTGTATTACAACTCTTTTCTTGGACTCACACATACCCCTTCGGATTAAGGGGGGATGTTGGAACACCTAATCCTCCATGGGTAGGTGTGGAATGCGAAAGTCACAATGGAGTCCAAGTGACCTTGGAATATGAAACCAAGAGTCACACCATTGTACTATAAATGTACATATTTGTATAATGGAAAATAAGAAAGCCTCACGCTTATCCTTCATTGTGTTGAGTCTCTTGTGTGTGTGTGTTCATCTTCCTCATACACCATGTGTGTGTTTAACATGGTGTTTAACATTAATCAATGTCACCGAGGGTTATATTTATTATTTTTATAAATAAACCTTCAAGAGAAGAATCACTATAGAGATTTTTTTGAAAATATTGAAAAAGAGGTTGGTTAACCTATTTTGAAAAAAATGTAAAAGTCAAATCTAAAGGTTGATTATATTTGTTTTTCCTATATTTTAAAAGAAAAAATAAGAGAGGTTTTTGTTGAGAGCCAAATAGAGGACCATTTACTCATGAAAAATGAAATTGTAATCATACGAAATCAATAATGAGTTTTTTTCTTTTTTTCTTGGGTGGTATTAGTGTCCTAAACTTGTCCTAAATTTTGGAATAATGTGGTATATTGTAGATTTGGTGTTTCTATGTCTAGTATCGACATGTTGAAAACATACATGTATATTTTCATGAAACTATACTCACATGGAGTAAAAAATCATAATAATTTGATCATTCAAAAAATAAAGAAATAAATTCACTAAATGAGTAATAGTTGTCGGAAATTCTCTTTGAATCAATAGTTGATTGAATCATTGAATTGTAAAAGTTGAATAAGGATAAGTCATTCAGGGTTGGAGTTTCATACCCTTTCAAAGTCAAGTAGACCTACCTAAAATTTAATAAGGAGGTCATGTTCATCAACTTATTTTAAAAGAACATTATATGGTTCATGATGGGTGGTACCTAACACCCTAAGAGTTTTAACAAGAAAACAACCAAGTTATTTGGTAAACATGGTATTTCCACATAGGTCAAACACCTTGAAAAATCGCACTACAAAATAGATCAAATATCAATACACTATTGAATTACATGGTTAAAACTCTCAAAGAGAGAAACAACCTAAGACCCCAATGAACATGGTTAGTTCAAGAAATATATTAATAAAAAAGGAAAAAACTATATCTAAGTTTCTCACAATCGATCATTAGCCTCGATGTTCTCTAAATAGAGATCATAAACAAATTAGGTGTTAAGCCACCTATCAATACATACATTCTTATCAAGGAGAACATGAACCATTGGATCACATTTTTTCTATAACACATTATGACCATTGGATTAAAAAAATATAAATGCATACTAATGCACAAAAAATTAACACACTAAATAAACACAATTTACCTAAAGACACATTAGACCGAGTTGTTCCTAATTAACTCCTACTAAAAATTCTAACATCCCCTTTAAGAAAAACTTGGGATTTGATTGAAATATGTACAAATTTAATTTAATAAGAGAAGGAAGGATGAATTAAATCCTATACCCCCTTAATATAAATTTCCTAAACTCCTAACATAGATCCCCACTCTACCTACATTTGACTAGAGACAGACCCGAATAAATTGAAAATGCATTTAAAAAATACAATTCTTTTAAGAAACATTTTTTTTCATGTTTTTAAATTTTTTCTAGCATGGGTATATAAATTTTTTTTTTCTAAGTTAAGCTATTTCTATTATATCATATTGAACAAAAAGTTACAGGTCTCTTCCTATGGAATGGACAAGTCCAAACTAGAGGGAAGTTTCAAGAGTCTTTGAGCAGGATTTGGACTGCCCTTATCAGGGAAACCAATCCTTAGAAACTAGATAGTGACTGTTGCCCATAGCGGGAAACCATAAATTGTAGTTTTCAAAATTAAACACATATCCCATGAAAGACAATTTCTAAAAAAGAGCATGTTGATAGAAAAGAAAAAACCAAGCCTATTGAGAGCCTGCATTCTTATTGCTGGAGGTTGGTACCTCTTCCACGATTCTACACACGTAACCCCCGTCCTCCCTCTCCTTACTCAACACATGGTCAGAGAGCTGAGGACGTGGAAAATCTGGAATGTAAAGAATGCTCGTAGAGGCCTCATGCTTGGGCTGGTCCGAATTGCCTGAGCCACTGCTACCGCTATCGTCATCGGAGTCGCTAGAGTCTTTGCTTCTGCTGGAGGCACTCTGCATAGGAAGGGCCTTCATCTTGCAAGGGATGAAGGCTAGCTCAGGAGAAATGGTGGATTTGCAAGGCCATTTCTTCTTGCGAGAGAGGGATGGGAGAAAATCAGCGGCAGGGAGCGGAAGAGAGAGCTGAGAATTCAGGTTGACAGGGGGGAGCTATCGGGCTCATTCCAGCCAATTGAGAGGTTCAGGTCACGGCCAAGGGAGAGCGACTGAGGAGGACGGGAGGCCTCTCCATGCCCCCCAGCTCTTCTACACCTCATCCTGCGGTGCAGAGGAATAATTTTCCAAGGACCTGAGTCACCGGACCAGAAATAGGCTGAAGCGGGCTTCGGGGGAGAGCAGCTGCCAGAACGAAGACGAGCCTTCAGCGAACGGGAATAATGCACTAGAGGTGGACGGGTGGATATGGACAAACACACAAAGAGCAAGCAGGAGGGCCGAAATGAAGTGGAGAGGGCTGAGGTGACAGACTTAAAAGCCATGGCGGATAGAGTTAATATGAAGGAGAGCTGGTACGTCGCAGTAAGGGTGGCAGAGGGTGAGTTAATGGCGCACTCACACCAGTAATTAACACATGTCTGCATCCCAAGGCTGGTCACGTGGAGCCGCCGTGTTTCATCGCACATGGCCGCCCCGTGGCCTCGTTATTCATCGTCAAACACCCACATCCGGGGGCCAGCGTGGGTATATTCAAAAGTACATAAAGAGTTGTATAATTTAATTTTTCATCCAATTAGTTTCTACAATGAACATTTGAGTACTCTTGTAAGGAGATAAGTAAAAAAATTGATTAAAAAAGTTAGCTTTTCCGCCTCCAAATATATTTACGCATGGAGATGAAACCATATTATTGAATATGATTGTTTCTTTTAAAGTTGATTTTGTTAGTACATTTTATAGGTCCATTTTTGTTGATTTTTCCTTGAAATTTCAAAATCAAGTCTATGACTAAAACATGATCACAAACACACTAAAATTCCACAACACCAAGAACTTTGCACGAAAAAAATGTACAACAACAAATCAATAAAGTAGACAATAGATTTACAAACCCAAAACTTGATTATATTACAAATTTAATACAACAAACATAGGGCTCTCGTACTAGGGATCATGGCCCTTACAATTGGCCATGATACAAGGAAAACTATGGATTGATGTCAACAACACTTGACTATTAATCTGCTCAAGAACAAGAACAATCTTGACTTACTTGCTAAAGAAAAATATTGACTTACCTGCAACATGACGTTCTTCAGAAGCACACTCAAGCATGATAAGTCTTTGTTCTAAGGTTGGGTGTCAAGGAGAAGTTCGACGGCTAAGTGAAGGGAGGGGATTTTGTTGGAAATATTGAGAGGGTGGATGAATAAGTATTTCTTATCAATTAGCACTTTTAAATATTTTCAGAGAATTAGTTAATCTTTAATTAGTATAGAGGTTTATCGAGTAACAAATGTAAACAATAGAACACAATAGGCACACGAATTTCGAGTAACAACTGTAAACAATAGAACACAATAGGCACATGAATTTTAGGTGGAAAACCCCCTCCGGGTAAAAAACCACCGAACGATTTTCTAATAATTTTTTAATCTTTAGCCCTGACTAAAATGAAAAGTACAACTTCATAGAATTCTAGAAAATCATTCTTCTCCAGCTCCCACTGGAAGGATGACCCAATGCCCTGGTTTCTTAAGTAGTCAACTGAATGGATGCCCTGACATCCTAGACCAACATACCACCCTGAAGTTTTCACATGCTCCAACCTGTAGGTGACTTCATGCAGCAACCTAGCACCTCCCTTCCACCCTATAATGATGAGAAATAAGACAAGAGTGTGGAATCTCGTACCAGGGAAAATGATCCACGATAAACTATGATTCACAATGATTTTCTTGAACTATACCAATCACCCAATCACCCTATGACCTACAACCCAACCATAACACTATCCATCAATGAAACTTATACCTCCCAAAATACCTCTCCAACTCTAGGCAGATTGACTCTTTTACAATAATGACTCTTTTAAAATTTTACAATGATGATTTTTACAATACTGAATTTTGACACGACCTGATACTTAACTTGACACCGCTTCTTTGAACACTAGCAACTGCTGAGGTATTGTTGTGCTTGCTTCAAGTAATGGTACTTTGGCATTGCATTGTCCTTCAAGTATGTGTTTGAGTTGTCCTATTGTGTCCTCCTTCCTGCACATGCATTAATGAACAAGACCCAAACCAACATACAAAAAAAATAATTACATTGTCCTGCAAGACATATGTCAGAGAAATATTCAAAATTCAAATGTAAATAAGTTCAAAATTTATGAACAAAACCCAATCAAACATACATACAAAATGCTTAAATTTTCCTAAAAAAGCACATGTCAGAGATGATATTAAAATTAAAATTCAAACACTAATAATACATATCTTGTTGTGGCAGACTTACCCTTGACTGTTGATGTGTTATCCTTACTATAGTGATCCTTGAATGCATATTTTTCTTGCCTTCTAGAAGCTCTATATTGAATCTATTGTATCTATATAATTTCAGATTTCCAAGGTCTGAAATTGTGTCCTGTGGTAGCCCTCTGTGTCCTCTTTCCAACCTCATAGGTTTGATCAATATTTTATTCTTCAAGAAATAGTTATGCCCAATCTCCTACGATGACCTGATTATATACTGGTTCAGTAGAGCGAATTTGTATGAAGTGCCATGCGTCACTGTTTCAAACTTTGTTCCTAAAAATGATATCCAACAAACTGCAACCCGTCCTTTTGTGTGTCTTTTTACGAAATTTAAATCCAATTACCAGAGATAAAGTTATGACTGTTGTCCCAAGGTCACCTGTTTGACATGAAATTCGAGAGCCTGCAAAAACCCTAACTTCCTCTGATCATATCTCCGAAAATATAGCGAAACAATATATGAAATTTAGACATAAGCTTCATCAGTCTTTTGAATCAAATGGGTTTTTTTGTTAAACATCTGAAGCTTCGCAAAAAATGAGGAGGATATGAGGGTCACAATTTATATAAATGCTTAGTTTGAGAGGGTCTTCAACAAGTGACCATTGGAAGGATTTTAGGAGCTTACAAAATTATTAATTATTGACTATTCAATGACCAAAACCAATGATTAGTGTCATCCCACAACCCCATGGGGTTTTACCCCACTAATTGGGGTTACTAACTTCAAACACGAATATCTCTCAAACCGTGAAGAATGACGGCATGCCATATATTAATGGAAACATATCGACAAGTAGAAACCATCCAAAATATCCTTGAATCATAATAGAGTAAGTTTTCAAGTCAAAATTATCATGCAAGATCAGGGTAGCCCTTGATATTACTTGGGTTGACATCAATGACAACCACTGATAAACAATCTCCCCATTTTGAATTGACGGAAACACAAGTACCCCCCCTGCGATCATGACACCTCTTCCTACAACATTCTCTCCCCCTTTTTCATCAATGGCAAAGGGTAACTCACCCTGACAAATGTCATCCTATGGACCTATACATACCTCAACTCTCCCTTTTTTTTTACTTAGTTAGATAAGAGCAAGAGTCTAATGATAACTTGGGAGAATCCCAAGCTTTAGGAAAAGATACTCAAATGCCAACATATTCAAGCATTTGGTAAAGATTTCAGCAATTTGTTCCTTTGTGCCAACATATTCAAGATTGATATTCTTTTCGGTGACACGCTCTCTAACGAAATGATATTTTATTGGAATGTGCTTTGTTTTGAAATGCATCATAGGATTATTGGAGATACTTATGGCACTGGTGTTATGGAAAAATATGGGAATAGGCTCATCAAACTTGACTTGAAGGTCTTGCAAAGTTTGCTTCATCCCCATAACTTGAGTAAAACAAGCGACTGCCGCGATATATTCTTTTTCTGCTATGGATAATGAGATTGAAGACTACTTTTTACTTAACCATGAAACAAGGCAACCACCTAGATAGAATGCTACTCCAATGGTACTCTTTCGATCATCGACACTTCCTGCCCAATCTGCATCCGTATAAGCTTGGATAGCTATATTATTTCCTTTGGGATACCATAAACCATATTCTGTTGTGCCCTTAAGATATCAAAGAATTATTTTGACGAAAATAATATGAGATTATTTTGGTGCTGCTTGGAATCTTGCTACTTGTCCAACTGCCTGCATTACGTCTGGCCGAGAAGCTGTCACATATAGAAGACTGCAAATCATATATCTATACAACATTTTTTCCACATCCTTTGACAAATCATCTAAACTTAACTTACAACCTATTACCATTGGGGTAAGGACATGCTTGCAATCTTCCATCTTGAATTTCTTGAGTATTTCCTTGATGTACTTGGTTTGATATATAAATATTCCTTTATCCTGCCGAGATATCTGAAGATGGCCTAAAAATTATGTCATATCACCAACTAGAGACATTTCAAACTCACTTTTCATCTTTGTGGAAATTTTTTTACTTAATATTTCATCATTGCTTCCAAAAATTATTTTGTCTACATATACCTCGATAATTGTTAGGTTATCTTGATCCACTTTCACATAGAGATTTTTGTCGGAGCTTCCTTTCTTGAATCCTTGTTGATGTAGATATCCATCAAGATGAGCATACCAAGCTCTAGGATCTTGCTTGAGACTATATATTTCCTTCTTCAATCTATAGACATAGTCTTCCTTTTCAGAGAGAAGAAAACCTTCGAGTTGTTCAATGTAAACTTCTTCTTCCAATTCACCATTTGGAAAGGCTGACTTAACATCCATTTGGTAGACCTTGATTTTTCTCGAGCATGCATAAGCGAGAAACATTATGATAGCTTCCATTCTGGAAATGGGAGAAAATGTTTCTTCAAAATCAACTCCTTCAACTTGTGCATATCCTTTGTAGACTAATCTTGTCTTATTCCTGGTAACCTGTCCATCCTCATTCAATTTTTTTTTTAAGTCCCATTTAGTTCCAATAAAAATTTTATCCTTTGGTCGTGGAACCAATTACCAAGTATCGTTCTTCTCAATTTGATCCAATTCTTCATTCATAGCTGCCACCCATTGTTCATCTTGACTAGCTTCCTCAAAATTGCTAGGCTCAAACTTTGCTAAAAACGCAAGGTGGGGTTGTTGTGATTAATGAAGTTGTCGGCTTCTTCGGGTTCCAATTCCTTCATTTATGTTGTCGATGATTTGATTTGACATATGATTATTTTGACACCATTATTTTAAAGCTTTTGGATAATTTTCTTGTACATCTTGTTGATCAATTCTTATTTCCTCTTGGTTGATTGTTGTTTCCTTATTTGATTGGTATTTTTCTAGAGCTTCTTCTTCATCCTTCATAGATTCTCCCTCATATCCCTCAGATTTTCTTGAAGCGACAATCTCATCGTCATCCTTTGTAACACAATCTTCATCAAAAGTATTCCACTATTTGTTTTTTCCTCATATTGTAGCATCTATAAGTGTTCCTTTTGCATGAATAACCAACGAAAATACCTTCACCGACACACGAATGAAACTTGCCCAATTTTTTATCTTCTCTTTTGATGTAGCATTTTCTTCCAAATATTTTGAAGTATTTGATGTTAGTCAGTCTTCATTTCCATAATTCGTATGGAGTCATGTTACAATTGTTCCTTAGCAAACCTATGTTTATAATGAATAAAAATGTATCAATTGCTTGAACCCAGAATTTATTATCTAATTTATTATCGGTTTCATTTTCAACCAATTCCTTGTAGATTCTAAAACACTCGAATGCCTCAGCCTTTTTCTTTAAGAAGCTGATGGTCGTCATTCTAGTGTAATAATCTATTATTAGCATCAAATATAATTCTCCATCTAAAATTTTTATTCTCATAGGACCACATAGATCAGTATGTACTAATTCCAATGTATGTGATGCAAAGTGTTCTTTTGTCTTGAACTCAAATTTTGTCTGCCTATCATGCCGAAAAGATTCACATATCGCATTGGCAGGTTTTGAAATTTTAGGCATTTCTCTTATTACTTCCTTCTTTCTAATCCTGACCAAATTGTTGAAATTTATATGTCCCATTCATTTGTTCCATAACCAAATTTCGTCTTCTTTCACCAAAAAGCACCCTTTAGGTGTCTCATCCAAAATATATATGTCATTTGGAGCTTTTCTTGCTGTAGCCACAATTTTACCAAAATTTCCTTTCCTCATTTCAAATTTCTTAGAGTTAAATAACACAGTGTGTCCTTGATCGCATATTTTCCCAACACTGAGTAGATTTTGATTCATATTTTCAACCAACAACACATATTTCACTAATGCATTCTTGTTCCCAAGTGTGAATGCACCTACTCCTATGACGTTTGAAGACCCGTCATTTCCAAAAGGCTTTGTTCCATCCTTCTTTTCCTTCAAGGATATGAACTTATTCCTATCTCCAGTTATATGTGTTGAGCAACCACTATCAACATACCAAATATTTCTGTTGCTTTGAGCCTTGAGAGAGATAGAACATTTTTCAGTCTTCTTTTTCCATATTTGTTCATTCTGATTTTGCGAGAATTCCTTTGAAGAACTTCCAAATCTGCAATCTTTAGCCAGGTGTCCAAAATTGTTACATTTGTAACATTCGACATCACCTCTTGATAAAATCTATTAATATTCTGTTGAGTTCTGGAATGTTGAGATTCAACAAGATGATTATCCTAGTGAAAATGAAGCACCTACACTAGGTGGGGCCCACAGGCTATTTTTAGGTGTATGTCTATTTTTAGAATGGATGAGCAAATTCTATTTATAGTGGAAGTATATTTATAGATGTTCTATTTATAGATGTATGTGTGAAGTATATTTATAGATCGCATGTCTATTTATAGATGCATGTTGACTATTATTATCCCTTAATAATAGTTGGACAATAAATATTAATCTATTCTCATGGAGAACTTGAAATCAGTTAACTGAAGTGGAAAATTAGTTAGCTGAAGGAATTTTGAGTTCAAAGGTTGGTTGGTGGCACATGCAGGTGGACTTAGTTGTAACTGAGTGATTCGAAGTTGTAACAGAGTTGGATGTGTAGTTATGTGAGTTGTAAAGTAGTTTAACTCAGCTAAGTGAGTTAAACTCAGTTGTGCTAGTTGTAACTGAAGACACACTAGTGAGAGATCAGTGAATTAAATATTAAGTTAATTGACATGGAGTTATCTCACATGTCACTAAATATTTACTACTGTTAACTACATGCATGTCAGATCTAGTGGAGACCCAGTTGAGAGGTAGGTGAAAGGGATAATTGACTATCAGTTGTACTATATTGGATTGCACTCTTTCAAGCCAAACACACATTGGATATTCCCATGAGGATTGTACAGTCGAGGAGGGCATGATTGCATCGAATTGGTATTTTTAATCAACTTGGATTGCGCAATGGAGGCAAGCTATTGTGAGGCAGAAAATTGGCTAAGGCATTTGCCAAATTTCTGCATGACAGTGTGAGACGATTGTATATATAGTACTGAGAGCTCTTGGATTAGAGTTTTGTATGATATTGTTTCATGATCCATGATATATACATAATATATGATAGTGGGTTTTTTAGCTTTAAGCTTTCCCGGTAAACATCTGTGTTATGTGTGAATAATATTTCTTCATGTGTTTGCAATTGGCGATCATGTTTTAAATTTCCGCAAGAATTTTTGTAGAAGAAATTTTGTATTTAACAGTGGCATATAATTGTTAGATCAGGAGAATCCAAGCAATACATAATTGTATTAAAATTTCTACATGGAATATCCCTTTCTGAAACGTCTCCCGAAATTGTATTTATTACAAACATATGTGCGAAATTCTATAGCTCTATGTCCAAACCTTCCACATGAATAACAATGAACATAGAATATAGGTTGATAACTGGGAGGAAATATTATTCGAGGAATTTGCTTCCATGGTTCTTCCTGTGAGTCCTGATCTATTGAGTTGGATGGGAGGTCTACCTGCTTGTTATATTTTGCATATTTGTCTTCTTTTTTTGTCATAAAAGGACTTGGCTCCTTTTCAGATGTTTCTTTGTAACCAAGACTAGTCTATTGAACCGGGTGAACCAATTTAATACATTCCTTGACATTTAATACTTTCCATTAAACTTATTTATACCTTCATTTCATGATCAAATTATTATATAATGAAACATCAATCTTAATATGTGAGCAACAAGTATTAAGCAGATTAAATACAGAATATCAACACATAATAATCATGCACATGGAAAACATATATAAGTGGAAACCCATAAGGGCGAAAACCTCATCTTAATATTGTTGTGATGCAAAGGCAAGCTCCAACTCCCTCTCACCAATGATTTTGTAGGCTCCAACCTACAAGAGGCTACTACCTCAAATTCTACAAGCTACAACTTGCAAGGAAGCTCCAACTCCCATCTATTTTCTGTAGGCTATGTTATCCTCTTGTATTCTATAGATTCACTAGGTGACTATGGATTTTCTACCATCAGCTAAAGATAACATTTCTTGCTTATCAACTATCTTTAGGAATCTCACTACCTTCATTATCCTCATAAAACCTTTTTCACTATTCCTCAGTTGGCCTTCTCAAAGTCACCTTGCTGCTCTAAAAGAATTCATTTTGGGCTTAATTTCCTCATATTCAGCCTTCTGTTATTTTCAGTCTTTGAATACTTCCACCGGGGATCTAAACACATTTGCATGTGTATCTTAGGTGTCTCATACTGAATAAATATTTTATCATTCCATTAGGTCATGATTTAAAAATTGTTCCATTGGTGGTTTTCCTTGTCAATAAACTCCATCCTCCCTCTAATATTTCTTGTTTCTATCTCATTCCCATGTCCCTTTGAGCATAATAACCTATGACGATGCTCTGTTTTCACTTGAAAATATTTAAGTCAAAATCTCATTCAAAATCGGGTCAAAAGCATTTTCACTAGGTCATTAGGGTTTTTCATTTATCAAGGTATTTCCCTCATTCCAATGAGGTCAACACACATATGAGAGGGATTGAAACAAGATCATCACAATGGTTTCATTATGTATTAGAGATTGTATTTTCAGTTTTAAGATTTTTTATTAAAAAGTCATTTTGATAAAAAATCACTTATGTAATTTATTTCATTTTTTCTAATGTAATTTTATGCTACTATATGTAATAAGTGAAATCCCAATGCTGTCAAAGCCATTATGTCAAGCCTTAGGGAGCAAATGAAAATAAAACTCCATGACTTCAGCAACTTGCAATGAAAAAAAGTGTCAAAGTGTATCAGTGATGAAAGGAAAAGGACATCAAACATTAGAAAGTGGGTTTCAAGTTAAATTAAATACACATGCCTATAGAGCCCATAAAACATTTCAAAAGAGCCATTGTCGTCTTTCAAATTATCAAGAGCATTCAGTAGGAGAAGAGTTTTGGAGTTTTTTGAGCAAAAATGTGCTAATTTTTTTGGCGCTGCATGTTTGCACCGGCGCTGCATGTTTGCACCTATGGCTTGGCGTTGTGCCCTTGCCAGAAGAACCCCGTGTGAGTTGCACTGGCGCTGTGCGCTTGGGTTAGCCCTGCGCCCTTAGCTAATGGCGCTACGCCCTTGCCACAAGCAACTGGTGAAGGCGCTATGCGTTTGCACCGGTGCTGCACCCTTGGAACAAATATTCAACGCAGTTTACACTAGCACTGTGCACTTGGAGCTTGGCATTGCACATTTGTAGAGGCGCTGTGTCCTTTCCAGTGGCGCTGCGTGCCTAGACTGGGATGATTGCTGAGTGTTCTATGCAATCCAAAAAAGTTCAAAACACTTCCTAATTCCTCCAAGAAGCCCTAAAAGTAAGTTCAAATCAACAAAGAAAAGGAAATCAAGTAGTGAAGATTATGGAAGTTTAACACCAAATGTGTTCAACTATACAGCTCGTTCTTAAGAGATGAAGAAAAAGATGGAGGAAATGCTATCTGGGATTAACATAAGTGGAATAACTGGTCAACCAATGAAAATTTTAGCTTTAGGATCCCCTCTAGCCTTCAGAGATAACTCAAGGCATGGTATACCTCAGCAAACTGAGGAGAAGTATTCTTGCAGAAAATTTATTTTTCCATGTTCCCTAAGTTCCTCAAGCATTGATGGTCTTAGAACTATCTCTGTAGTCTCTTTAGGTAAGTCAAGTACATTGGATTTTGGATCTTCAACACAACATGATTATGATAAGCATTTTTCTGGCTCCCCAAAATCCTTGGATGTTTCAGGCACTACTTTTCCTTTGCTAGAATCTGGCTCAGATGTAATAGAATGATGACACATGGTTATTCAAGAAGGACCTAAAATTTCCAAGGAGGATTATCTTCTCAGTTGAAAACCTACAAGTAAGGAAAATGGGACAAAGCTTAGCATTTCTATAGAGGTTTTGAAAATTTTATCAGCATAAAGTACTGATGATGTAGACTGTCTGCTCCTGAATGAAAACAATTTACAGCAAGGGAAAGGGAAAAAACTTGGTCTTGTAGATGACACGGGCCATAAACTTGATAGTCCATTTGAGTGCCCAAGTAGTGATTACTTGTAGGAAAATGACATGGAGGAAGCACACAAGGCCAAACATGAAGAAAGTCTATCAGAAAATATTGATTGAATATGGAAAAAAGGTGAGGTGAACTAGACAGAAATGAATAAACTTGAAAGGGCTATAGAGAACTTAGAATACAACACTGATGATTGATATAAAGAACTGCATGCACTTAGAGATTTGAAAAAGGTGGCCAGAGAGGGTGGAAAAGATGAGTTAAATTTTATGGTGGTAACTACAGAAGATTTTGAAGATGCTACTAATGGCACAGGACATTACCTTCTCGAGAACATAGAGAAATTAGATGAGAGTAAAGTTGGAGAACCTGCAATGGTTGCAAAGGGCACAATGTTGGGACCTGACGTTGTTGATGATACCCGAATGGATTTACCATGGTAGAGAGACATGCAGAGTGAAAGTGATGAAGATGAAAACGATGAGTTTGAATTCATATGGAGGCAAATTTCATTATCTTGTTAGTGTTCCAAGATCATATCCACTCAAGGATAAAGGAAACACTGAAGGAAAATCAAGTTTAGAGGCCTATAACAGAGGTTAAAAGACAAATCAAGTTTAGAGAACTAAAATAGAGGTTAAAAGGAAAATTAGGTTTAGAGGCCTAAAACAGAGGTTAAAGGGAAATTCAAAATAAGATTAGCATAGAGGCAGTTTCAAATGATTAAACCCAAGGCATTTACTTCTCCAGAGACACATTTTTCCACCTACAACATGTTTTCTTTCAAAAAATACATCAGCAGTTATTAAGATAGTCAGAGACATTTCTCATCTACCAAGCATTTATTACAAAAGTTATTAAAAAGCCTTAAAAGTCAAATATTTCCAACGTTAGCTCAAACAGTGAAGTTAGGAGTTATTATTACAGTAAGGTTGTCTTAAATATTTTTCCTTGGGCCTTGCATGGTCTCAAAGGTCAAAAATTCATTAAATATATAATAAATAACATCTAAATACCTAGCTTAGGATCACCTCCTCATTTTTCAGATAAATACTGCATGTATCATTCATTTTTAGTGTTGGTTGTTGAGATGAATATTGCATAGACTCTGAGTTGTAAAAATGTTGGCTTTGGAGCTCTGTAACTGTTTTGGACTGGATATCAATAGAACAAGCACATTCACAAAATTCACGAACTTTGTTAGATGACAATGTTATTCTCATATTGTAATTGTTTCCTTCTGTTTTCCATTTTGTACATCAATTTCTCTTATAACAGAACAAAAAATTTAGGTTAAGATATGTTGTCCAACACCTTAAGTCTATCTGCTTTTAGTTATTTAAATGTTCTTCATCTGCTGGGTCTAATTGGAGAATTTAGGAGTTCCCTCCTCTCCATTTCCACCGAGTTTGTTTTCTTGAGATTAACTCAGTAGAGTCCAACCAAAGAATTTTATGGTTTGCCCTGTCCTTTGGTTTTTCTTGAAATGTTGTTCTCAAGGCTTTCTTTGAAGTTTACTTACTAGAGTATGGCTAAAGAAGTTTATGTTTTTCCCTGTCCTTTGGTCTATCTTGAATAGTCACTTTAAAGGTCTTTGAAGTCTGATTGAAGAATTTAGGAGTTCCCTATTCTTTAATCATTACTGATTTGCTATCTTAAATGTTTTCTTTGTCTGAGAGTGAATAGCTAGAGAATTTAGGAGTTCCCTTCTCTCTAGGATTTGTTGGATCGTTGTATTAAATTTTACTTGGTAAAGTTTGGCCAAAGAAGTTTATGGTATGCCCTTTCCTTTGGTTCTTTCTTAAAAATACTAATCTTAAAGACTCTTCTTATTCTACTACATGTTAAAGGATTCTTAATTTCCCTTTAAAGCTACTAAACTCACAACTTAATGTTCACTTCACACCCACATAAGCTATTAAGATCCATTTGGCTTTGTTAGTTTTCCCTGTGGAACACCCTTGATTTGTTGTTGTACTTTTCAAACCTTTCACAGACTCCATAGCCCAATGGTTTTAACTCCTCTCACTACATATGTTCTTCTTAACAAGCAACCAAAAAAAACAAAACAAAAAATCCCTATCATTTTAACTAGCCTAAAATCAACATCCTAAGTCAGTCAAGTTATATCTTTTATACAAATATAGAGAGAGCCCTCTCTGAGTCCAGGAAGGCTGGTCCTAGGACTCCAAATTTGGTTTGATGTTACCCTTGTTTATTTGGTCTTACCAATCTGAAAAATTACAAGGACCTAACATAATGGCGACTTCGCTGAGGAGAATGTATTGATAAATTCTGATACTGTCAAAATCAACAGAACCCGGTCAAGAATACTTTGTGGATTAAGTATTTCTTTCACAGATTGGTTTGTCCTTTAAGACTGTTATAAACCTTATCCTCTTTGATTTTTTAGTCCAAGTTCTGGCTTCTAGAAGAATATGTACCATATTTCATCCAGACCCAAACCCTCCTGCAATAGTTGATAATCCTGAAAGCATCCTTAGGATGTCTCCTAGATCTAAAAATCCAACTGTTGGTAGACCAATCCACAAAGCAAGTTCCTTTCCTAAAAAAATTATATCCTTGCAAGAGATCCAATTTGACTTACACCATAAAAGAAACTTGGTCAGGACTAAGTCTCAAAGTTGTATAGACCACATAAACCTTGAGCCTACCAGGATACAACAGAGTCCTAGTAGAGAAGTCTCTCCTTCCACTCCTCCTGATCCTCAGATTATACAACACTTTGACTCCTTTCATTCCAAATCTGATCAATATCAGCTAGCTGGTCCAAGTACATCTGCTACCCCCACTCATACATCCATTGTTCAAATCCCTCCATCTCATCCTCCACCTCCACTCATAAACCCTCCTCTTATAAATCCTCCTTGGGTTCCTTTACCATAAATCATGGCAGTATGGTATGTGCCATTGGTACTACCAAAACCTTTACTACCTATGTCATAGGACTATCAATCTAGAATCCATCCCTTTAATGGGACTAATCCTACAACTACCCAACAACATGTATACAAGATGAGTGATGCTTTTGATTACCAAGAATCAGAAGATGAGACCATACAAATGAGAATGTTTGCCCAAATTTTAGGGGGAGAATCAAAGAAATGGTTCAAGATCTTAACCCCTAATAGCATTCATGATCTCCCTTTCCTTCGTCAAGTATTTATAAACAAGTGGGAGACTAAGAAAAATCCTCTTCAAATCTTATCAGAGTATGAGAACCTTAAAAGAAATGTTGGGGAGAGCGTTCAAGACTACTTGAATAGGTTCAATAGTGTATATAATTCACTTCCTCCCCACATGAAACCCCCGCAAGACTTAGCCCTAGTAAAATTTCCAGATGGATTTGATCCAGAAATGACTTACCAATTAAGCGAAAGAGATCCCCTTACCTTAGAAGACATGCAAAGGGGAGAAGTAAGTGTAGAAGCCAATCTAATTGCTAAAAGGGCTAGAATGAGAACAGAAAAGAGGGTTACATACAAAGATGAACCTATAGCCTCCACATCTGATGCTAAAATTGATAATCTAGTTAGGACAATGGAAAGGATGATGGAGATAATTAACTTAAATGAAAGAGCACCCCTTAGGGAAAACCAAACAAATCCTCAAAACAAAAACAGAAACCAAAAATTAAGAAGAGATCCTCCTCAAATAAGACAAAGAGAAATTGACCAGCAAATCATACCTCCTTTCCAATAAAACTATGTAGATGAAGAGGAAAGAGAGGCTGAGGAGCCAGAAGAAAACCATGTCAATATAGTATGCTCCAACAAAGAGGATATTATTTTCCTCATAGAAGAAGAACGAGGTCTATTCTCCTCAAACCAATCTGAAAGAACATATGAGGATTATGAAGAATACAAACTAGGGTTTTAAAATGCTATCATGGAGGTTCATAGGCAGTATGACCTCAAAAGTAAGAAAGCCCAAGATGCCTCCAAGAGGAACAACCCAGAAATTTCTGTTAGGAAGACCCCTAAAAACAGTCCTAAAAGGACAACAGAAAATACAAACATGATGGCTAAGCATTCTGATCAAAGAAAAAAAAAATCAGCCAACATGATGGTGACCAAAGCTGCCCTAGTACATCAACTAGTGGCCCTAAAAAACCTTTTTTAACTGAGATTTCAAATAAAAATCAGCAAGCTAAAGTTGCTGAAAAAATAATGTCTGATAAAAGTGATTTAAATCTACCAAGAACATAGACACCATTCAGTATTGAGAGTGAAATTTCCAAGATAAAAATAGCCATACCCCTTACTAAATTAGTGACTCAAGATGTTTATATATCTCAAGTTTTGAAGGCTTTAAACATAGGAAATAACACTGATACTCTAAATCTGAGTGATGACAAGCCAAAATTGTTGTTTGGGCCAGAGGTGGAGGGAAAGTTTCAAAAGGGAGGTGCGCCTCCATTCTATGTCAGTTTGAACATTCATGATAAGATCCTACACAATGTCATGTTAGATTCAGGAGCTTATCATAACCTCATGCCAAAGGTAGTCACGGAAACATTAGGCCTTGAGATAACTAGACCATATAAATAATTATATTCTTTTGATTCAAGTCGAATCAAATTTCTCGACCTAATCAAAGATCTCTATGTTAATTTAGCACAAAATCCAGCTAAAAGCATAGTGATGGATATTGTAGTGGCTGACATTCCCCCAAAATATGGTATGCTTTTATCTAGATCATGGGGAGCCAAGCTTCAAGGAACCCTCCAAATGGACATGCCATATGCTACCATTCCAGTCTTCAACCAAACAAGGAGAATGTACTGAGAAACTCACATGAAATACACAGTAAGCAACCAAGATAAACCCAAAAACACCCCTCTCTATTATGTCCATTCAGATCTTGATTCGTTTATTTTGTATAATGAGGATGACATTAATGAACAAGTAGCTAAAAAAAAGGAAGAGAAAGACTTGTCAGAATAGTCAAGCCAAACACAAAATGAAGAACATAACATTCAAAATCATAGCAGCCATGAACAACAACACAATGGTGAATCTGAACTTGAAACTCTTTGGAACATGAGCTTTGATGGCTCTTGTGGCAAAACTGGTTCCGGAGCAGGTGTTTGGATACACAACACTAATGAGGGTCACTATTACAAGCTGGATTTTCAATGTACAAACAATATTGCAGAATATGAAGCTCTTCTCCTAGGTTTACAATTGTTGAAATATATAGGAGCTAAGAAGATTTATGTTCAGGGATATTTTGAGCTAATTATTAGGAAAATTAAAGGAGAATATTCAGCCAAAAATCCTAGGTTAAGAGAATATAGAAATGGTTCCTTAGACCCCCTAAAAACATTTGAAAAATATGAACTTACCTCTATCCCAATAACTCAAAACAACCTTGCAAATGAACTATCATTTGCTACCAACACTTGCAAACTACCTCATGCCAATGAACAATAAACAGTAAAATTCAAAAGCATACCGGAAGTCCCTGATAACATAAATTATTGGTAAGTTTTTGAAGGTGAAAAATAGATTGAAGACTTCCTACAGTCTAGAAATGAGTTTGAAACGCCAAAATCAGACTCGGATCATGAAGAGGACTGCTCTGCTGAGGAAAAAGCATACAAAACAAAGCCACCTTATGCTGTTGATATAAATATATTAGAACGCCCTCATAAAGAAGAATTGTGTGAAGATCAAGATAAAAAGGACCTTGAGGTATTGCAATGCAAAGACGATCTATTGCCAAGAGGAATTGTCCCCTTAGAAGAAATGTTTGATTTCAATGATGTTGCTAAGAAGCCTAAAATAGAATCCACTGAAACATGTGTAGAAGAATGCAACGTAGGCAATAAAGAAGAACCTAAAATGATAAAATTGTCCAAAACAATGCCAACTCTTATAAAACAGAAATACATTGAGCTGTTCAAAGAATTTAATGATGTGTTTGCATGGAGCTACGAGGACTAGAAGTCCTATGATACAAACATCATTCATCATAAGATTCCTCTCAAGGAAAACTAGAAACCATTTAAGTATAAATTGCGTAGAATAAACCCTGTCCTAGTGCCTCTATTTGAGAAAGAAATAAAAAAATGTATGATGTTGGAATAATAGTCCCACTCAGGTACTCAAAATGGGTCTCAAATATTGTATCAGTGAGGAAGAAAACAAGGGAAATTAGGTTATACATAGACTTCATAAGTTTAAACAAAGCCTCCCTGAAAGACAACTACCCTTTACCTAAGATGGATCATATACTGTAGAGGGTAGTAGGTTCCAAAAGAATATATTTTCTTGATAGTTTTTCAGGGTATAATCAGGTGCTAGTACATCCAGATGATCAACACAAAACCACCTTCACTACACCTTGGGGCACTTTCATGTATGTCAAAATGCATTTTGGGTTAATGAATGCTGGGGTCACTTTTCAAAGAGCCATGGAAATTTCTTTTTCTGAAGGAATAGGTTACTTCATTTTGATATATATTGATGAAATCACAGTCTATTAAAAAACCAATGAAGAACACCTAGATCACTTAAGAAAGGTTTTTAAAAAATGTAGAAAGTATGGTTTGTCATTAAATCCCAAGAAAATTTTGTTCGGTATTCAAGAAGGAAAATTTTTATGCCATATCATATATGAAGAACGGATTATGATAGACCCAAAGAGGATTGAGGGGATATTGCAAATTATTCACCCTAGTAACATCAAAGAGTTGCAATCTTTCATTGGAAAGATAAACTTCTTAAGAAGGTTCATACCAAACCTTGTAGAACTCCTAAGAAACATTACTAACATGCTGAAAAGAGGAACAAGAGTAAAATGGACCACATACGCAAAACAATCCTTTGACTAGGTAAAACAAGCTCTCACCCAAACACCAGTCCTCATCAGCCCTGACTTCACTAAGGACTTCTTTAGCTTCTCATTTACATCACAACACACAATTTCTACAGTATTACTACAAAAGAACATAATGGGACAAGAAAAACCCATAGCTTTCTTCCGCAAGGCACTAAGAGATGCACCTCTGAAATATAACATTATGGAAAAACAATATTTTTCCTTAATCAAAGCATTAAAAGATTTCAGAGTCTACATCTTGCATTCACATTTCATTGCTTTTGTTCCTCATGCAGTTGTTAAGGACATACTAACTCAGGGTCTTGATGGTAAAATAGTAAGTGGATTGTTGTCATCTTAGAGTATGATCTGGAAATTGTTGAGATTCAAAAAGATGATGAGCTTAGTGAAAAGTAAGCACCTTCACTAAGTGGGGCCCGTAAGCTATTTTTAGGTGTATGTATATTTTTAGACATGGTGAGCATATTCTATAAGTTGCAGGATGCTATTTGTAGATGGATGGTCAAATGTGGAAAATAGATGAAATTATATTTTTAGAATATTGGGCAAAGTCTATTTATAGATCGTCGATCTAAAAATAGGTGCATGTCGATTATTATTAACCCTTAATAATAATCTGACAATAAACATCAACTTATTCTCTTGGAGCAGTTTATTTCAGTGAACATATTTGGAAAATCAGTGGGTTGAAGGAATTGTGCAATTCCTAGGGTTATTGGTGGCTCATGCATGGAGGACTCAGTTAGAACTAAAGTGGCAAAGTTATGACAGAGTTGGAAGAGTAGTTACAAGAGTTGTTATTTAGTTTAACTCAGTTAAGTGAGTTAAACTCAGTTGAGCTAGTTGTATCTAGTCTAACTGAAAGATACACTAGTGAGAGTTAAGTGAATTAATTAGTTAATTAATTCACAACTAATAACTCAATAACAACTGAACAAATATGGCGGTTAATTACAATGCATGTCAGTTCCAGTGGAGACCCAGTGGAGAGATAGCTGAAAGGGTGAGATGGAATATCCGTTGTGACTATAGTGATGCATTCAATGCATCTGACACACATTGGAGTTTCCAATGAGTATTGCGCAGTCAAGGCAAGGCCAATTCGAATTCATTTTGGGGTCGTCTTCAATAGGGACTGCGCAATGGAGGCAGGCTGTCAAGAGGCAAGAAATTGGTGCATAGAGATGCAAATTTCTACATGACAGTGTGTAATTATTGTTGATTGTACTGAGAGCTTGATGTACTAAGCTTTGTATGAGATTATTACATGATTCCATTGATATACATAATATATGATAGTTGGGGTTTTTAGCTTTAAGCTTTCCCGTTAAACAACTGTGTTATGTGCGATTAAATTTATTCACATGTGTTTGCAATTGAGTTTTAAATTTCCGCAAGTTTAACAATGGAAGGATTATGTATTTAGCAAGAAGATAAATATTGTTAGATCTGGAGAATCCGGTAATACATCAGTATTAATAAATTTTTACATGGTATCAAAGCAATATTGATCATTGGAGATTGCAACTGTGAATAAGTGCTGAGTTTTGTGTTGGTGGACAATTCGAACTTGCTGCAGAAATTTCTTGGTGCGACAGTTGAGTATTCATTGAAATGTCTTTCAATGGGTTGTGATTGGAGTATGCCCTTGAGGGTAGCTCGAATTACATAGCCTGGAAGGATAGGATGGAGGCGGTGCTTGAAGATAATGGACTGAAGGAGTTCATCGATAGCGATGTTCCTAAGACTGCTTCTAGCGATGCTGCATAACTTGACGCATGGCAAAAGAAGGTAGCAAAGACAAGAAGAATTATGTTGGAAGGTGTGAAATACCATATTGTGTCAAGCCTTCATGGGAAAGCCACTCCATTTGAATTTTGGAAGGATTTGAAAAATCTTTTCCAAAGCAGCAGCAACGAGAGGAAGTTGGCGCTAAAGATAAGCTCAGAAAAATAAAAATGGAGAAGGGCGACAGTATTCCAAAATATCTCACAAAGTTTTTCCACTGTAGGGATGAACTGGGAAGTGTGGGGATTACAATTTATGATGATGACTTGGTGAGCTTGGCTCTCCTTGGGCTTCCAAAGAGTTGGCATAGGTATGAAGGCTTTGTCAATGGATGGGAGAAACTGCTGGGTTGGGAGCTACTTTGGTCGGATCTTGTGCAGGAGGAGATAAGGTGAAGTACCAGGGATGGCTCTTCATCAAAGAATGATGATGAAGAGAATTTCAATTTGGCTGCCAAAGAAAAGAAATGGAAGGGGAAGAAATCCCATCCAAAATTTTAGGCTAAAGGCAAGAATTTGGATTTGTCCAAGGTGAAGTGTTTTCACTGTCACAAACATCGGCATCTCGCCACTAACTGCCCACAGAAAAAGAAGAAAAAGAAGGTTGTTGGAGTTGCAGCTGGAGAGGCCCTAGCCTCGCAGTTTGAACTTGATTTCTCTTTGATCACATGCTTGGTTTCAAGCTCAATGGGATCGGTGTGGTATCTTGATAGTGGTGCGTCTTTCCATATGAGGGGAGACAAGGAGTTGTTTATTGACTTGGAGGAGAAGGATCTCCAAATGCATATAGAGATGGGCGACGATGGCAGATAAAATGCAACTGAAATTGGAACCATTACCTTTGAGAGGGAGTTAGGTAAACCATTTATGTTGAAAGATGCTATGCATGTCCCAGGTCTAAAGAATAACTTGGTCTCGGTCGCAATGTTGGAAGACAGAGGTTATAACTTATGACGTTGTTTTTAGCAAGGGAAAATCTTTCATGTGACATAAAACAACGGGTCAAACCAAGAGGATAGGGATTCTTGTTAAGAATCTCTACAAGCTGGAAGTAGATGGCTGCGCTGTAACGATGGGCAAAGCAGAAGAAGTGGTGAGCCGAGATGAGGGCGAATTATGGCACAGGAGATTGGGCCATCTTCACCATGGTGCCTTGAATATTTTGTAGTATATTTCTACTGGACTTATCAAGGGCACTCTTGTGTAGTCAGATCAGTGCAAGGGATGTACAATGGGTAAGTTTGTGAAGACCACCTTTGATGAGAAGGAGAACCGTGCTTCGGTGATCTTGGAGAGAATTCACACAGACGTGTGTGGAACTTTATCGTTTGCTTCAACAACAAAACACAAGTATTATGTTATATTTCTCGTAGATGCTGGATCTTCTTCATGCAGAAGAAGAGCGAAACATTCTCAAATTTCTGTGAGTTTAAAGCAATGGTGGAGAAGGAGTCGGGGAAGCAAGTGAAGGCTCTGCGAAGTGATAATGGTGGTGAATATATCTCAAACTAATTCAAAGTATTCTATAGAAAAGAAGGAATTCGAAGAGAAATCATAGCGCCTCATAACCCATAGTAGAATGGGGTTGTAGAGAGGAATAACAAAACGATTGTGGGTGTTGTACGAGCTATGCTACATGACCAGGGCCTACCGATGCACTTGTGGGTGGAAGCATGCAACACTGAAGTTTATGTGCAAAATCGTTGTCCTCATAGAGTGCTTGGCATGAGTACACCTCAAGAATCTTTTACTGGTAAGAAGCCTGATGTTTCTCATTTGAATATTTTTGGCTCATCTGTTTACATTCATGTGACAAAGGATGCCAGGAAGAAGTTGGAGTCGACTACAAAAGTTGGGATATTTGTGGGGTACACAGAAACACCCCATAATTATCGTGTGTATTTTCCAAATAGTCGAATGACTATGGTGCAACAGGATATAAAATTCAATGAGGTGAAAGCCATGAAGTTGTCACTTGAGAGGGAGCTACATTTGCATGGAGCAGAGGAACTACTTGTTCCCAAAGATGAGCCTCTAGATGTGGATCAGCCACAGGAGGAGATTCACGGAGTGGAGGAGTCCACTCATGCAGAACCAAACATCATAACAGGGAAAAAGCGTACCGCAGAAGCTGAGAGACTTAAGCTTGATGTGGTAGAGAATGTAGGAGTCCCTACATCATAGCGCAGATAGAGAAACTCAGCTAACCGATTGTTAGGATATTCCGACACATAGGAAATAGTTAATAATAACTTGGTCTAGTGTAGGGTTAGGTCAAGTGTGTTTATTTACCATGTACTTTTGTAACTTATAATCCAATGGTCATGATTTGTAGTGATCCGACGGTTATCTCTCACCTCGGTATTAACGACACTTGATCTTTGGCTTAACACCCGATTGGTCCATGATCTCTATTTAAAGAACATGGAGGGCCATTTTTCCGGTAACTGTTTATGAGAGAAACATATGTAACTTTTGTTTTTATATTAATAAATTTCATGAAGTGGCTACGTTGGCTCAGGTCATGGACTGTTTCCCTCTTTGAGGGTTTTAACCACGTGATTATACTGGTGTACTGATTTGTGATATGTTTGTGAGCGGTGACCTTTGGTTCTTGATCTAAGGAACTTACCCTATAAATTCCTACACCGATTTACTGGATACATGGCTCTTATGAGCAAGCGTATCGTGACCGATCCATCTTCTTTTGAAGAAGCAGCATAGGAGCCCACATGGGTAGATGCCATGGTGGAGGAGTATGACTCCATTTTCAGAAATAGTGCTTGGGAGATTGTTCCAAGGCCAGTGGGTAAATCAGTGGTAGATTTGAAATGTATCTATAGGGTAAAGAAAGTTGCTGATGGGAGTGTCGAGAAGTATAAGGCAAGATTTGTTACCTGAGGCTTCTCACAGATCGAGGGGATTGATTATGAAGAAAAATTTGCACCTGTCACACGGTATTCTTCCATAAAGACCATCCTTGCTCTCTCAGTGCAGATGGGTTGGCACATTCATCATATGGATGTGAATACTGCGTTACTTAATGGGATCATTGAGGAAGACGTGTACATTGAGAAACCTGAAGGATTTGAGATCTTCAGCAGCGAGTCACATGTGTGCATACTCAAAAGAGCGTTGTATGGGCTGAAGCAAGCACCACGTGCTTGGTACACATGGGTCAACAACTATTTCATTGGACTTGGCTTCACCAAGATTGAGGCGGATGCAAACCTGTACCAAATTGTGGTGGAGGGTAAGATTTTAATCATTTTTCTTTATGTTGATGATTTAATACTAACAGGTGATGAGAAATTGATACACTCATGCAAGGCAGATCTTGCAAAGGAGTTCAAGATGAAGGATTTGGGCCTCCTTCATTATTTCCTTGGATTGGAAATATGGAAGCGAGAAGGTGAATTGTTTGTGTCTCAAGGCAAGTATGCTCGGGAGATACTTGGTAAGTTTCACATGGAGGACTGCAAGCCCATGGATACTCCTCTTCTAGGAAATTGGAGGAAAGAGGATGCTACATTAGTAGAGGTAGTGGATGCCACTGTTTATCGACAGTTGGTGGGTTCGCTCATGTATTTAGTTAATACAAGACTGGACATATGCTATGCGGTGAACCAGCTTTCAAAAGCAATGGTTAAGCCTACCAAGCTCTTTTGGAAGGCAGGAAAGCATGTCCTAGGGTATCTCAGGGGCACATCTGAGTATGGCTTATGGTACAGACAGAAGAATGAGGTGAATTTGCACGACTTCACGGATGTAGATTGGGCAAGCATCCCAATGGACAAAAAAAGCACATCAGGAGGGGTTTTCAGTATCATATCTACAGTAGTTTCTTGGTACACAAGGAAAAAAATATCCATGGCATTTAGTTCAGCATAAGTAGAATACATGGCAGCAAGTCAAGCTGCATGTGAGGCTATCTGGATGAGGAAGATCCTGTTTGGTTTGTTCGGTTCACATTTAGATCCTACAGTGATACATTGTGATAATCAGAGTTGCATTAAACTCTTGATTAATCCTGTGTTTCATGACAGATATAAACATATTGATATCCGGTATCATCATATCAAATATTGTGTACAGCGGAAGATCATGTTGCTTCAGTACATTCCTGCGGAAGATCGGGATGAAGATATTCTGACGAAGGTGCTCGGCAGGAGAAAATTCAAATACCATAGATGCAGGATCAGGGTGAAGGATACTCCCTATCTTGTTGAGAGGGAGTGTTGAGATTCAACAAGATGATGAGCTTAGTGAAAATTAAGCACCTTCACTAAGTGGGGCCCGCAGGCTATTTTTAGGTGTATGTCTATTTTTAGACATGGTGAGCATATTCTATAAGTTTCAGGATGTTATTTGTAGATGGATGGTAAAATGTGGAAAATATATGAAATTTTGTTTTTAGAATATTGGGTGAAGTCTATTTATAGATCGTCGATCTAAAAATAGGTGCATGTCGATTATTATTAACCCTTAATAATAATCCGACAATAAACATCAACTTATTCTCTTGGAGCACTTTATTTCAGTGAACAGATTTGGAAAATCAGTGGGCTGAAGGAATTATGCAATTCCTAGGGTTATTGGTGGCTCATTCATCGAGGACTCAGTTAGAACTGAAGTGGAAAATTTATGACAAAGTTTGAAGAGTAGTTACAAGAGTTGTTATTTAGTTTAATTTAGTTAAGTGAGTTAAACTCAGTTGAGCTAGTTGTATCTATTCTAACTGAAATATACACTACTGAGAAATAAGTGAATTAATTATTTAATTAATTCACAACTAATAACTCACTAAAAACTGAACAAATACACTAGTTAACTACAGTGCATGTCAGTTCCAGTGGAGACCTAGTGGAGAGATAGGTGAAAGGGTGAGATGGACTATCCGTTGTGACTATAGTGATGCATTCAATGCATCTGACACACATTGGAGTTGCCAATGAGGATTGCACAGTCAAGGAAAGGCCAATTTAAATTCATTCTAGGGTCTTCTTCAGCAGGGATTGTGCAGTGGATACAGGCTGTCAATAGGCAAGAAATTGGTGCATAGAGATGCAAATTTCTGCATGACAGTGTGTAATGATTGTTGATTGTACTTAGAGCTTGATGTAATAATCTTTGTATGAGATTATTACATGATTCCATTGATATACATAATATTTGATAGTTGGGGGTTTTAGCTTTAAGCTTTCCCTTTAAACAACTGTGTTATTTGCAAATGAATTTATTCACATGTGTTTGCAATTGAGTTTTAAATTTCCGCAAGTTTAACAGTGGAAGGATTCTGTATTTAGCAAGAAGATAAATATTGTTAGATCAGTAAAATATGGTAATACATCAGTATTAATAAATTTCTACATAAATCAAGCCCACCAAGCTAATCAAAGGGCAAGGACTGGCCAAACTGATGGCTGAAGCAAACTTTCAAGCACTGGACATAAACATGATACATTCCTTGGATGAACAAGAGGAGCTAGCGACTCCACCTATTGAAGAACAATTTTTGAACTCACTCTGGTATGCTGATATATTATATATGCTTTTTAATCTAAATTCTCCTTCTAGTTTGTCCAAAACAAAGGCCAGATTCTTGAAACTAAAAGTTGTAAATTTTTGCATTCTAGATAAAGCTTTATATTGGAAAAATTCTGTTGGTATCCTGCTTGAATGTTTACTTGAAGAAGATTCAGATAGAATCATGCATGATTTTCATGAAGGAGAATGTGGAGGTCATCTATATTGGAAAACCACTACCAACAAAATCCTTAGAGCTAGTTTCTATTGGACCACTCTTTTCCCTGATATCCACAAGCTAGTATTGACTTGCCATAAATTCCAAATATTTGAGGGAAAGAGAAAACTACTGCCTTTGCCTTTACAACCTATCAGTGTTGAAGCTCCTTTTCAATAGTGGGGTTTAGATTTTATTGGATAAATCTACCCTGCCTCCTCTGCCCAACACAAATGGATCCTCACGGCAACTGACTATTTCACCAAATGGATAGAAGCCATCTCTTCAAGGACTTCCACTAACTCGGTAATCATCAAATTCCTTGAAACCAATATTCTTTACATATTTGGTTGTCCAAGAAAAATCATCACTGATAATGCTACTGATTTTAAATCCAAGAGAATGGTGGAATTTTGCCACAAGTATCAGATTACATTAGGGCATTCTACAACTTATTACCCTCAAGGTAATGGGTTGGCTGAGTCCTCCAATAAGATCTTGGTAAATATCATCAAGAAGTTTCTAGAAGAAAACAAAAATTCATGGCACATCAAATTAGTGCATGCACTATGGGCAGACAAATTAACAAACAAAAAATCAATTAACATGTCTCCCTATCAACTAGTCTATGGCATGGATGCAATTTTTCCAACATCCTTTGGAGTCCTAGTGATGAAGCTTATTCAAGAGGTACAATTAGAGGAGAATGATATACAAAGGAGGTTGAACCAAACCATTCAATTGCAGCAAGCAAGGGAAGAAGTATACAACATAACACAAGCAATGCAAGAGAATATTAAGAAATTTTTTGATAAAAGGACTAAAGCCAATGATTTCCAGATTGGAGACAAAGTTATGAAATGGGATCTAAGAAGAGAAGACAAGGGTAAACATGCAAAATTTGACAATCTGTGGAAAGGTCCATACACCATCCATTCAACAAGAGGTAACAATGCATTCTTTTTGCAAGAAATGGATGGAACAAAATTATATGGAGGTCATGTCAATGGCAGGATACTCAAGCATTATCTTTGTTGAAGTTCTTAGTTTAAATATTTATTCATTGTACATAACACTACTTGAATAAAAGATCAGAAAAATGAAACAAAAAAACAAAGAAAAGAAGAAAAGAGGGCAGATAAAAAGAAGAGGTAAGCCTCATACCAAAAAATAATGTTTCTACAAGTGTGCAAGTCTAAATGCCACTACTTTGAAAAAGGAAATTTTGTTCAGTCATACAGCCTAATCATTATTGAACAAGTTTTAAATTTGTGCTGATAAATTAGTGAATGAAGATCTATCAAACTGTTTAATCTTGACAGATAAGTATATTAGGTAGAGAAATAAAAGAGCTCATCAGTCTAATATAAGCCTTTGGATGAAATAAGGGTAGAAGTAGATAGTTTCTACTTTCAAAAGAAAAATGATGTCAAGGTTTTGCCAATCTAAAATACACCCAAATGAAGAAAAAAATTAGGAAAAGTATGATGGGTAGGTAGAGTTGAGTTGTAGAAAAGCATGATTTCAGGTTTTTAAATATCACAGCTTCAAAGAATAGCATCCAATCAGCAATTGAAGAAAGAGGAATATGCCAAGTACAAGCAAGGCATTGATCTACAAATTCCAGAGATATGAACTCTGAGGTTCTTGACACCTCCTAAAGGATCTTCCCTCCCCAGCTGGAGCCACTGTTATCCTCCTGTATTCTACAGATTCACTAGGTAACTATGTATTTTCTACCATCAGCTAAAGATAACATTCCTTGCCTATCATCTATCTTTAGGAATCTCACTGCCTTCATTATCCTCATAAAACCTTTTTCACTATTCCTCAGTTGGCCTTCTAAAAGTCACCTTACTTCTCTAAAAGAATTCATTTTGGGCTTAATTTCCTCATCTTCACCCTTCTATCATTGTCAGTATTTCCATACTTCCACTGGGGATCTAAACACATTTGCATGTGCATATTAGGTGTCTCATACTGAATAATTTTTTTATCATTCCATTAGATCATGATTTAAAACAATTTCCATTGGTGGTTGTCCTAGTCAATAAACTTGATCCTTCCCATGTCCCTTTGAGCATAATAACCTATGAAAATGCTCTGTTTTCACTTGAAAATCTTTAAGTCAAAATATCATTCAAAATCAGGTAAAAATCATTTTCACTAGGTCATTAAGGTTTTGCATTTATCAAGGTCTTTCCTTAATTCCAATGAGGTCAGCACACATATGAGAGGGATTGAAACAATATCATCATGATGGTTTCATTATGTTTTAGAGATTGTATTTTCAGTTTCAGGATTTTTTAATCAAAAAGTCATTTTGATAAAAAATCACTTATGTAATTTATTTCATTTTTTCTAATGTAATTTTATGCTACTGTATGTAATAAGTGAAATCCCAAAGCTTTCAAATCCATTATCTCAAGCCTCAGTGAGAAAATGAAAAGACAACTCCATGACTTCAGCAACCTGCAATGCAAAAAAGTGTTAAAGAGTATCAGTGATGAAAGGAAAAGGACATCAAACATTAGAAAGTGGGTTTTTCCAGTTAAAATCCACATGCCTATAGAGCCCATAAAACATTTCAAAAGAGCCATTTTTTTCTTTCAAACTATCAAGAGCATTCAGCAAGAGAAGATTTTTGGATTTTTTTGAGCAAAAATGTGCTAAGTTTTTGGCATTGCGCGCTCAGGAGCTTGGCGCTGCGTGTTTGCACCAGTGCTGCGCACCTGTGGCTTGGTGTTGTGCCCTTGCCAGAAGAACCCCATGTAAGTTGCATTGGCACTGCGCGCTCAGAGCTTGGCGCTACAAGCCTGCCTGGAGGTGCTACGCCCTTAGCCAGTGGCCCTATGCCCTTGCCACAATCAAATGTGAAGGCGCTGCACGTTTGCACCGGCGTTGCGCACCTGGAACTCAGCGCTATGCCCTTGCCCAAAATCGTCAACACAGTTTACACTGGCGTTGCGCGTTTGCAGAGGCGTTGCACACTTTCCAATGGTGTTGTGCACCTAGACTGGGATGATTTCTGAGTGTTCTATGTAATCCAAACAAGTTCAAAACACTTCCTAATTCCTCCAAGAAGCCCTAAAAGTGAGTCCAAATCAACAAAGAAAATGAAATAAAGTAGTGAAGATTATGGAAGTGTAACACCAGATGTGTTCAAATATAAAGCTCGTTCTCAAGAGATGAAGAAAAAGACGGAGGAACTGTTGTCTTGGATTAACAGAACTGGACTAATTGGTCAACTAGTGAAAATTTTAGCTTCAGGATCCCCTCTAGCCTTCAGAGATAGCTCAAGGCATGGTTTACCTCATGAAACTAAGGAGAAGTATTCTTGCAGAAAAGTTCTTTTCCCATGTTCCCTAGGTTCCTCAAGCATTGATGGTCTCAAAACTATCTCTGTAGCCTCTTTAGATAAGTCAAGTACATTGGATTTTGGATCTTCAATACAGCATGATTATGATAAGCATTTTTCTGGCTCCCAACATCCTTGGATGTTTCAGGCATTGCTTTTCCTTGGCTAGAATCTGGCTTAGATGTAATAGAATGATGAGACATGGTTATTCAAGAAGGGCCTAAAGTTCCCAAGGAGGATTATTTTCTTAGTTCAGAACCTACAAGAAAAATGGGACAAAGTTTAGAATTTTTGTAGAGGTGTTGGAAAATTTATCAGCAGAAAGTACTGATGATGTAGACTGTCTACTCCTGAATGAAAACAATTTACAGCAAGGGAAAGGGAAAAAACTTGGTCTTGTAGATGACATGGGTCATAAAATTGATAGTCCATTTGAGTGCCAAAGTAGTGATTACTTGCAGGAAAATGACATGGAGGAAGCACACAAGGCCAAACATGAAGAAAGTCTATCGTAAAATATTTATGGAATATGGAAAAAAGGTGAGATGAACTAGACATAAATGAATGAACTTGAAAGGGATATAGAGAACTTAGAATACAACATTGATGATTGCTGTAAAGAACTGCAGGCACTTAGAGATTTGAAAAAGGTGTCTAAAGAGGCTAGAAAAGATAAGTTGAATTTTAAGGTAGAAACTACAGAAGATTTTGAAGATGCTACTAATGGCATAGGACATTACCTTCTCCATAACACAGAGAAATTGGATGAGAGTAAAGTGGGAGAACTTGTAATGGTTGCAAAGGGCACAATGTTGGGACCTGACATTGCTGTTGATACCCAAATGGATTTACCATGGCAAAGAGACATGCAGAGTGAAATTGATGAAGATGAAAATGATGAGTTTGCATCCATATGGAGGAAAATGCCATTACCTTATCAGTGTTCCAAGGTCAAATTCACTTAGGGATAAATAAAAAAGTCAAGGAAAATCAGGTTTAGAGGCCTAAAGCAAAGGTTAAAAGACAAATAAGGTTTAGAGGCCTAAAATAGAGGTTAAAAGGCAAATCATGTTTAGAGGCCTAAAACAAAGGTTAAAGGGAAATTCAAAAGAAGATTAGCATAGAGGTGATTCGAATGATTAAATCCAAGGCATTTACTTCTTCAGAGACACATTTTTCCACCTACAACATGTTTTCTTTCAAAAAATACATCAAAATTTATTAAGATAGTCAGAGATATTTCTCATCTACCAAGCATTTATTACAAAAGTTATTAAAAAGCCTTGAAAGTCAAATATTTCCAAATTTAGTTCAAACAGTGAAGTTAGGAGTTATTATTACAGTAAGATTGTCTTAAATATTTTTCCTTGGGCCTTATATGGTATCAAAGGTCAAACATGCATTAACTCTATAATAAATAACATCTGAAGACCTAGCTTAGGATCACCTCCTCATTTTGCAGATAAATACTGCATGTATCATTCATTTTTAGTGTTGGTTGTTGAGTTGAATACTGCATAGACTCTGAGTTGTAAAGAAGTTGGCTTTGGAGCTCTGTAACTATTTTGGACTGGATATCAATAGAACAAGCACATTCACAATATTCACGAACTTTGTTAGATGGCGATGTTATTCTAATCTTGTAATTTTTTCCTATTGTTTCCCATTTTGTACATCAATTTCTCTTATAACAGAACATAAAATTTAGGTTACGATATGTTGTCGAGCACCTTAAGTCTGTCTGCTTTCAGTTATTCAAATTTTCTTCATCTGCTGGGTTTGATTGGAGAATTTAGGAGTTCCCTCCTCTCCATTTCCACCTCGTTTGTTTTCTTGAGATTAACTCAGTAGAGTCCAGCTAAATAAGTTTATGGTTTTCCCTGTCCTTTGGTTCTACTTGAAATGTTGTTCTCAAGGCTTCATTTGAATTTTACTTACTAGATTTTGGCTAAAGAATTTTATGGTTTTCCCTGTCCTTTGGTATATCTTGAATAGTCACTTTAAAGGTCTTTGAATTATGATTGAAGAATTTAGGAGTTCCCTGCTCTTTAATCATTACTAGTTTTTTATCTTAAATGTTTTCTTTTTCCGAAAGTGAATAGCTAGAGAATTTAGGAGTTCCCTGCTCTCTAGGATTTGTTGGATCGTTGTCTTAAATTTTACTTGGTAAAGTCTGGCCAAAGAAGTTTATGGTATGCCCTGTCCTTTGGTTCTTTCTTAAAAATAGTAATCTTAAAGACTCTGCTTGTTCTAGTACATGTTAAAGGATTCTTAATTTCCCTTTAAAGCTACTAAACTCACAACTTAATGTTCATTTCACACCTACATAAGCTATTAAGATCCATTTGGATATGTTAGCTTGCCCTTTGGAACACCCTTGATTTGTTGTTGTAATCTTCAAACCTTTCACAAACTCCATAGCCTAATGGTTTGAACTCCTGTTACTCCATATGTTCTTCTTAACAAGCGACAAAACAAAAAAAAACAAACAATCCCTATCATTTTAACCAGCCTGAAATCAACATCCTAAATCAATCAAGTTATATATTTTATACAAATATAGAGAGAGCCCTCTCTGAGTCCAGGAAGGATAGGTCTTAGGACTCCAAAGTTGGTTTGATGTTACCCTTGTTTATTTGGTCTTACCAATCTGAAAAATTACAGGGACCTAAAAGCCTACATCCCAGAGGAGGCTCCTACCTCAACTGGCTCCAACTAGACATCTATCAAGGTACAACTTGAAGCGGAAGAACCAAATCCCATATATTTTTCTATAGGTTACAACCCACAGGAGGCTCCTACCTCAACCGGCTCCAACTAGACATCTATCAAGCTACAACTTGAAACAGAAGCACCAACTCCCATTTTTTTTTTTTTTTCTATAGGCTACAACCCATAGGAGGCTCCTACCTCAACTAGCTACAATTGGACATATATCAAGATACAAATTTATATGGAAGCACCAAATTCCTCACTCCACAATAAAATCATATGTTTATTTACTTGGATATCATCTCTTTTTTCCTCCTTCTTCACTATTGTCCTTCCAGCCTTCAAATTTGTTTCATATTAGCTCTGGATCTTCACAACATCTCTATCTGCTCTCTCTCATTCTTCCTCTCTCTAACATTCTACATCTCTCTTACCTTCTTCTGACCATTTCAATTCTGCAGCTTTTTAACCTCTTTTTCACTCTTCAAATCTGCTATATCCTCTCTCTTTCTTCCTCTAATTTTTGTAACCTTCTACACATGGATATTACCCATTTTATACAGATACCTTCATGAATTTTTGCATTCTCTATGGGAATATGAAGTGAACATACATGACTCTTGCCTTTCACCTACTCATTTCTTCACTCAGCATATTCTGAATGTTACAATAATATGTACAATTATTACAGTATCAAATGGAGTTTTTCTTTACTTGAGAGACTTGCCTTTGCATCACAAACAATATAAAAATAAATAATACATTTAGAGTTACAATCAATTATTTTACTCAACCCTTTCAGTTTATTAGCTTTGTTGTGAATTTGTCCTCTTCTACTTGTTGTCCTTTTGTCTTTTCTGTACCTACAGTTATATTTCAATTGTGCTACATAACTGCCCTTTTTTCTTGACTCGACCCAGGCTATTGCATTGTTCTGCATGAGGTCGGGTCCTTTTACTTTCCCAAGCCTTTAATTTTTGTGTTCAGAATTTTATTTTGTTACCTGAGTCTTTTCTTATGTTTTCAGCCTTTTCATTTGACTCACTGCCGCAACATTGTTCTACATGAGATCCTGGTCCTTTGTTATGTGTTCATGTCTTTCCTTTGTGACTTGTGGGGTATGGCCCACATAAACTCCCTTTTAACACGGGGATTACAATGTTCGATTTTTATCAACATACATACGTTTTAGCAATCAAAAAATGTATACTTTATAACCGGATGTACATAAAAAACATGAATCAAGGGTTATCAGGTCCCACAATCCTAGACCAATCACAATACATCGCACTTGCTTGCCCGTGCCTTTTAACGTTTTGCACAAATATCAGAATACACAGCAGAATCAAAAAATGTTACTTTAATCTTGATTAAACATAAAACCAAAAGCAATTACATATAAGCGGAACTTCTTTACTGGAGGGTCCCACAACACTTTCCACCAATCACATCTCATCACAAATACTTGCCCGCAAGTTTCCCACTCTACCAATAACGATCAACCATAAACCATGCGAAGTGTGTTGTTGCATAGTGCTAATGCATGGACTCCCTTCTTCGCAAATACTTGCTCGCAAGTTTAACTCGTATTGCTATCGCTAACCCATATAATATACGATGTGCGCTCGTGCGTAGAGCTGACACATGGTTCTTCCCTCATCGCATCACAACTTTCCTTACCACATCGCAAACAAATTAACATATCTTAGTGCTATCTGCTAACATTTGAGATGTATAAACTCGGGATTCGTTGTCCTTCGTTGATCTGCGCCCAGATCTAGCGTTCCTCACCTGATCACACTAAGCACTTTGTTAGATTTACCTTGTGGTTACCCTCTATTTCTTGTGATCTATGATATTGCAGTGCTGACATGTGCCCTTCTCCACTTTGCATCGCATGGAGTTTAACTTAGCTTGCAACGAACTTAAAACTTAAGCACTAAACTTTGCGATTTGCTACATCACTCCTGGTGCGATTTGATCTCTATCGTTCATCTCTCGCCTTCACTTTTGCAATATAATCCTGACCATCTGCTCATCCTTTACGCGGCTCTTCTTCATCTCCTCCTCTTGCTTTGATCTTTATTGTTGATTCTTAATACTTAGGTTCTACGATTCGATCTTTGTCATCTGATCGCCTCCCTTGTAATTATTCTAAGAGTTCTTTGCTGAGATTTATATTGTTTCCGCACTGCAACACCAGTTCCTCCATGCTACTCCTCCTGAGCTTGTTCTTCTATTCGTTATTCACTCCGTCTCGGGATTATTATGCTTGCTACATGCCTTTACCACTTCTCTGTTGTGTTTTCTGCTTATCTGTTGCTTCTCTGCTGCCTTTGCTGCTTCTTTTTTACCTTTGTTGCCTTTGCTTCCTTTTTTGCATATGTTGCCTTTGCTGCTTCTCTGCTGCATTCGTTGCCTCTGCTGCCTCTCTGCTACTTATATGTTGCCTTTTCTTCTTCTCTGCTACGTTTGTTACTTCTCTGATGCTTCTTTGCTTCCTTTGCTGCCTTTGTTGCCTCTTCTACCTTTGTTTCCTTTTCTACCTTTGCTACCTTTGCTGCCTTTTTTTCTTCTCTACTGCATTCGCTGCCTTTGCTGCTTATCTGCTACCTTTTCTACTTCTCTGCTGCCTTTTTTGCTTCTCTACTAGTTCTGGTGCTGATCCTTTGTGCTCCTTTGCCATCAATGACAATATTTCCAACACTGTCATGTCACTATTTGATCACTAATTGTTGATGATTTCTTCTAATGCCTTGGAGCTGTTGGTGTAGTTTTGAAGAGGTTTTCCATTTTTTACTTTCTTTTGTAGAGAAACTATTTTAGCTTCCAATGCTTCTCTTTCCTTGTTGCTTTCCTTTAATTCTTCCCTGAGCGATTCTTCAAATTGTTTATATTCTGCAACCTTAATTTTAAGATTTAGGACATGTTCCCTTTCTATATTTGATTTTTCTTTAAGAGTTTTGACATACTTCTTCTCGATATTGAGCTCTTTGATAACCTTGATCACTGTTGGTCGCTTTAATTGTTTTTAACAATTCAAGCACCACATAAATTGTCAACCCAGAAAGGTCTATTTATTCCAAAGACAATCACGCACTGGATATGCTCAATTCCAAAAGAAAAGAAATGTTGTAGTATAAATCACACAAATATCAATCATACAAATCCAATTGTTCACACCTTCACTTTAACAAAGCTGAAGCCTACTTGTGTTACAGCAAAAACAAACCCTCTATTGCAGTCCTTCATTAAAATAATTCTAGGGAAAAATAATGAAAGTAAACCACCCTGCAGGAAAGGAGATCAATCAACCATAACAGAGAACATGACCCTATTCCTCCAAACAGGAATCTTCAGCACCTGTTGCCTGATATTAACCACACTGTAGAAAAAAATCAATCAAAGGAAAACATGACCCTATCCCCTTGAACAGGAATCTTCAACACCTGTTTCCTGATATCAATCACACTGCAGAAAAAGAGGATCAACCTACGGGGAACATGACCCTATTCCTCCAAACAGGAATATTCAGCACCTGTTTCTCGGTATCAATCACACATTCAAACAAATAACGGAAAAATATCTCTTGGCTTCTTAAGAAGGAATGGTACAAAGCTAATGCAGTGTTAAAGAAAACAGAGTGCTTAAAAAAGAACTACAGAACTGTGTAAATGATTCTTCAGCAAACAAAGTTAAATTAAGGTGTGAATAACATAAAGAAGTTAACAAACTACAGGAGCAATTGGGTGAATCTTGTGATGAAGGCGGGCCCTTTCCTTCTCACAAGATTCCCCAGAGGAAAGAATTTAAATTGAAGCGCTCAAAAGAAACCTTTATTCATCTGTCAAAAGGAATGATCCATTACAACGGAGTCTTGCTCCTTTCCGCTCAAAAAAAATAATGTCTTTCCTGCAGTCTCTAACTCCCCTTCTAATGATGATGTCTCCTCTTTTTAAAGAGGAGACATCTATTACAGTTACATCAGAGAAATCATATTTTTATCCAAATCTGATCTTCTATTTTAAAACAGGGTCTTTCTATTCTTCCATAGCAGAATACTGTTACAACAGATACAAAAATACTGGCTTCAGAACAATCCGTGTAACAACTTTCCTTGCTTGTCTTCGTCTTGTTGCCATCGTTCCTGAAATACTCTTTCGAAGTCACAAATCACGAGTAGTGATGGAATTTACGTGCCCGCTGACTGTTTCAGCAATAGATTTGACTGTTTCAGCAACGGGGTCGACTGTTTCAGCAACGGGCCGACTGTTTTAGCAACAGCACGTTCCTTATCATAGATTATCTGCGATCTTTAAGACTTGTGTTAGCAACTATCTACCTTATATTAATGATAAAATATAAGAGTAATGTGGAATTATATGTAAAACAAATTAAATATATAGTAAAGAGAATGATTTCATATACCTTTGGATAAAATGGATGGGAATGATAATGTAACCTTTTTAAATATGGCTATAAAGAGTAAAGTGGTATCAAAATGTATGGTCAAAAATGGTACATTGTGAGGTCCTAAAATCCCCCCTAGTTGAAAGGGTTGCATGTCCTCAGGCAACTTTTAGTCCGAGTCAGAGTCTGAGTACTGACTCTTTGCATGCAAGTTACTCAAGCAATAACTATGGAAGGTAGCTTCTTTCGAAGATCTGAATCCCTGGTTACTTTGCAATTTCTGCCATGCTATTGCCTCGTCCCTGTTAGCCAATTTGTAGTGAGGCTGATATCGTTCTGTTGGCATCCATAAGACAGGGAAGTGAAAATGATAACCAATCCAATTCTCGACACATTGCTGAATGCATCTGATATAGTTTGGTACTCTGGATAGTGCAGTTTGAAGATTATCAGGGCTAAAAGGATTATACTCTTGTCTTTCCTTACAGGACTGCTGCCAGAACATGGTGTTGGCCTTCAAGGCAGCAGTCTCTTTGACCTTGATTAAATTATGACACTTTAGGAGTATTGAGGCTTGCAATTGATGTATGTACCAGCGCATTCCTGGCTTTTGCAAAAACTGATGATATTCTACTACAAAAATGGCCGGATTTGAAGGTTCTAGTCTTATCCAAAGGAGGCGATTATCCTCATTGTGCCTTGTCGCGAGAAAAGCAGTTTGCCATGTGATTTGATTGGCAAGAAATGAAACAAATGCCCTAATTTGTATATCACCAACAATTTGATTTAGGTTGGCCTCTCTATTTTCAGGCATAGCCTCATTATGAAGATAAAGTTCACATAACAAATGTTGATCACTAGCGGAAGCCTCAGCAAATGTTTTGACAAATTGTTCCGCTGTGAGCAACTCATGAGGTCTCCCATCCTTAATTGCTTGCAATTGAAAATAAACAAGGCATTCAGAAAGAAACATAGAATAATTCAAAGAAGGTTTCCTGGTGGCTAACAATTTTTGTACTAACGAAAACATCAAGACCAGTTTGTCTTTTAACTCCTTGATTTCTTTCTTGGAATCCTTATGCTGTTGAAGTGTCTGCTCCCAGTTATCCCAGTTGGCATACATTTGATTCTGCCAGGCCAACTTATGTTGTTGTAAAATTTTATCTTGATCAATAGCATACTGCTTCTTCCACTTATTCATTATTTCCAATTATTTCCATGGTGGAGTTTGTGTCCCGGCATTATAAGTACTAGGTTGAGGCATAGTCTGAGTAGCTAAGTTAACTAATACAAGGCAAGATATCTGTGGCTTGGTTTCTTTTTCCAGACTTTTTAAGGGCCCTACTAGTTCTTGTGTGGTAGTAGGGCGTTCTTCTTTGACTGCAACTGATTTGGATGCCTCAGGCATTGGGACTTTAACTATTTTGTATCCGGCCTGTTGGTAAATGTTCCCACATTCATGGCACATGTATTCTTTACATGGGTCATTCTTTTGTACTGATGTTGTATGTGCCAACATGTAGAGATTTAATTCTTTATCATAGGCTTCCCTTTCCGTTGCCAACTCTTTTTTGTAGGCATCTAATTATGAATTTAAAAATTCATTTTCCTCCAATAAAGATGCCATGGTGAGTGAACCCTATGTGTTGGTTGATTTTGCTGGAGTTGATTGTTGATCCGTAGTTGTAGCTGGTTCTTGTGTTTCTGCTATAGTTGTTTTCCTTATATTATCATGCTTGGTGTTTGATTTTTGCACTTCAGCAGCTATTTCTTGTGTTTCAGCTGCTGAGTGAGTAACTGGTTCTTGTGGAGCAGTTACTGTTTGAGTAGAAAATGATGTCATATTACCCTGGGCATCTGGTTCTTGTGGAGCAGTGCCACAGGACGAGACAGGTAATGATTTGGGAATTTGGAATGGTTATGAGGAATGAAGTTTTAGCAAGATATCTGCAGGGTCAGGGGAAATGGGAGTGACTTCAGATTCAACAATCATTTTCATTTTTCTCCTAGGTAGGAAAGTAGAAAAATCAGTGACTTTCCTTTTCTTTTTATGAGAAGCTTCTTTTGTAGGGGAAGGGCTATCGAAAGAGGTGACAGATTGGGATGTGGCCCTTTTTTGCCTTTTTGAGACAGAGACTGTTGCAATTCGTCTCTTTCTTTTATGAGTAGGGGGTGATGGGGGTGTTTCAGCTTGAGAGTCATCACTAGGGATGTGGACGGTGGGATGGGATGACTCTGCTAAATGAGATGAACTTGGGGATAGGTCAACTGGCTCTGAAGATGGAATCAATGGAGGGTCAGGAATATCTTCCAGTTGTTGTTCATAAGAGATTTCGGAGATTTCTTGAGGATTTCCAGCTTCTTGGGGTATTTCAGGGGCTTGCTGGAGAAATAAGGGTGGGTTATTTAGAGGGGGGTTTTGCTGAGAAAAACCCCTCTGAATTAATAATTGACATAGGCGATGATGGGTAAGGGACAATGATGGGAATCTTACCCGTCTACAGTAATCGACTACATCCAAGCAGATAATAAGGAATTTTGACTAATCGACCATGCCGCAAATGGCTCATTAAAACAAAGTCGTGTTGATAAACTACTTGGTAACGCCCCTCGCAAGTTAAATAGTGCTTGAAAAATTCAGCTACGCTTGGCCATGAGCGAGGTAATGAATGCAGACTTATGCCTCGGCCTTTAATCTCAACCTGTTCCTCTGGAAGAAGGAAGTCCTGTTGTGCGTTTAAGATGACTTGTTTCCTGCTAAACCACGGAGCACCTGTGACCGGCAACCCTGAAACTTGTGCTATATCTTCCTCTGTGACCAAAATTTGGACCCCTTGGACTATGGAGTGATATTCCTGAAAATTTTGTGCAAACTCTAAAACTTGTTGAGGATCAAATTCTCCTAGCCTTTCGAAATATGTAATCCAACCTGCGTGCTGAAAAATTTGGTAAACCTCCCAAAATAATTTGAGAAGAGTTATCGAGCCAGGCTCATGTCTGATAGCCGAGCCTCCCATAGCTACTAACTTGAGTCAAATGCAGAGGCGCAGAGAACAGAAACATAGGCTTGATCAAGCTAATCGTTGCGACTGAGGATATGGAGTATCAATGACGGCGGAAATAATGGATATGAAGAGTGACGGTGGATTGGATGGTGTGGAATGATGATTTTAATTTTTGAAATTCCCCCCTTACGTGTGATGAAATGATGTTTAAGTGTGCGGGGATTGTAATCATAATGGGAAAGATCCTCTCTTTAAACTATTATTTAACTGTATTACATAAAAAATCTGCATACCTTATATTTTTACCTTTGTTTTATAATTCGAAGTATAGAGTGCTTCATAGTGGCTTAATACTGATGGAAGAATCTTTAAATTTCTCTGAAATGTAGAAACATGAGCATATCAGGGTCTGCTCAATACTGGATAATATTTACCGAAGGGATCTGAAGAATAAAAGTGGGGTACTGGAAAACTTGTGTAGCAGAGGAAAGGAATGGTGTTTTAGCAATGGAAAGATAAATGACAGGTTGCTGAAAGTGGTGTTTCAGCAATGGAAAAATGAATGACATGTTGCTGAAAGTGGTGTTTCAGCAATGGAAAAATAAGGAAAATGGAATGTAATGATCTGGAATTAAGAAAACTGGGAGAAGTACTTGCTGAGGAATGATTTCAGCAGTAGGGAATGGGAAATGCTAGCTGAAAGATGATGTTTCAGGAGTGGGTAGAAATAGGAAAAATGGAAAAAAGGGAAAGGTGGAGTAAAGGGATAAGTGATAAAAGGGACATTGCTGGGAGATGAAATGAGTTGTAATGAGGAAAACAAAGCTTCTGTGATTGAAGCTTTAGATCTTCTTGTGATGAAACTGTCCTCCTTAGTGAGTTCTTCCTTAATCTGCAAAATACAATTGTAACATGCAAACCCTTGACAGGGGTTATTAGTTTTAAATCTAATCTAATACTAGAAATATAGTGCAGAAAATTAAATGCTATGAGGAGCAGAGGACTCCCCTAGAAAAAGATAATGTGTATCAGTCATGCAAGCAGCCTTGAAATCTTCTTTAGAAATAGGGCACTGGTACAAATGAAGCCTATGACCATTTACTAGTAGAGGTGTTTTAGAATCATCAATTGTTAAAATTCTTACTGTTCCATTAGGAAAAACAACATCTACTTCATAAGGTCCCAGCCATTGTGTACGTAGCTTACCCTGAAAGTTTTCAAACCGAGAGTTGTACAATAGGGCCCAATTACCTTTTTGGAACTGCTTGTGTTTGATAATTTTATCATGCCACTTCATTATTTGTTGTTGAATCATGGTTGTTTGGTGAATGGCATCTAATATCTTTTCATCCAATTAAAGAAGCTGTTGCAACCTAGCTGTCTGCACATCAGTCAAATCAAGGTTAACAGCGAAAGCAGTTCTTAAAGTTTTAATTTCAAATTCCACAGGAAAAACATCATTTTTACCATAAACCAATTCATAGGGAGAAAATCATGTAGTATTTCTCCAGGTAGTTCTATAAGCCCATAGTGCTTCAGGGAGCCTTTGAGACCAATCTTTTCGGTTATCCTTCACTGTTTTAGTTAGAATGGCTTCTATTACTTTATTTGTGCTTTCCACCCACCCATTGGCCTGGGGATGGTATGGTGTAGTCATTCTATGATGAATATGATATTTCTGAAGGATAGATTTAAAACCATGAGAATTGAATGGAGGTCCTCCATCTGTAACTAGCTCTTTAGGAATTCCAAATCTAGTAAAATCTCTTCAAATAAGAAAGCTAGGAAAGCTTCTTCATTGGCTCTAATAAGTGCTTTGGCTTCCACCCATTTAGTCATATAGTCTGTAGAGACTAATATATAAGTTCTTTGATTGGATGGAGGATTAATGGGTCTATGAAATCTAAGGCCCATCTTTCAAATGGTTCGGGTACTACCTGGGGGTTTAATGGCATTTGATCTCTATGATTGGGTTGACTCATTCGCTAACAGCTGTCACAAGCCCGCACATATTTCTTTGCATCTTTAAACAATGAGGGCCAATAGTAACCCATCCTAAAAATTTTGTGTGTTGTTCTTTTATCAACAAAATGCCCTCCGCAGGGGCCATCATGACAAGCTTTTAGTATGTTGTACACCTCATCCTCTCTAATGCATCTTCGGATTTCTTGATCAAGCCCTGTGTAGAAAAGACACCTGCTTATCCAGCTATGCATGGCACTTTGTTGAACAATTCTTCTCTTTTCCCTATATGATAGGTGTGATGGTAACTTTCCTGCAACCAAATAATTGGCAATGTCTGCATACCAAGGAGAGTGAGCAGAGATTGCAAATAAATACTCATTAGGAAAGGAATCATCTACTGGAATATCATTATCAGTTTTTAACCGCGAAAGGAAGTCAGCCACAACATTTTCTTTACCTGGCCGATCTACAATTGTAATATCAAACTCCTACAGTAACAATAACCATCTAGTAACTTGAGCATTTGTGACAGATTTGTTCATTAAATACTTAATAGCCGAGTGATCAGTGTGGACAAAAGTAGGATAACCAGTGATGTAATGTCGAAATTTATTAATGGAAATAATTACTGTAAGAAATTCCCTTTCGGTAACTGTATAATTAGGCTCAGCAGGGGTCATGTTCTTACTGATAAAATAGATAGCATAAGGAAGATGGTTTTCTTCTTGTCCCAAGACAGCTCCAATTGTAGTGTCTGAAGCATCAAAATATATATGAAAGGGGAGTGCCCAATCATGTCCTCTCAAAATAGGATCAATAGATAACTGATGCTTGAGTTCTACAAAGGCTTTCTGACAAAGATTAGTCCACTTGAATTCAGCATTTTTCATAAGATATACAAATAATGGAGAAGCTATCTTAGAAAAATCTTTAATAAATCTTCTGTAGTATCCAGCATGTCCTAGAAAACTTCTCACATCAGTTTGTGTTTTAGGAACAGGAAGATTCTGAATGACCTGTATTTTGGATGGGTCTACCTGAATGCCTTGAGATGAAATAAAATGTCCAAGCACTACTCCTTCACTCATCATCATATGAAAATTTTCAGTACTTATGGAGAGGTGAGCTTGTATACAACGTTTAAGTACCTTCTCAAGATTTTGTAATGCATCTTCAAAAGACACACCATAAGGAGTAAAATCATCCATAAATATTTCCATAGAGTCATTCAGCATATCAGAAAAGATTCCTATAACAGCCCTCTGAAAAGTTGCTGGTGCATTACATAGTCCAAATGGAAGAACTCTATAGGCAAAAGTTCCCCAAGGACTAGTAAAAGTGGTCTTGTCTTGGTCTTGGGGTTCAATTCTAATTTGGTTATACCCGCTGAATCCATCTAAAAAAGAAAAGAATTTCTTTCCTGACAGACTATCCAACACCTGATCAATGAAAGGTAAAGGAAAGTGGTCCTTTTGAGTAGCTTTGTTTAAGGCTCTGTAATCAACACACACTCTCCATTTCCCGTTTTTCTTAGGGACTATTACCAATGGGGAAACCCATTCACTGTCAGATATGGGGTATATAAATCCTGCATTAAGCAATTTCTGAAGTTCTTCTTTAACAATCTCTCTTAAATTAGGGTTCATTCGTCCTTGGGGTTGACAGACTGGTCGGTACCCTTCTTTAATATAAATTCGGTGAGTACATAATTCAGAAGAGATTCCCTTCATATCCGTGTAATCCCATGTGAATTCTTCCTTATTTTCAAGTAATAACTTCATTAACTGCTGTGTTTCAGCAACTGTTAGATAAGGATTTATATTTAATGTTTTGCCAGGTTCGATTTCCACTGTTATGCTTTTATAAGAGATGGTGGTTAATGTCTGAGATAAATCTTCAGATTCAATCTTTTCCTGAGTATCCGTTTAGAAAAGTGCAGTCAATTGATTGTGTGTTTCATCAATTACAGAGGAAGGTTCGCAAATAAAATTATTAATTATTTCATCCTCTGTATTTTCTTTAAGAGTTAAGGCTTGTCCGATAGTTAAAATGGGTTGAATAGCATTATCATCATAATCCATCCACACATAATTTTCATTATTAATTATGGGTGTAGCATGAGGATAAAAAGTACGATGTTTAGTTTCATAACCATTAGAAATTTTCATTGAACCAGATCTGCAGCTGATAAAGGCATCGGTTGTGGCTAGCCATGGCCTTCCTAGAATTAAAGGGTGTCCCCCCAGCTTTGTTTTAGTTTGTAATACCACAAAATCGGCTGGGTAATTCCAGGATTCAACCGAGATAACTAGATCTTCAACAACGCCTTCTAGTTTAATTGTAGAACAGTTAGCTAACTCTAGGATGGTTGGTGTATCTCTAATTGTATTATTCAGCTATAACAATTATGAAGTTTCAAGAGTCATAATGTTTATTGCAACACCTAGATCTACCAGAACTTGAGGAATTATCATTTTACCAATTTGAACTGTCACAGTAGGATGGCCGGGGTCACCATATTTCATAGGAGGGGTTTTTCCGGACATTAATGCAGATAGATCACCCATAACATGAACTGTAAGGGGGTCTTTAGTATTCCTACCAGGTTTCTTAACACAAATGTCCCTCATGGTTCTGGCATAAATTGGTACATCTCTCAGTGCCTGTAAAAGTGGAATTTTAACATACAAGTTTTGCAATTCCCCTAAAAGATTAAAAGCAGGTATTTCAGGCGTTTTAGTTAAAACTAAACGCTCGGGAAATGGTGGCTCTGTTATTTCAACACCCTTGTTAGAGGGTGGTTGTGCTTTTTTATGTTTCTCAGTTTCATCTTTATCAGAATCAGAAGAGATTGTATCATCGATGATAGGTTCTACTATTTTCCCAGATCTTAAATGAATATCATTACATTGCATAGTAGAAAATGTAGGCTGATTCTGAATATCAATGACTTGCACAACTTTATTATTGGGGTTAGGATTTGGTTGCACAGGTAGCTGGGGTCTCATTTGTTTATTTGGTGGAGAATTTGATGGTAGAGGAAGTGGTTGTTGAAATTGAGGAAATTGATTTGGATACAAGAGTTGTTGGCTTCTCCAATTTGAATTCCATGGATTAAAAGAAGATGGCTGTTGTGGGGGCCAAGGAGTCCACATTGCAGGATCAACAAAGGGAGGGTTTGTTTGTTGCATGGGTGGGTAGTTCATCTGATTAAAGGGTGGGTATTGCATTTGGTTAAAGGGTGGGTAATTTGTCTTACTGAAAGAAGGGTAATTATTCCAATGATTAGAAGATGTAAATGGCATGCTAGAATTCATACCTTGTCCTCTTGGTTGCCACTGTCTTCTTTGTGTTAGCAGATAAACTGCTTCAGCTTCTTCTTCCGTTGGCTGCAGTGCTGCCTTTATTCCTGGTAAAGAGGGACATTGTTGTGTTTCATGATCTTTCTCACAAAGGGTGCAGATTGGTATCTTTTCCTATGGGCATTCCCTTAGTGGATGTTTATCTCTGCATTTAGGGCAAAAGATAGCAAGAGCTTCTTCTGCTTCAGCCTGCTTCTTTTTAACCTGTAAGGTGTCAATTTGTGAAGAAAAAGAACTTAACATCTCAGTTTTAAATTCTTCAAGTAAATTACCTATTTCAGCTCTTGTTGCTCCCCCACTAGTTGATTTTTGAACTCTTGAATAGGTGGGATCTCTGTTACTTGCTCTGTTCCTTGCAGCTCCTCTTGAACATCTTTTACAGAGTTCAAAAATCTCATCATATGATTCTTTAGATATATCTCCTTTACCAAGCATGTTTAACATGTCTAAAAAATCATCCCTTAATCCTCTATGTAATATTGTTTTACGAATTTCTTTACTTACATTCGGATGATTAGATCTCTGCAGATTATACTGCAGTCTTTCCACATAGTCCTCCAAATTCTCGTTCGGCTTTTGTGCCATGTTGAATAGTTCCTCCCTCTTTTCTCTTGTCCGACAATAATCTTGATATTTAAGTAGAAACTTTTGTTTCATCTATTCCCATGTTGTGATTACCTGGCTTCCAAGGCTCATGAACCATCTTAAAGAATTTCCTTTTAATGTTGCTGGAAATAGTTTCAATTTATGAGCATTAGTAACATAATCATAACTTCTGCATAATATATCAAATTAAAAAATAAATTCATTTGGATCTTTAGAGGATAAACCATGGAATTTGGGTAAATCTGACAATGGAATATTCTTCATAGGGGTTTTTCCTCTAGGGAGATCACTGATAGGAAATCCCAAGGTAGAGAGAGAATTTTCATCCCTTCCTTCTCCTTCAGGATCTACTCGTCCTCCACCAAATAATTCTTCGTTGTTTCCTTCCATTGGTTGTTCTCCTACTGCACTTTCCCGATCCTCTAAATCTTCTACTGGCTCCTCAATGTTTTCCAATGGTCATTCAATATATTTTATTAATTCCTCAATGTTTTCTGCTGATTCGTTAGCACTTTCCTCTGATTCTTCAGCACTGGTTGCTGGTTCTTTAATATCTATTATTGGTTCCTCTACGTTTTCAGGGCTCACAACTTCTTCTGTTTTGTAATCTGATTGAGGGGAGCATTGAGGTTTTGGTCTTCGAAAACTTAATCTCTATGATGATTCAGCCTTTGATACAATTTCGTCAATAAAAGTCTTTCTTCCTCCCCTTCCTTTGCCCTTGCCACTTGTAGGGTTAGTTTTCTTCTGGGTTCCACGTCCTCTCATACAATCTGCACATCTAGAAAGAAAACATCAATGCTTTTGAAATCTATAATTTCCTTCCCCAGCAACGGCGCCAAAATGTTGGTCACTTTAATTGTTTTAACAATTCAAGCACCACATAAATTGTCAACCCAGGAAGGTCTGTTTATTCCAAAGACAATCACGCACTGGATATGCTCAATTCCAAAAGCAAAGAAATGTTGTAGTATAAATCACACAAATATCAATCATACAAATCCAAATGTTCACACCTTCACTTTAACAAAGCTGAAGCCTACTTTTGTTACAGCAGAAACAAACCCTCTATTGCAGTCCTTCATTAAAAGAATTCTAGGGAAAAATAATGAAATTAAACCACCCTGCAGGAAAGGAGATCAATCAACCATAACAGAGAACAGGACCCTATTCCTCCAAACAGGAATCTTCAGCACCTGTTGCCTGATATTAACCACACTATAGAAAAAAATCAATCCAAGGAAAACAGGACCCTATCCCCTTGAACAGGAATCTTCAACACCTGTTTCCTGATATTAATCACACTGCAGAAAAAGAGGATCAAACTACGGGGAAGAGGACCCTATTCCTCCAAACAGGAATCTTCAGCACCTGTTTCCCAGTATCAATCACACATTCAAACAAATAACGGAAAAATATCTCTTGGCTTCTTAAGAATGAATGGTACAAAGCTAATGCAGTGTTAAAGAAAACAGAGTGCTTAAAAAAGAACTACAGAACTGTGTAAATGATTCTTCAGCAAACAAAGTTAAATTAAGGTGCGAATAACATAAAGAAGTTAACAAACTACGGGAGCAATTGGGTGAATCTTGTGATGAAGGTGGGCCCTTTCCTTCTCACAAGATTCCCCAGAGGAAATAATTTAAATTGAAGCGCTCAAAAGAAACCTTTATTCATCTGTCAAAAGGAATGATACATTACAACAGAGTCTTGCTCCTTTCCGCTCAAAAAAAATAATGTCTCTCCTACAGTCTCTAACTCCCCTTCTAATGATGATGTCTCCTCTTTTTAAAGAGGAGAAATCTATTACAGTTACATCAAAGAAATCCTATTTTTATCCAAATCTGATCTTCTATTTTAAAACAGGGACTTTCTATTCTTCCATAGCAGAATACTGTTACAACAGATACAAAAATATTGGCTTCAGAACAATCTGTGTAACAACTTTCCTTGCTTGTCTTCGTCTTGTTTCCATCGTTCCTGAAATACTCTTTCGAAGTCGCAAATCACGAGTAGTGACGGAATTTACGTGCCCACTGACTGTTTCAGCAACGGGGTCGACTGTTTCAGCAATGGGCCGACTGTTTCAACAACAACACGTTCCTTATCATAGATTATCTGCGATCTTTTAGACTTGTGTTAGCAACTATCTACCTTCGATTAATGATAAAATATAAGAGTAATGTGGAATTATATGTAAAACAAATTAAATATATAGTAAAGAGAAGGATTTCATATACCTTTGGATAAAATGGATGGAAATGATAATGTAACCTTTTTAAATATGGCTATAAAGAGTAAAGTGGTGTCAAAATGCATGGTAAAAAATGGTACATTGTGAGGTCCTAACAATCACTTCATTTTTAAATTCAACCTCAGTCATATCTTCTTCTTCGTCAGATGCTTCTTGCTTATTATGCTTGGCCATAAAAAATACTCTTCCGTTGATTTCTTCTTCATTATCATTGTATTCATCAAATGAGGAGCTATATTCGTTGGAGAAGAGAGTCTTATTAAACCATTTATTCTTGCCTTTCTTGTTGAACATCCTCAAACCTTTCTTTCCTTTTGTAACAACCTCATTTTTATGAGCAAAATTTGGCTGCAAAATGCCTAACATCACCACAATCGAAAAATATCAATGGAAGTTTACCTTTTAATTTCCCCGTACCTATTCTCAATTTTCTCGCAAAGTAGGCAAATTATTTATCTAGAAATTCTTATTCATCTTCTTCCTTACAACTACAAGTTTTCGCTTTCGAGGTATGCTTGTCCTTACTAGTTTTCTTAGATGTGGAAAATGTTGTTTCTAGGTGCGATGTGTTGTCCTCTTCTTCAATCCTCATTTCATATCCCATAAGCACTCCATGCAATTCATCTTTTTTGAGATTGGCTAGATTCGAACTATATTCCAAGAAAAATACCTTTGGGTTGTATCTTGTCGTCAAGGTTCTAAGGATCTTTCGGACAACAATTTTTGTGTCGATGGGTTCTCCCAAACCTTCCAATGCATTTTTTATTTCATCAACACACTATAATTATGCATCAATATTTTCATCTTCCTTCATTTTGAGTTGCTCAAAATTTTCAGTGTAAATTTGAAGCTTTTCTTCTTTCATGTTTGAGTCACCTACATAAATATTCTCAAGCTTGCCCCATACTTCTTTAGTAGTTTTGCAACTCAGTACCTTAATATAGACAGATTCAATAAGCCCACTGATAATGTGATCTTTAGCCATTGCATCATATACCATATTTTTCTTGCCTTTTTCATCCTGGGTCGTTGTAAATCCTTTTTCAATGATTTCCCATAATTCGTATCCTTGCAGCAACAAATGAACCTGCAATATTCTTCTCCAAAGTGCGTATTTATTTCCATTGAACATAGGAACTATGTTCTTAGTATACTCCATGATGTCCTTCCAGTTTTTTTACTACTATTGAAGGAACCAAGCTCTTATAACAATTTTTGGAAATACTAAGAGGGGTGGTGAATCAATATGTCTTATCAATTAGCATTTTTAAATATTTTTAGAGAATTATTTAATCTTCAATTATTCTTGATGTTTATCTAGTAACAAAAATAAACAATAGAAAACAATAGGCACACGAATTTTAGGTGGAAAATCTCCTCCGGGTCAAAAACCACCAAATTTTTTTCTAATAAGTTCTTTAATATTTAGCCCCAAATGAAATGAAAGGTACAAATTCATAGAATTATAGAAAATAATTATTCTCAAGCTCCCACTGGAAGGACACCCCAACGCCCTAGTTTCTTTAGTAGTCAACTAAATGGATGCCCCGACATCCTAGACCAACCTACCACCCTAAAGTGTTCAAAGGCTCCAACCTGTAGGTGAATTCATGCACCAACCTAGAACCTCCCTACAACCCTATAATGATGAGAAATAATACAAGAGTGTAGAGTCTCATACTAGGGACAATGATCCATGATAAAATATGATTCACAATGATTTTCTTGAACTAGACCAATCACCCAATCACACTATGACCTGCAACCCAACCATAACATTATCCAACAATGACACTTATAACTCCCAATAATGCCTCTCCAATTCTAGGAAGATTGAATATTTTACAATAATGACTCTTTTACAATTTTACAATGATTATTTTTAAAATACTAACTTTTGACACGACCTGATACTTGACTTGACACTGCTTCTTTGAACACTAGCAGCTACTGAGGTATTGCTGTGCTTGCTTCAAGTAATGGTACTTTGGCGTTGCATTGTCCTTATAGTATGTGTCTGAGTTGTCATTTTGTTTCCTCCTTCCTGCACATGCATTAATGAACAAGATCCAAACCAATATACAAAAAAATACTTACATTGTCCTGCAAACCATATGTCAGAGAAATATTCAAAATTCAAATGTAAATACGTTTAACATTTATGAACAAAACCCAATCAAACATACATAAAAAATAATTACACTATCCTACAAAAACACATGTCAGAGATGACATTCAAAATAAAATTCAAACACTATTGATACATACCTTGTTCTAGCATACTTACCCTTGATTGTTGATGTGTTTTCCTTACTGCAGTGATCCTTGAATGCATATTTTTCTTTCCTTCTAGAAGCTCGATATTGAATCTACTGTATCTATGTAATTTCAGATCTCCAAGGTCTAAAATTTTGTCTTATGGTAGCCCTCTGAGTCCTCTTTCCAACCTCATAGGTCTGATCAATATTGGATTCTTCAAGAAATAGTTATGCCCAATCTCCTACAATGACCTGATTATAGATTGGTTCAGTAGAGTGAACTTGTACGAAGTGCCACGTGTCATTGTTTCAACCTTCGGTCTTGAAAATGATACCCAACAAACTAAAGTCCATCCTATTTCTTTCACTTTTTATGAAATTTGAATCTGATGCTCAGAGAGAAAGTTATGATGATTTTCCCAAGGTCACCTGTTGACATGAAATTCGGGAGCCTGCAAAAACCCTAACTTCCTCTTATCATAACTCCAAAAATATAGTGAACCAATATCTGAAATTTAGACACGAGCTTCATCAGGATTTTGGCTTAAATGGTTTTTCTTTTCATCATAATTATCTTCGCAGAAAAAAAAGTTATAGTGAAAACTCCATGATGACCTGTTTTCAGTAGGGAAATCCTTACATGAGGAGGATATGAGGGTCACAATTTATATAAATGCTTAGGTTGAGAGGGTATTCAACAAGAGAACGTTGGAGGGATTTTAGGAGCTTAAAAAATTATTAAGTATTTACTATTCAATGACCAAAACCAATGATTAGTGTCATGCCACAACCCCATGGGGTTTTAGCCCACTAACTAGGGTTACTAACTTCAAACACGAATATCTCTCAAACCGTGAAGAATTACGTGGCATGCCATATATTAATAGAAACATCTTGAAAATTAGAAACCATCCAAAATATTCTTGACTCAGAATAGATTAATTTGTCAAGTTAAAATCCCCATGAAAGATAGGGGTAGCCTCTAGTGATTCTTGGGTTGACATCAATGACAACCACTGATTAACAGATTTCACACTCAATCAGTAAGACTACCTCCTTTCTAAAAACAAGGTGGAAAGGATTAAACTTGGTGGTGGTTTTAATAGAAGTTTTATAGGCCCACAAAGTAGGGAAGAACATAAGGTGCCAGCTGGTTTTGTTTTTTTTCACCATTCATTGAAGCATAGTTTTAAGGATTTTATTGACTGCTTCAACTTGAAAATTACCTTTGGGGTAATAGGAAGATGAATATTGGTGCTCAAAGCCCAACAGAGAGGATAGATCAAGCCATATCTCATCTTTTAAATGTTGACCATGGTCAGAGACCAATTCTTTTGGAACCCCGAATCGAGCGATAACATGATTAAAAAAAAGAGAGTTGCGGTAGCTGTCGTGTTATTGAATGTTGGCATGGGCTCAACCCATTTGATGAAATAGTAAACCACCATAATGATATACTTATGGTTACTAGTAGATGGAGGTCGACACTTTATAAAGTCAATGACCTATTTGCAAAAGGGACCGGCTGATATGACATGATGGAGGGGAGCAGGTGGAGCTCGCTCCTTTGGGTCGAAAAGTTGGAAATTGGAATAGTGTTTGACTGCTCCAATGCAATCACGAAAGAGACAAGGCCAAAAATAACCAGCATGCATGAATTTATGGGAAATAGAAAAATTAGAGAGGTGGCCACCACAAGCGCCGCTATGGAAGGCATTAAGGACTTTCTCAACTTCAGCGTGCATGAGACAATGACAGAGGACATAATCAACACCGTGATGATAGATATCATCACCAATGAGAAGATAGCGGGGGGATTGGTGTCATATACGTCGTCGATCATCATGATCAAGATGGGAAGCAAAATTTTAGGTACGCGGGTAGGTAAGGATGTCGCCATACCAAGGGTCATCCAAAGTAATGGCGAACAAGTTCTCATCATGTAAATCATCATTAACCATTAGATCTCATGTACCAGTAGGAAATTTAGAAATGAGCTTAGCAAGGGCTAAACCTTTCTTACTCTTGGGTGTGATAAATTCGAGATCAAAATCCTGAAGGATAATGATCCAATGAGTGTACTTCCCATTGATGATCCATCTACTCAATAGGAAATCCATAGGGTTGGAATTGGTCACGACCTTGGTGGAATGCGTAAGGATATAACGATGAATTTTTTGGACTGAGAACACAACGGCCAGCGCTAACTTCTCTTCATGCAAGTATGACATAGGGGGACCCACAAGGTTCTTATTGACATAATAGATAACATGTTCGTTTCTGGTTTCATCTTCCTTGATTAGGACCCCAGCGACTGAATGGGTGGAAGCTGAGATGTACACGATGAAATCCCTCTCAAAGTTAGGAGGACTAATCAAGGGAGCAGAAGTGAGAGCATGCTTTAGGGCATCAAAAGACTATTGAGCGTAGTCATCCCAAACAAATGGAATGTTAGATCGAAGGAGTCTTAGAAACCCATGTGCAATGGTGGCATAGTTAGGGACGAACTGACAAAGGAAGTGAGCTTTGCCTTGGAGGATTTATAACTGGCGCAAGGTACGAGGAATAGGAAGCTCAAGGGTGTCTTGAAATTTGAGGGGATCAAGTGTTATACCATATTTGGACACAATGAAGCCCAGGAGATAGTCGGCCAGAAGACACACTTCAACGGGTTGAGGTGGATATTATACTTGCGACATAAGAGAAATACGGTATGAAAATCATGAATGTGTTGTGCCTGAAGCCTAGAATGGTAGGAAAGGATAATATGAGCCAAATCATGGAAACAGTATGACATGGCCTGTTGGAAGGTGGCTCTGGAATTATTTAGGTCGAACGACATGACCCTATAAGAAAAATTTCCCATAGATTTACGAACGCAATTTTAAGTTTATTAGCACAACGTATAACAATCTAGTTATACCTAGAGAAACCATCCATAAAGGATAGAATATCATGCCCCACACACTCATCTATGAACTGGTCAATGAACGGTGTGGGGAAGTTGTCTTTGGGACAAGATTTGTTTAGGTCATGAAATTCAGTTTAGACACGGATGGTGCCTTGTTTCTAGAGGACAAGAACCAGGTTATAAACCCCCAAGTAGTGTATTCAATTGGATAGATAAAACCGACCTGCTTGAGCTTATGGATTTCGGCCTTAATAGCCTCTCATATGGAAGGATTAATGGGTCTCAAATTTTGATGGGAAATATTGGCATCAAGCCATGTATCGATATGGTGTTCGACAATGGCAGGATCAATTCTGGGTATCTCTGAATAGGACCAGGCTAAAACATCACGAAATTCCTTGAATAGCTTGGTGTAAGCCTCAATTTCTTCTAGGGTGCAATGTGCCCCTAAGGTAATGTTTTATTCTACCCCTAGTTGATCAAAAATGTTAATTTTAATGGTAGGAGAGATATTGGCGATATTTCCTTCTTTGAAAGCATCTGGTGTAGGAATGGGATTTCTAAACCAATCAACCTCATCGTGGATGAAGTCTTTAGACTCCACAACATACTGGTCATGAGACTGTTGTGGAAGGAAGTGCGCACGATGGTGCATATCATCCCAGGGAAAGTAAGGGGTGGTCATCGCTTCCATAATATCTTCATCATAATGAAATATGGGAGGACTAGTGGAAGAAATACCACATTATGCGGCGGGGCTACCTAACGCATCGTCATCAGATATATGGTTCACATACGCATCGCTATCGAGGGTAGACAAAGTGCTGGTAGATTAAACACCTACCGATGTTGAGCCCAGGGTGATCGTTGAAGGAGGTTCAGTCGAAATAGAATAGGATGCCCCAGAGGGTTCATCCACCATGGTTCTCATGGATGATGACAAATAGAGGATAGTGGTGAAGGTTCTGTCATCTTGACATCAGGGGGAGGTATCACAATGGGTGTAGAAATGTCCTCCGGTTCTGCTAAAGAAAAGCTCACAAGTATAGGAGTACAAGATCCACTACAAGTAGCCTCTGTTTGGAAAAAAACCTCAAGGGTGTCATGAAATTAATTGAGACGGGGAAAAAGGTGAGAATGATGGCCATAAATATCACACAAAGTACAAGGGTGGTTCGTGCACAATGTTGGCCCTCAATTTTGGTCAATTTTGCTTATTAAAAATCCACCTAATTTCCATCATTTTCCACCTTATATCATCCAAATATGCCTTATTTTTACCTTATTATGCATATTTAGGTAAATAAATTATGTTTTTCAATTTTTAGATATTTTTGTAAAAATTGGGTTTTAAGAGTATTTTTGGACATAATTGAAAATTCCCGTAATTTCTTCATGGAATTCATATGTACAGGAAACTTGGGAACAATTTGAGCATAGATCTAAAAATCTTGGGAACCACAGATGGAAAATCATCTATTTTTTTGGTCAAACTAAGCTAAAACAAGCCCGGTCAACGCTAGTCAAACATGACCTTTTTTTTAGAAATCCATAGGAAATAGGGCAGAATTAGTATTTTTGAGGATTTTTCCAGATTTTGTGAAACTAAATGGATGAGTTTGACCTAGATGGATGGGATTAGGATGGATAAGGCTGTTAGAGACATTGTATCTTAGTTTTTTTATCATTTGTCTATTTAAACCAAGCTTATGAACCATTCAAGCATGGAAAATTTGTATAGTTTCACATTGAGACTTTTGAATATTGTGAGTTGATTTGAGGAACCAGTTCCACCTTATTTTTATTGTTAAATTATGTGGATGATTGATTGAATTTTTAGTAGCTGATAAGTTCTTCAAGTGTGAAAGGCAAGGGTGGAGGGCCCCCACACCAAGCTAAGTACACTTTTTGGTTAATCTAGCTTAATTTTCATGAACTAGTTTTAATTCAGATTTATTCAATCATTTAGATGTATTAAGATTTCTTATGTTTGCTGATGAATCTTGGTTTAATTCTAATCTCCATATGAAGCGACAAACAAGAGTTTAAATTAAATTCTCCTTCTATCTGATCCAATAATAATAACTGAAATTCATCTTCTTTTCCTTGTTTAAGTTATTTACTTATGTTTGCTGATGAATCTTGGTTTAATTATAATCTACATATGAAGGGACAAACAAGAGCTTAAGTTAAATTCTCCTTCTATCTGATCCAAGAACAATAACTAAAATTCATCTTCTTTCAGTTATTTTCTAAATTTTTAGTTTTAATACAATGATAACAATGATGAATAAAATTGTAAAGAAGGACAACATGGACCTCCTCAGTTAGGAGCCTCTTCTCCTAATTTTTATGCATTATAAACTATTTTCCATTAGTTATTTGATTTCTCTTCATGAAAGTAGTACAGTGGGGAAGGAAAAATAGGATCTCCTAATTGAGTAGCCTCTTCCCTCACTTATTACATATTGAATTAGAAATTACTTAGTTAGATTTTATATTTGTAATATGAATTTCTTTCAATTTCTAAATTTTGTCTTCTAAAAATATTGACTACATCTGAGATCCCTATATGTTGGGCATGCTTCCAAGTTTACAAACCCATATTGATAATTAAATACTTGTGTTAGTTTACCCAGTAAATTGACCCAACAAGCAATGATTTGAGTTTATTATCTGAATCAGATAAAGTAACATGGACCTCTGGGATATCAAATGCAGGAAACGTCTCATTGACCACAGGTTTGAGACGAGGAAGCTCAAGACAATTATGGGTAGCATGCCCAACAACATCACACAAAGCGCATGGAGGTGACTTGGTTGGAGGCTTATGAGGAGCAAGAGTTTTTTTGGGGGGGCTTGTCCTTAGGCTCCTTCATTTTGGATTTCCCCCCCTCACCAGATGCTTTCGCAGCATGAGTAGATTCCTGTTGAGGTAGTTGAGGCACTGAAGCAAAGGGAGGGGTCATAGCGACCGGTTGGACCGGGGAAAAATTGGTATAAGGTTTGTGTTGAATAGGCTGGGGGATCAATTTACTAGACTAGGATCCCTAGGATCAAATTAGGAAGGCTCAGTGTAGCCATAACAGGCACCAAACATACTCCAAAGGGGGGAGCTAGAAATGGTATATGACCGGAAGGGTAATGGCCTAGTGGAATGGCTCCCAAATGGCTAAGGCTAGGGGAAACCATTCCTGGTTTAAAAAGGTTGGAAGGGACACTAGAATAGAGAGAATTTCCTTGAAGAGAAGTTCTCGAAAGCTCCATTGAGTGACCACCATTAGGTTGTGAAGGCATGGGCTATTGGCTGGTTGAACTAGACCACTTGTGGCTAGCCCAAGAAGATTGCATCATGAAAACATTCGACGAGATGGGGTCAGCGATAAGAGGGGGATGACCAGGGAAAGCACCAAGTAAGGTGGAATATTTATAGACTCTTGGTGAAACATTCGTGAGAGGTGCGACTGATTGCTTATTAGCGGCCGAAGAAATGATAGACTCAGGGGAGGTCTGAGACTTCGGTTTATAATATGTCAATTTTTCAATGGTGATGATATTTCCATTGTGAGGAAAGCACATCTTAGGGTGAACCACAGATGTGACAACAAACATCGCATAGGTATAGATATGACCCAATAGGATATTTTAATCTAAGGGGCAATCAATGAATTCAATGTCAACAAAACCATCTTACCCGCAAGAGTGATAGGACAATTGTGGTACATGCCAAGGGGATGGGAAGGGTGACCATCCCAAGCACGCAAAGTGATGGTGGATGGGGCTAAGTCATGTGATCCAAGTTTATTCCAAATAGAGGTAGATATCACGCAGGTAGATGTGCCTTCGTCAATGATACGTCGCGAGACATTAACATTACGAAACTTGACTGGTATTTGGAAGGTGACGGATGAAGGTAAGGGGGGATGTTCTGACTTGGAAACATACAAGATGATCAAATGATCATCTGAACGATCCACAGTGCCCAAAGAATATAATAGAGTTTTTTTGTTGAGATGGGCATGACTAGAGGACTTTGAGCATTGACATGTCAGTAGGAGATTGTGGCAAGTCATCTACTATGTTGTAGTTGTGGGTGGTTTTGGCAGAAACAACATTTCAGCGTTATGGCCCTTTGGGGATCTTGGGAATAACCTCTACCCAAGGCTGAGGGATCTGTAAGGGATCATTGGGTGTCGAAATGGACTCTGTGGAAACTTTGGTTTGGGACTCGGTTGCAGACGTAGTAGATGGATTGTCATATTGGTGCGACTGGGTCTGAAGGTTGACATTAGTGGTATTGACCTCGTTAGAATTCATCATGAGAATATGGTATTCAGGGGAACCAGACTATGAAAGGTGAGGTACAGCCTAACCTTGAAGGGGTTTGGTGGCCACATATCCTTACTAAGGAAAAGGATTAATGAACAGAGCCAGTTGAGCTGGCGCAGTATTTAGAGGAGCCAAAGCAGTGGCTTGCTAACCTCTAGATGTTGCTTGTGCTTCCCACAACTGGCGCATCTGGGGTAATAGGGGAAAATCATGAGTATAATGGCCATGGAAACCACAACAAGAACAAGGCTTATTCTTATGAAGAGGCATGTTATGCTTGGGCTCATCACCCTGTTCCTGGTTTGTAGTGTTAGGCTGGTTCCCTTGGGGTGTGTTCAGTTGATTACCTTGGCACCCTTGATTACCTTACGCTAGTTAGTTTTGGTTTCATTTCCTCTTTTTATTGGAATTAGGAGTATTAATAGCACTCTGCAACACATACACTTGACCTTGAGGGGGAGGTGGTTGTTTTAGTGGACGTTGAGAAGGCACCAGAGGCTAGAGCACCAGGCTGTGGAGAAGGATAGAAAGAAGGTTGAGCAACATTGGGGTAAATAGTTTGAGCAACAGCTGGCCCTAGCATCGGTTGATGCAGTGGGGAAAATGCGTAAGGCATGCTTTGGCATGGATACATGTTGTCGTGAGGGGGATAAGTGTTGGAGGAGTTGGTTCCTCCCTAAGGAAAACCATAACCCATGGAAGGATGAGTATATGAATGTGAAAGATCTCCAATGATACCGTCGGCAGCGTGAGATTAACCCGGTGCATTGGCACCACCAGGTCTAGGAAGATCCGGTAAAATTGTATAAACATAACCAGTCTGGGCGTAGATTAATTCATATTTCAACGTGACTTGGAGAGCTTCTTCTGTTGGAAATACTGAGAGGATGGGGTGAATCATTATTCCTTTCAATTAGTATTATTATTAATATTTTATAGAATTAGTTAATATTCAATTATTATCGGTGCTTGTACAATGATAACAGTAAACAAAAGGAACACAAATGCACACATTTTTTAAGGTGGTAACCCCCTTCGGGATAAAAACTGCCTCAATGATTTTCTAATAATTCTTTAATATTCAACTCCAATTGAAAAGAAATCTCCAACTTCCTAGAATCTAGAAAAGCATTCTTCTCCATCTCCCATTGTATGGATGCTCCAACGTCTGAGATTCTTTAGTAGTCAACTGAACGGATGCCCCAACACCCATTGAGCTACAAATCACCCTAGTACCACCCTACCACCCTAAATTTTTCACAGGATTGAACCTGTTGGTGACTTCATGCACCAGCCTAGCACCACCCCACCACCCTAAATAAGAATACAAGTAGAATGGACCCCCGTACTAGGGAAAATGGTCCACTCTACAATTATATAGAATGATGTAGAAGAAGAAGACACACTAGACCATAAACCCAACTATGACACATATACCGAATGATGATCCTAGACCTCCTGACACTACCTCTTCAATTCTTGGTAGATAGACACTTGTACAAATTTTACAATGATGATTTGACAATGACTCAGTAAAATGATACCTTTACAATGACTATATGCAGTGTTTCCTACGTGAAGAATTTATGTGGTGAACTTCTTGTTGTTGTTCTTCACCTTTATTTCTGCTCTTGTCATGTTACCCTTTGTCACTCTTCAGAAAATTAGATCATGCAATGGGTATTTTCTTTATGAACATATAATACCTGCAAAAATTCTTCAAGGAAATACCCATGACATGATAATAGCAAAACTTGCCTCATTTTGCAGAGGATATGTCAGTGCTAAACAAAAAACACAAATTTGAATACACATAACCTAATGCAATTAAGAGATGAACATGCATATATAGAATATAATTACCTGGAGCTTACCTCTACTACACCTTGCTTTTTTTTCTTCCCAAGAAATTTTGGTCCTTTGCAGCCCTTGGCAGCACATGATCTAGCTTTTTCTTGCCTTCTAGGAGCTTGATATTGAATCTGGTGTATCTATGTTATTTCAGATTCCCAATATCTGATTTTCAGTCTTGTAGTCATCCTCTGAGTCATATTTCCAATGCCATAGGTCTAACCAAATTTGGATTCTTCAAGGAAAAGTTATGCCCATTCTCTCACAATGAACTAATTATGGATTGGTTCAGTAGAGTGAACTTGTATGACATGCCACATGTCACGGTTTCCTCATTAGGCTATGAAATTGATACACAAAAAATAAAGTCCATGCATTATTTGATAATTTTTATAGAATTCCAATCCGATACTTAGAGAGAGAGTAATTAAGATTTTCCCAAGGTCACCTCTTTGAGATGAAGTTTAGGAGCCTACACAAACCCTAACTTCCACAAATCATATCTACGAAAATATTGCAAGCCATGATCTAAAATTTTTACACGAGCTTCCTTAGGATTTCGGCTTCGCCTAATAAAAATTTCCGCTTTTGAACCTTCCTAGAAAAAAATTTATAGTGAAAATTCCACGATGACCTATTCGAAGTAGCGAAATCCCTACATGAGGAGGATATGAGGATCACAATTTATATAAGTTCTTAAGTTGAGAGGGTCTTAAACAAGTGAATGAGGGAGGGATTTTAGGAGCTTGAAAAATATTAAATATTGATTGTTCAATGACCACAACCAATTATTAGTATCATGCCACAACCCCATGGGGTTTTAGCCCACTAACTGGGTTTACTAACTTCAAACATGAATATCTCTCAAACCATGAAGAATTACATGGTGTGCCATATATCAACTGAAACATCTCAAAAATTAGAAACCATATAAAATATCCTTGACTCGTAATATAGTAATTTGGTAGGTCAAAATTCCCATGCAATATCTAGGTAGCCCCTCTTGCTACTTGGGTTGACATCAATGACAACCACTAATAAAAAATCTTCCCCTTTGGCATTGATGGCAACACAAGTACTCCCCCTGAGATCATGAAACCTCTTCCTAATACATTCTCTCCCCCTTTGACATCAATGGCAAAGGGTAACTCCCCCTGAAACACAACCATCCCGTAGACCTGTACACACTTCCACTCCCCCTTTATATTATGAATAAGGAAAATATAATGAGAACTTGGGAAAATCCCAAGCTTCTGGCGAAGATATTCAAATGCTTCACGAGGTAAAGGTTTAGTGAAGATATTAGCATTTTGTTCTTTGTACCATCATATTCAAGTTTGATATTCCTTTCAGGAACGTGTTCTCTAACAAAATGATATTTGATCGGAATGTGTTTTGTTTTTTAATGCATGGCAGGATACTTGGAGATGATGATGGCACTGGTGTTATCATAGAAGATGGGAATAGGCTCATTGAATTTTACTTGAAGATATTTCAAATTTTTTTCATCCAAAGGACTTGAGTACAACAAGTTGTCGTTGCAATGTATTCTGCTTCCGCTGTAGATAACAAGATTGAGGTTTGCTTTTTGCTCAACCATGATACGAGACAACCACCTAGATAGAATGCTGCTTCACTAGTAATATTGTGATCATCAATGCTTCCTACCCAATTTGCATATGTAAAGGCTTGAATAATGAGATTGTTACCCTTGGGATACCACAAGCCATATTCTGATGTGTCCTTTAGATATCGAAGAATTCTTTTGACGAAAATAATATGTGATTCTTTTGGTGCTACTTGGAATCTTTCTACTTGTCCAACTTCTTGCATAACATTTGGTCGGGAGGTTGTTACATATAGAAGAGTACCCATCATAGATCTGTACAACCTTTGAGCCACATCCTTAGATGAGTATTCTATGCTCAATTTGAAACCTATTACCATTGGAGTAAGGATGGGTTTGCAACCTTGCATTTTGAATTTCTTGAGCATTTCCTTGATGTACTTGGCTTGAAATATAAATATTCATTTCTCTTGCTGAGATATTTGAAGCCCTAAGAAGTATGTCAGCTCACCAAGTAAAGCCATCTCGAACTCACTTTTCATCTTTGTAACAAAATTCTTACTTAGTTGATCATCATTGCTACCAAATATTATATCATCCACATATACCTCAACGATTGTTAAATTATCTTTATCTATTTGTACATATATATATCTATCAACAATACCTTTCTTGAGCCGTTGTTGACGTAGATATCGATCAAGACGAGCATACCATGATCTGGGAGCCTGCTTGAGACCATATAGAGCCTTATTTAACCTGCAAACATAGTCTTCTTTTTCTGATAGTAGAAAACCTTCAGGTTGTTCGATGTAAACTTATTCTTATAATTCACCATTAAGAAATGCTCACTTAACATCCATTTGGTAGACTTTGATTTTTCTTGAACATGCATAAGCGAGAAACATTCGGATGGCTTCCATTCTAGAAATTGGTGCAGATTTTTCGTCGAAATCAATTCCTTCCACTTGTACATAGCCTTTGCAAACCAATATTGCTTTGTTTCTGGTAGCCTGTCCATATTCATTCAATTTTTTCCTGAATACCCATTTAGTCCCAATGACATTTTTATCTTTTGGTCATGGAACTAATTCCTAGGTGTTATTCTTCTCTATTTGATCCAATTCTTCATTCATGGCTACTACCCAATGTTCATTCTGGCTGGCTTCCTAAAAACTACTATGCTCAAATGTTGCTAGAAAATCAATGTGAGATTTTTGTGATGAACGAAGCTGTCGACCTTCATTTATGTCACCAATAATTTGATTTGATGGATGGTTCTTTTGAATCCATTATTTTTTTCTCTTTGGAGGAGCTTCTTGTTTTTGTTCCAATATATCTTGATGATCATTATTTACTTCTTCCTGGTTGATAGTTGCTTCTTATTCTAGAATTTTCTCTGTGTCCTTTTCAGCCTTTGTCTCAAGTTTCAAATATTCTAGATCCTCACCATTATTCGTTAGAACACCTTCTTCTTCAAATGTAAAATTTATGCCCTCCACTATCTCTTTTTGTCTTAGATTATAGCATTTATAGGCCTTTATTTTGCATGAGTAACCAACAAATATACCTTCGTCAACACGTGATTCAAACTTACCCAACTTTTGATCTTCTCTTCATACATAACGTTTTCTTCCGAAGATTCTGAAATATTTTACATTAGCCAATTTTCCTTTCCATAGTTTATATGGGGCCTTGTTGCAATTATTTTTTAGAAGACTTCGGTTGATAATGAAGACTTCCATCTCAATTGCTTGAACCCAAAAATTTTCATCCAATTTTGAGTCCTTCAACATTGTTCTACCCATTTCATGAATGGTCTAGCTATTTCTTTTAACAACTCCATTGTGCTGAGGTGTTCGTGTTGTTGAGAATTGTCTTTTTATTCCATTTTCATCATAGTATTCCTGAAATAATTTGGAAGTGAATTCTCTGCCATTATCTGATCTTAGACACTTTATTTTCAAATAATTTTCATTTTTGACCAACTCCTTGTAGATATTAAAGCACTCATATGCTTCAGATTTTTTCTTTAGGAAAATGATGCCTGTCATCCTGGTATAATCATCTATCATTAACATGAAATATAATTCTCCATTTAAGCCTTTTGTTCTCATAGGACCACATAGATCAGTATGTATCAATTCCAATGAATGTGATGCAAAGTGTTCTTTTTTTTTAAATTCGACTTTTGTCTGATTTCTGTGCTGACAACCCTCACATAGTGTGTTGGAAGGTTTTGGGATTTTCGTAATTTCTCGTACTTCTTCTTTTTTGCTTATCCTGACAAGATTTTCAAATTTTATGTGACCCATGCGTTTGTGCCATAACCAGCTTTCATCTTCTTTGGCTAGTAGACATCCTTTAGTTGCTTCATTCAGAACATATATGTCATTTGGAGCTCAACTTGTTGTAGCCACAATTTTACCATACCTGCATTTCCTGATTTCACATTTTCTGGAGTTGAATAGCATTGTGTGTCCTTGATCACACATTTTTCCAACACTGAGCAGAATTTGATTCATGTTTTCAACCAATAGAAAATTCTTGGCTAGAAAATCTTTGCTTCCAAGAGTGACGGTACCTAATCCTATAACATTTGAAGATCCATCATTTCCAAAGGATACGGTTCCATCCTTCTTCTCTTTCAGAGATAAAAATTGCTTTCTATCTCCAATCATATGCGTTGAGTAGCCACTATCAACATACCCCACATATTTAAATTTTTGAGCCTTGAGAGGGAGAGCACAATAGTCAGTCTTCTTCTTCTTCCATGTTCGTTCGTTCTGTGGCTTCGAATATTCTTCTAGAGGATTTTCAAGTCTGTATTCTTTGGCTATGTGTCCAAGGTTTTGACATTTGTAACATTCCATATTATTTCTTAAATTTTCAAATCTATTGATGGTTCGTTGAACCCTGGGAGGTTCATATTTGAAAGATCTCCTGGAATTGTATTGGTTCCTAGGGTACGTGTGACATTATATAGCTTTATGACCAAATTTTCCACATGAATAACAATACCCATGAAAAATATGTTGGTACTTATATGGAAATCTTCGTTGAGGAATTGTCTTCTAAGGTTGTTCTTGCGAATCTTTTCCATTGAAGTCTACATGCATGTCAGATCTCATAGGTTCATTGTATTTTCTTGTAGAAGATCCTGCTTCTTCTTCTTTGTAAGCGAGGCCAGTTCTTTCATTGTAAGATCGATGATTTTTTATGAGTTCTTCCAATTCCCTTGAGCTGTTGGCATATTTTTGCACAATTTTTCCCTTCTTCACTTCCTTACGCAGCGAGACTACTTTGGCTTCTAATGCTTACCTTTCTTGGTTGCTTTCTTCTAACTTATTTTGAAGTGACTCTTCAATACATTTGTGTTCTTCAACTTCAGTATTGAGACCTTGAACTTGTTCTTCAAGAGTATTGGAACGAATCTTCTCAGCCTTGAGCTCTTTTATAAGCCTGATTTCCTCCTTAGAAAATTCTTCTATGGTCAACCCTTCTTCTTCGTTGTTTTATACCTATTTTTTATTGTGCTTGGCCATAAACAATACTCTCTCATTGGCTTCTTCTTCACTGTCACCGTCTTCATCGGATGATGATCTATCTTCTTTAGAGAGAAATTTCCTTTTGAATCCTTTTTTTTCCTTACTTGTTGAATTCTTAAAGCATTTCTTTCATTTCGAGTTTCCATCACTTATGTTCGGACATTTTGCTACGAAATTCCCAACCTCACCACAGCTGAAACATACCAATGGAAGTTTACCTTTGAATTTTCCCTTACCAACTTTTAGTTTTCTCGTAAAGTAAGCATATTCTCCATTTGAAATACCTTCTTCATCATCTTCCTTTTCTTCACACTTGTAGGTTCAGGTCTTTTCCTTTGAAGGTTGTTTGTCCTTATTGGTTTTCTTAGATGAAACGAATGCAGTTTCTAGATACGAAGTACCCTCTTCTTCATCAAGTCTCATTTCATATGCTATGAGAACTCCATGTAATTCCTCTTTGCTGAGTTTTTCTATATTTTCACTATATTATAAGACCGATACCTTTGGGTTGAATCTCCCTGGTAACATTCTAAGAATATTTCATATAATAGTATTATCGTCAACGGGCTTTCCCAATCCTTTGAGAGTGTTGGTTATTTCATCAACGTGTTGGAATTATGCAACAGTGTTGCCATATTCTTTCATTCTGAGTTGCTCAAATTTTTCTCTGTAGATTTAAAGCTTTACTTATTTGACATTTGAGTCACCTATATATATATTCTCAAGCTTGTACCATACATTTTTGGCGGTTTAAAACCCAACACCTTATGATAAGTAGATTCAATAATTTTACTGATAATAATATTCTTTGCTTTGCATCATTTACCAAATTATTCTTACCTTGTTCATTCGCGGTTGGTGTAAAGCAATTTTTAACAGTGTCCCATAATTTGTAACCTTGAGCCAAGATATAAACCTCCATTCTTCCTTTCCAGAGTGCATAATTATTTTCATTGAACAGAGGTACACCATTCTTGGTATGCTCCATGAACTCCTTCCAGCTGTTAAACTGTTATTGAAGGAACCAAGCTCTGATTCCAATTGTTTGAAATACTAAGAGGGGGGGTGAATCAATACTTCTTTCAATTAGTATTATTATTAATATTTCAGAGCATTAGTTAATATTCAATTATTATCAGTGTTTGTACAATGATAAGAATAAACAAAAGGAAAAAAAATGCACATAGTTTTTAAGGTGGAAACCCCCTCTCGAACAAAAACGACCTAAATTATTTTCTAATGATTCTTTAATATTCAACTCCAATTGAAAATAAATATCCAACTTCCTAGAATCTAGAAAATAATTCTTCTCTAGATCCTACTGGATTGATGCTCCAATGCATGCGATTCTTTAGTAGTCAACTGAACGGATGCCCCAACACCCAATGAGCTACATCTCACCCTAGCACCACCCTACCACCCTGAATTTTTCACAGGCTTGAACCTGTTGGTGACTTCATGCACCAGCCTAGCACCAGCCTACTACCCTATAGAATAATAAAAGAAGAATGGACTCTCGTACCAGGGAAAATGGCCCACTTTACAATGATAAATATTTATGTAGAAGAAGAATACACACTAGACCATAACCCCAAATATGACACAAATACTTAATGATGATCCTAGACCTCCCGAAACTACCTCTTAAATTCTTGGCATATGAAAACTTGTACAAATTTTACAATAATTCTTTTACAATGACTCAGTTCAATGATACCTTTACAATGATTGTATGCAGTGTTGCCCACGTGAAAACTTCATATGGTGAACTTCTTGTTGCTATTCTGCACCTTGATTGTTTCTCTTATCATGCTACCCTTTCTCACTCTTAAGAACATCAGATCATGCATTGAGTCTTATCTTGATGAATATATAATACTTGCAAAATGTCTTCAAGGAAATACCCATGACATGATAATAGCAAAACTTACCTCATCCTGCAGAGCATATGTCAGTGCTAAAAAAAAAAAAATAGAATACAAAGAACCTAATACAATTAAGAGATGAGCATGCATATACAGAATATACTTACCTAGTGCTTACCTCTGCTACACCTTGCTTTGCTTTTCTTCTCTAGAAAGTCTGGTCCTTTGCAACCCTTGACAACACATGATCTATCTTTGTATTGCCTTCTAGGAGATCGATATTGAATCTGGTTTATCTCTGTTATTTCAGATCCCCATTATGTGATTTTCATCTTGTAGTAGTCCTCTGAGTCTTATTTCTAATGCCACAAGTCTAACTATTTGGATTCTTCAGGACAAAGTTATTCCCAATCTCTCACAATGACCTAATTATGGACTGGTTCAGTAGAGCGAACTTGTACGGTGTGCAACATGTCACTATTTCCTCATTCAGCTCTGAAATTGATATACATAAAACTAAATTCTGTTCATTATCTGTCATGTTTTACATAATTCCAATATAATACTCAAAGAGAGAGTTATGAAAATTTTCCCAAGGTCACCTCTTTGAGATGAAGTTCAGGAGCCTGCACAAACCCTAACTTCCACAGATCATATCTCTGAAAATATTGTGAACCATGATCTAAAATTTTTACATGAGCTTACTCAGGATTTCTGCTTCACTTGATAAAAATTTCAGCTTTTGAACCTTCGTAGAAAACCAATTATAGCTAAAATTCCACGATGACCTATTTCAAGTAGCGAAATCGCTACATGAGGAGGATATGAGGATCACAATTTATATAGATGCTTAGGTTGAGAGGGTCTTCAAAAGGTGAAAGAGGGAGGGATTTTAGGAGCTTAAAAATTATTAATTATTGATTTTTCAATGACCACAACCAATTATTAGTGTCATGCCACAACCCCATGGGGTTTTAGCCCACTAATTGGGGTTACTCACTTCAAACATGAATATATCTCAAACTGTGAAGAATTATGTGGCATGCCATATATCAACGGAAACATCTTAGAAATTATAAACCATAAAAAATATCCTTGACTCAGAATATAGTAATTTGGTAGGTAAAAATTCCCATGCAAGATCGGGGTAACCCTTGGGGCTGCTTCGGTTGACATCAATGACAACCGCTGATCAACATCTTCCTCAGTCTGAGGAAATTGAGAAGTGACATATTTACCAATAGAATGAAAAATCATTCTAAGAAACCATATATACACGATCATCAAATGTAGGAGCTCGACACAAGCTCCTCCTTCTATGTCATTCTTGGACATGGTTAGAAAGGCGGGTGGAAGAATTTTGACGGAATGTGGTCAACAACTTAGTACTGGTGTCATAGCAGAGAGGTAACTAGAAGTATGAAAAAAAAACTTTAGCATGATTCCCAAAAGTGGAATGAGAGGCAACAGCTTGGTCGACATACCACTTCGTACTTTCTCCAGTGAGCCTACATCGGAATAACCGAAGACAGTGTTATCTCTAAATTGGTACTGATGGGATGCTCCACAAGACAACTTAGAGTAACTATTTCAAACCAGATTTTGACTGAGGATTAACCTCTTCAGCCTGAGAGGGATCTCTAAAATTGACTTATGATATTCTCAATTAGGATTCAATCAGATGGCTAACTCTGTGACATGTACTTTAACGAATTTTCTTGGAGGTGAAAAATGTGTAGGTTTCACTACCATTGGGCTTATGGAGTTAGTGTGAGGGAATTCAATGAAAATGGATCCCCTTGTGGAAACTGAGGCTTTTATTGTTTCAATGAAAGGACAATACACACATAGGAATATTCAATAACTTAATGTTAAAAGGAAGTCAGAGCATGAAGAACATGAATTCTGAGTAATTCAACATCAAGATATTGGAAACAAGATATTAAGAAACATAAGACATAAGCTCATTGAAACACTTAAAAAATCTCAGGTGAAGCAGAAAACATAGTCACTTTATATTACTAATCAACCAAAATTTACAATAGTAGTAGTGTCAAATAACATTCTCTAGCCCCTTTTCATTTGAAGTTATGCCTATTAATAGGCTTTTGTTCATTACATTGGATATGCTCATCTGAATAGATCATAGAACCTGTTATCACTCACAATTTTTTGAAACATTACTTGACATGGTCATATAGTTCACTCCTCAAAAGGATAAGGTCTCCTTAAGCCTTTTTCAAGTTGGTATAGGAAAATTTCATTTTTTTACATGTTTAACCTATCTTAAGGTTCAAAGCCACCTCCATTTAGGTCATGTCATGTCCCATCAGTCATCATTAGGTGTCAAATTTCATTTCCAAAGCATTTAAATTTAAAAAGGACACTTAAGCCATTTTTACAAATTTTCGTAGTGTTTTATACTATGAAATGGCAGTTTTCACTACGAAACTGCCAAATAGTTTCATAGCTAAACTGTCAAAAGTTAAACTAGATACGCTATGAAAAATTGTTTTCTTGTCTATCTTGTCAAACCTGATGTGAAGTGTTAGTTCATGATTGGAGGAGTTAGGGTGGAGGTCATTCGAGTCTGTTAGGGTTAATTCAAGGTACAAAGTCATGTCTGAGGTTATCATTACCCTTTTTAGCATGCATGTGTGATGATTAAGGCATGAGTTATCATTCAAACCATAAAACATTACCCAATTAGTATTTTTTTCATACTCCTCTTTAGCTTTGCATGTTATTGGATTTTTGGAGAGTTGCTTCTTCGAGCTAAGCAGGCTACTGGCAGATTCAAAGGTTGCAGGTGTCATCAAGCAAGTGAGGTTGAGAAGATATAAAGCACCCATGGACACAAGGAAGAAAGAAAACAAAGTTGGTCACTGCCACAGGTATGAGCCCATGGATATGAATTTTCTCAATGAAGACCCAATGGCCGTGGATATTTTCATAAGAACAGGTTGCTTGAAATTCTGTCAAAAGTTGCAGGGTTTTCATCTACAGGTTTCCAAGGATTTTGCTAACAGTTTCACTGGAACAACTTCAAAAGTGGGCATGTTGAACCTTACAATGACACCAAACAACATTTCAACAGCAACAAGAATCCCTAGAGGAGGGGAATAGTGGTTTAAAGGTATCAAGTTCACCATGCAGGATTGCAAATACTTCATCAAACCAGAGCATAGTGAAATTGATCTTACAAATCTCATCCCTAGGATTTTCATGAAGGACAACTATTCAAAGATGTTGATGATCATTTAGAAGTATTTTACCTGTGAAGGAAGGTTTCACATGGTCTAATCCTACCACCTTAGGCTTCTTCTGCATTTTGTGGGTAAGAGGTCACTTGACTTGCCCTTTTATTTATACAGAATTCTAGGTAAAATGTCAGATAAGGTTCAAGTTAAAACATAAGGAAATGAAACTTCTCTCTTTCACCATGGTTTGATTAAGTTGTTGGTGTTAGAGGAGTTGAAGAGACTAGACAAAGATTGGAAATTCTTTCTATTCATGAGTGGTTTTGAAGTTGATGATGTCACTCCTAAAAGAGTTTCCAAACCTAGAAGTATTTCGTCACCAACGGTGGCAGAAGAAGTTGAAGAAGGGAATAGATCATCCCCACTAGAACCAGTGAGCATGGAGAAAAAGCCTTTGCAGAAGATTCATACACCCAAAACAACACTTGCAAAAAAAAAGCCAACAGTTAGCAAAAAAAGCAGCAAGAGAGTTACTAGAAGCTAAACAGTGGTTAAGGGTAACTTAGAGGACATCTTGCATGCAATTGATATTGAAGAAACTCCCATTTTCCAAGCGGAAGATGTTGAAGATGGAGGAAGAAAGATAAAGAAAGGCAAGATAGCTAAAAATTTAGAATTTGCAAGTGATAATTCCGGTTTCATGTTTCAACCTAGAAAGCCAATAACCAGACATGCAAGGAAGGTTATGGAAAGTAGCAAAGAGATTTAAAAGATCATTGAAACTGCCCAGCCACCAAGCATCATAGATCTCTCTTCACCTGCAAAAGAGGAGTTGGTTATCAAACAAAAGAAGGGTAAAGAGAAAATCACTGAAAAATTAGAAATTGAAACCCTTAAGGAGCAGCTGAAAGAGGCAGGAAAGGAGATATCAGTTTTGAAGAAAGAGGCAAAGAAGCATAGAGCTGAGAAGGTTCAGTTTGAACAAATGAGGAAAATCTGGGAGGATCAAGTCATAAGTGTCTCAAAGACCTTGGACAATACAGAAAAGATGATAAAGTGGACTCAACCACTAAGAGGACAGGTCAAGCACATCAAAAAGATAAACCTGCACTTGCAATCCAAGAACAGGGCATTAAAAGGCAAAGTGCAAGATCTTGAAGAGAAATTGGAGCCGATTCATGAGGAGTTGGAAAAGAAAGGGTTGAAAATGACTGTGGTAGAAGAACCTATAACTCAACTAATTATAAATAAGGAGGAAACACCATAGGAGTAATAATTTGAGATGGAATATGCCTTAGGAGGTTCATAACATGCAGAGAATCAAATTTTTGCAACTGGAGGTCAATTTTTTAAGACAATTTTTAAAGGGGGTTCTGGTTTTTTACACTGTTTCGTAGCATACCTTAGGCTTGAAGCCAAAAATACGCTACGAAAAAACCTATAGGTGCCTTTTTGCATTTAAATTCAGTTTTTGTATGTTTTAAGGGGGGTAATTCATGGTGGTAAGGTGTCATGACATGATTAACATGATGGAACAACAAAGAATTGAAGAGGATGGATGGAGAAGCCACTTTTCCCACAATACTAAAACTCACTACGACAATGTCATGTTTTCGTAACAAGCAATTGTTGAAGGATATTGAGCATCTTAAAAGAATTTTTTGCCAAATGGAGACGTCCAACATGTCAAGGGAACTTATTCTCAGATATTTATGACTCAAAGGGAGTGCCATGAATACAGTTCATCAGTCAAAACAACGTTGAAGACAAGGGTCATCCACTCCTAAAAAGCAGGGTTATGCTCCACAAATCTAGGGACTTTTTAAATATGTAAAGTGGAGGTGAATTTAGTCATTTGTCTCTCGAGCATGTGATATTTATTTCATAACCATCATGTAACTGTTCCACAAATAGGATAGAGCAATGTAATAAATAGGAGATAGAGTCCTATTAGGAGATGGTTTCTTTAAAGGGTGGCTGTCAGTTTTCTATTGTAAGTTATTGATTTCAGTTATGAAAGGTGTCATAGGATAATTCGAGGATCTAGCCACCAGGCAGATCATCCTTATTGTAAAGAATTTATATTTATAGACAAAACATTGAAGTAGTAAAGGGTTGGAGAATATTTGCAAAAAACAACTTCTTGTATGTTTTTGACCAATATCAGTGATACAAAGTGACATTCTTCTTTACAAACCCAAGATTCTCATGAGGTTTTTGATATCTTATTGATCTTTGTCTTGTGTTTTATCAATTGAAATAGATTTTATCCCTAATTACTCAGAATTCATAATATTATGCTTTGATTTCCTTTAGTGTTGAAATGATTGTGTTTACTTATGTTGTGTGTGTGAGTTGCCTCTATCTAAAACCTCTATCTGCCTCAGCTTCCATGTGAAGAACCATTGTCACTGAAACTACTGATTGTTGACTCCATAAGCCCAATGGTAGCAAGCCTGCATTTTTCAACCTGCAATCATACAAAACAAGTTACAAATTCCATAGAGATAGCCATCTAGTACTATCATTATTCAAAATCATAAACCCCCCCCCCCCTTGAGAGAGCCCTCTCAAACTGAAGAGGCTAATCTTCAGTTAGAAGTGGTTTGAAATAGTTACACTGAGTGGTTTGATGAGCATCCAATCAAGTTCAATTTGGTGATAACAAAACCATCATCTTTAACACCTATCTTATCCATAAAATATATTCGTGGAACTGAAAAAAAACACCAAATAAATTAAGACTTACAAGCCTATTATGACTCTACCTTTCATTTATTACATTGACTAATCTATATAATGGGATAATTACATCAATGATAACCAAGTGCTCGAGTGGCACTCACCATAACCTAGACATCTACCCACTTGATTTAGGAACTAATCACCCTACTTTTAAGGAGAAGATAAAGATAAGATTTGATCATTGTCTTCATATTGAGCTGGAAAGGTGACGTATTTGTCTAGGAGTAAATCCATGCTAGTGTTTCCCACTGCTAACTTTTAATGCCTCCACGTGGTTGGTTGTCCTTCAATACCCTTTCAAAACACCAAAATACAACTAAAAGCTCCTTGCTACAAAAATAGAGTGGAATAGGCAGTTTCGTAGCATAGTTTGTTAGCAAATTCATTTCAGCCATCTAAGTCAACTTTTAGCTTCTCTTTTTTATTGGGATATGTTTGCTAGATAATGTAAGCTAAATATAATTCTTATCCTCCTTTTATTTCTAGCCAAAATGAGATTTCTTTCAAAATTAACCTACAGGGATTTCATAGCGAAATCTGGCCTCCAAGCCTTGGCTTCGCTATGAAATTGCCTAATTAGCAGAAAAACATAGAATTTTCCTTTTTCTTCACAATTTCACCTTCCAAACTGAAAATGATATTTTTTGAATGTTGCAAAATTTGTCAAAAATATTTAGGCTAACTCTTCAAACTTTGGGCACTCCATCCTTAGCAGTAGAAGGCTGCATCTCCTTGGGCTCATTTATCACTTTGATTTTCAACTGAATCATCTCCATTTGATCTTCTAGTTCTTTAATATGCCCCTTGAGCTTCTTCCTTTTAGACTATAACCATAGGTTTCTCTTTTTGGTGTTTTCATTACTCTCCTTAAAGGAAATGTTCTTTTTAGCAACTTTTTGGCATTTGTCAATGATTTATCATATTGGTTTAGCTGATCATTTACTTTTTCTTCAAAATATGCCATCATTTTTATGTCTACCTTGGCCTCCTGTACTTCTAATTCGACTTCAATGACCTCTTCTCTAGCCTCTCTTAATTGTTCTTGTGATACCTGTACTTCATTATTTTCAACCATCTTCTCCTTTCCTTTCCTTTGCACAAAAAATTCTTTTGTTGCTGGAGATAATTCTATGATGTCTTCTGTGATAGTTTGCTTGCCTTTGTCAACATCTTCTGTCTTCTTCTTTTCCATGACACCCTTTGCAAGTTGTAGCCTAGTAAGTGGTTTCCTTGGCTGGAATATGAAACCTGCATCTTCTCCTGCAAAATCTAACTTTTTAACAGTCTTATCATCCTGTTTCTTCTTCTTGTCATATTCATTGTCTTAAGCTCTGACGATTGGAGGATGTCTTCAAGATTTCCCTTTCCAATGATTTGACTTCTAGTTATCCTCCTGCTACCATGCTTGCTAATATTTGTTTTATTGCTCGTAGGTGATGGTTGTGGGATATCTACCTCTGGTATAGGTTCTATTTCAACATCCATTGCCTCCAAGATAGGCTCTGCCTCTTCTTCATTTACACCTTCTGTCACAGCTGAAGATGAATTAGTTTTTGGCTTTGAAGTCTTCTTAGGTGTCAGTGAATCAACTTCATACCCACTAAGGAAAAGGAAATATGCCCAATATCTATTTAATTTCTTCCATTTTTCCAGCACTAAGAGTTTAATTAGACCATAGTGAAAAACTGATGTCTCACTGCCTTCAGCCCCAGCTTGAAAATTATCAGACATCTTCCATAAACTTCTAAACAAAAATAAAGGAAGATCAAGGGGTTACTTACCTCTGAAATGTAAAACGAGCCTGAAATGGTAGAGGTAAACCATATGAAACCTCCCCTCACAGGTAAAGTACTTATGGACCACAAACAACAATTTAGAATAATTTTCCTTCATATAACTCCTTGGAATCCCAGATGACATGTCAGCTCCAATGTGTTATGGTTTGAAATATTCCTCACAGGTCTTCATTTTAAATCTAGTGGCTTTGAACCACTCTTCACCTTCTCTTGGTATCTTTGTAGCTTGAGAAATGGTGTTAGGTGACACTGTGAAATTTAAAACCCCCAGCTTTGAGGTTGTGCCTGTAAAGCTCACTGCAAAATCCTTTCATATCTGGGCATGAAATACTTGAAGATTTTAACAGAACTGCATACATCCGACATTTCTAAATGCATCCATGAAACTGGGGTCTTCATTTAGTAACTTGAGGTCCATGGGCTCATATATCACATAAGAGCCTCCCTTTTTCACCTTCATCTTCATTGCCATTCTACTTTATAACCTTGTTGTCTCCCTAACTGTGACACCTGCAGATAAAAACACTAGACAACAAGCTACTTGCGGTGGGATTAAGTTCTTCAAATATGATACTAGACTACGGCATGCAAGGCTTCGAACAAAAAATGACAAAAATATGTTTTGAGATGAGTTTAAAAATGCAATTTTAAAGTTGGGATAATGATGCCAAATGTGGGAATAAAAGGTAATTATGAGAGTAATTACGATCTTGCATGCTTGGGTGATCATGATAACTAATTGGGTGACCTCACCTTTACCCCTGACCATTAGAATTTTGACGACTCAACATCATATGTTTTTCTACAGAAAAACACGATTCCGCGGCGAAGACAATTATAAATCTGGCAGATTCGCTACGGAATTGTCAGGTAATTCCGTAGCTAAATCTACCATTCTGCAGTTATATTTGCTACCAAATGGTGAAAAATTAGACATGTGGCATTTTTTGATTTGAGATCATTCATGGGAAAACTAAGTGGAATGGAGTGGATTTGACTGACATGACATGACTAATGGGGGGTTTTAGACTTAGGGTAAGGTTTATTTCAGGGCTTTTTCATCAATTTCATGAACCAATCTATAAAGACAAGATGAAACCTAGGTGAGTGAGGTGAGTGACCCTATCAATAACTTTTGAAAAATTATGTGTGATAACAGTGGCTCCACTGGAGATGGTGTGCCCCTATGGTACAATAAATAACTTATAGTTCCAGTGCCTTCTTTCAAAGAAAACAAAATATTTCTGAAATTGATGAAGACTTCTTCAAACTCTTATGGCCTTCTCCTCGGGCTCAAGCTTGATGATGAACTCATATTTTATTAGAAAAACATCATAATAGAAAATGAAATATATACAATGGAGTGAAATTTAGTAAAAGGAATTAGGTGGAATATTGTTTTAGAAACCTACCATTGACAGGTCCTCCTCCACGCAGTTGTCCATCCATCTCCTGAATCAGAAAAGTGTTGTTGCCATGATATGCAGCTATCACAAATGGCCCCTTCCATATGTTCTCAAACTTTCCATGCTTGCCCTCTTCTTCAATTCTGGCTTCCCATTTCAGAACTACATCTTGGATTTGGAAACTTTCCTCATTAGATTTTCTCTCAAAAGTTTTCTTCACTCTGTTTTGTGATTGTTGATGGTTGTCTTACGCCTCTCCTCTTTTCTCTTATAAAGCTATAAGTTGGTTTATCCTCCTTTGGATAGCATTTGTCTTCTCTTCAAGTCCTTGCAGCAGTTTCATTACCGGAACTCCCAAAGAAGTGGGAAAAATAGCTTCATCTCCATACACTAATTCATAGGGAAATGTACCAATGGATCGCTTTGTGAAAATCATATCAACCCACAAATAAAATTTCAACTTTAGATTCCATGTTCTCTTGTTTTCTTACATCACCTTTTTTATGATCCTCACTATGCTTTTATTGGATGATTCTACAAGGCCATTACGTTGAGGGTAATAGGTTGTTGAATTTCCAAGTGTAATATGATACTGATGACAAAAGCTAATTAATTTTTTGGATTTAAAATCTTGTGCATTATCAGTAATAATATTCATAGGACAACCAAACCTGGACAAAATATTTCTCTGCAAGAATTGAATGATGACTGAATCAGTATCCTGCCTTATTGGGATTGCTTCGATCCACTTGGCTGTAAAAATCCAACAATGTTTCCCTAAGGATGACGAGTGTATTTCGCCAATTAATTCCATCCCCCATTGCTGGAAAGGAGCTTCAACATATATTGGCTTCAAGGGAAAAGGATTCATCTTATTCTTACCATGAAAATCTTGGCATTCATGACATGCAACGATCTTCTTGTAGATGTCCTTAAACATAGTAGGCCAATAATACTCCACCCTAAGTATCTTGGCAGTTGTGGCTTTCCAGTAATGGTGTCCTCCACAATCTCCCTTATGGAACTCTTCAATGAATTTTTCAGCCTCATCTTCCAGCAAACAATTCCAAATAATTCCACGGGTATCTTTCTAATACAAATTATTATTCAAAATGTAGTATCTCAATGATTTCAGCTTCACAAACCTTGATTTGGACTTAGTCAACAGAGGAGGAGATTTATGATGATGTAGGACAAATATTACATCTCTGTACCATTTAGACAAGATGAATTTATCTTCAGTAGGGACCAATTCTTCTTCTTCTTCTGTCATCTACAAAATTTATGCAATGAAATTCATGTCAAGACATTCAAAATTTGATTGTACCATAAGTTTTTCTAATCGCCGTCCTTTCACCAACTTGGTAGGCTTAATTTATATGTCGTACTCCAGCAAAGTAGCAATCCATTTCCCTCTTTTTCCATCAGGATTAGCTTCTGTCAAAATATATTTAACCGCAGTGTTAAGCACAAATGCAATAATATGAGAATGCAGAATGTAAATTCTAAAATATTTAAGAGATTTGACTAAAGCATATGCCTGTTTCTCCAAGATATTATACTTCAATTCAAATTTAGCAAGAGTCCTACTGAAAAATGAAATAGTCTGCTCACCACCTTGCTTCCCTTTCGGCAATAAAACTCCAGCAATGGTATTTTCATAAGCAAATGTGAAAACCAGAAATTCACTTGAGAAGTCGGGACTTATAAGCAATGGGGTTTGAGTTAGGGCTTTCTTTATCTCTTCAAATGATTTCTTAGCTTCAATAGTCCACTTAATATTAGATCCCTTCTTTAACATCTTGGTAATGTCCTTGACAATCTCATCAAAGTTTGGGATAAACCTTCTAACAAAATTTACTTTTCCAAGAAAAGACTGAATATCCTTCCTATTCCTTGGCAAGTATATATTCTGAATTGCACTGACTCTATTAGGATCAATCTTTATCCCATCTTTATATATAATATGTCTTATCATTTTTCCAGAAGTTATATAAAAACATACTTTTAGTGGGATTAAGAGAGATACCGAATTTTATGCATTTCTTCAAAATATTCTCCAAATGTTTCAAGTGATCTTCCTCCTTTCTTGAAAACACAGTTATGTCATCCAAATAGACCACAATTGATTTATCTTTCTCCTTAGCAAAAGCAATATCCATTTCTCTTTGAAAGGTTTCCCTTACATTCATCAAACCAAAAGGCATCTTGGCGTACATGAATGTTCCCCATGGCATGGTAAAGGCAGTTTTCTCCTGATCTTCTGGATGTACCAATATTTGATTGTAACCTCAAAATCCATCAAGTATGGACATTCTTTGATAACAAACAATATTATGCAAAATATTATCCATCTTGGGAAGAAGGTAGTTTTCCTTCAAAGAAGCCTTGTTCAGATTTCTAAAGTCAATACAAATTCTAATATCACCACTCTTCTTTCTGGCAGGTACTATATTAGCAAGCCATTTTGAAAAACTTATAGGGAAAATGATCTTTGCATCAAAAAATTTCTTAATCTCTTTCTCAATTAGAGGCATGAACAAAGGATTAATTCTTATCAACTTCTACTTGAATGCTTTTTCGTTCTCTTTAATGCAAATAGTATGTTTTAAAATGCTAGGATCATACCTTTTCAGGTTAGCATAGGTCCATGAAAAAACATCAATATATTTCTTCATCATATCCACATATTTTTGTCTCATATCCATAGAAAGAAACTTAGAAATTTTGACCATTTTAGGCATTGATGTTGTACCAATATTGCAAGTCTCTACCTCCTCATCATCAACCTACATTCTAGGAGACTTGAAAACATAATTTTGATCAAATATTTTCTCCAGGGGAACAAGGCCTTTGGGAATACAATTTTTTTTCAGCTGCAAGACTTCAGCATTGACCTTAGTTTCAACAAACATATTTTATTGATCCAATTGGATTTTCTCAAACTCCTCCTTCAATTCAAGGAAATTTCGGGCTTGTTGATCATTTTAAAACACTTTCCAATGAATGATGTTGTCGGGGATTTCTAGCCTATGTCTGACCTAAACCTCATATTTTTCACTAGAATGTGTAGGGATGACAAATAAACTTGAAGAGACAACTAGAGAATCAGCTACTGAATTTTGGTCTCTAGTTTTCATAATGAAAGCATATTCTTGAAAATTTTCAAGAACTTCCATGATAAAATTTATTTATGCCCTCATTATTACATGTTTGGTTTGATATGACCCTTCAACATGTTTAATCACTAAGTCTGAATCACCACACAATGATATATTTTTGGCACCTAGTTTTTTCAAAATTTCTAGACCTAAAAATAGAGATTCATATCCTGCCATATTTTTTGTGCAATCAAAGTTAAGTTTAAAAGAGTTAAAATTACTTTCATAACTAGGAGTAGTGATCCATATCCCTTCTCCAGCCCCCTGTCTTCTAGTAGATCCATATAAGTGTAAAAGCCACCAACCTTCTCCTTTTTCCTCAACGCATCCCTGATTTTCTGCTTGCTGATTTTCTATTTTTTATTCAATTTATGCCTTATCAGTGAATTCATTGAATAAAATTGAGGATCCCAACTCAGTTTCAACTACATAAATTGGAAAATTTTGAGGCTTATTCTTACTACTCACCATGTAGGCCATCCTACTTTCCCTATACAATCTCCTTTGCTCACCAAAAACTGGAATGGTGGCATATGCCATATCCATCTGCATAATCCCTTCAATTTTGGCTACCCAGGATCTAGATAAAACCATACCAAAATTTGGAGGAATGCCAGCTACTATTATGTCCATCACCACTGTTTTAGTAGGTATTTGTGTTAAGACAACAACAACATCTTTAATAAGACCTATGCATTGGACTCTCTTGGAGTCAAAAGAAAACATATATTTGTAAGGTCTAGTGGTCTCTGTCTCTAAACCCATCCTCTCCACAATCACTTTAGGCATAAGTTTTTGGGAAGCGCCTGAGTCCAACATGGCATTGTGCAAAGTCATATCATCAATATTTAGACTCACATAAAAAGGAGGAACCTATTCATTTTGTTCATCTTCTACCCTTGGTCCTAGGAAAATGGTGGGATGATCTTCTTGCAAATTTAGGATATATAAAGGTCCTGGTTGAGAATTTAGCATCTTGAAAAATTTTCTTCTATGTTCAGTGACCTTGATAATTTCTCCAAAGGGGATTGGAATTTTGATTTTGGAGATCTCATTTTCTAAACTGAAAGTAGATGAGGTTTTTTCAACTTCTTTGGCAGGAGGTGGAGGTGGTGCATCCTTCTTTGGCTCAGCTGGTTTAGGAACATCTTTCTTTGGCTGAGATTTGTTTGTTGTAATGGGGGCATTCCTATTTCTCAAATTTTATTGTTTCTGCATTTCAAAAATGGCATGTTGATAACCCTTTAAGTAATCGGATTGTCCCTCATTCTTCTCCAAGTCATGACTAGAATCATCATGTTCCTCTTTAGTTAGAAACATCCCAGACATGTCTTCATCTAAAAAATGAATAATATCCTCTTGGAACTCAGGTTGAGCTTCCTCTTCATCAAGTAAATTATGTTGAAAGGGAGGCCTCACTTGTGTTTCAGGCTGATTTTTGTTTTCTCTTTGTCTTTGTTTATTTTGAGGCCTCCTAAATTTTGGGTTTCTAATGTGCGTATCTTGTTGCGCAAGAGGCAAAGGAGTGGCCCCAAGAATAAGTCTAGCCATGAGTTTTTCCATGGTATTAATCATGAAATGAAACTTAGCATCTGAGGATGAAGGTTTTTCCTCTTCTTTCGATTTTTTTTTTTCCCATCTTAGATCTCTTGGCAGCTGCCATGTTTACCTCCACTTTCACTACAAAAATCTGCATTTATGCTAAAGCAGACTATATTTCTCTTATCAAGATGGAAAAATCATAATCAAATGCCTCTACATAGTGTAATTGAGCAGCGCCTAGAGGAGGTTTAATATGAGAAGGTATGGAGTTATAGACCTTGTTAAACCTCTTAGAGAAATCTTGTACTGGATTTACCTTACTCCCCCACTTTGTCAAAAAACTATCTTCTAGTTAGTCCCAATTCTGCAAAATTGTTGGAGCTAAGGCCTTAAACCATTTTTTTACTTCACTAGTGAAACTATGACCAAATAATCTCATTTTTACATCCTCATGTTCTACCTCCTCTCTGTCAATGAAATCATTAAATTTATCTACATGTTCTTCAGTTGATATTTCCTCTCCACTCCCGAAAGTTTTAATTTTGGTTGAGTATCCATCTGGGAGGTCATGAAGGACAGCAGGGAGGAAAAGTGGATCATATCTTGCAGGTCCAACAGGAGGAGGAGGAGGAAAAATTCCAGCCATGATGACAAGGACTGTTGTATGTGGAAGGACAGTAGATGAGGTTAAATTATGACTTTTTGAAAACACAGTAGGTGAGGTTGAATTGTTAGGAGATGGTGTAGATGGTATTTGAAGTATAGCTATGAACGAAATCCATTCAGGAAAAGGTTTACCAGATTTTCTCTTCAACAAAAATTCAAATGGATCCAACTCTTTTAAATTTTCAAAAGACTCCCTCTCTAACAACAGCTCTGATGTGACTGTTTTCCATAATTCTTCTTTTTCCTCCTTAGATACTAGGGATGATGTGTCAATACCTAGTCTTTGTAGGTCTAGTATTATGTCAGTTAGTTCATTTTAAGTCTTAGACCTAAATAACACTTCTTCAATTTTATCATCAAATTACCTATCTTTAGGGCTTCGAGTAATTTCATAGGACAAAGCTCTTGAATGTGATGGAATACGTGATTTTGAAGAGCTACTTCCAATGCCTCTGAGGATCCTTTATAGATTATCCACAATTGTAGGTGTGTTAGGATCTGTATTTCTCCTTGTGTATCTCTTTCTCAAAGCCACATTTAAGCATGAAGATATTTAGTGGAGTCACCAAGGTAGTTTCTATAGCCTCGAAATGTTCTGAGCTCCTGCTAACTCTAAGAGTTCAGCTTCACAGTTTGAGAAAAAACTTCGGGAGATATGTCTTCAGACTCCCAACAGATGCACCAAAATATTATCTCTAAATTGGTACTGATGGGCTGCTCCACCAGACAAGTTAGAGTAACTCTTTCAAACCAGATTTTGACTGATGATTAGCCTCTTCAGCCTGAGAGGGCTCTCTCAAATTGACTTATGATTTTCTCAATTAGGATTCAATTAGATGGCTAACTTTGTGATATGCACTTTAATGAATTTTCTTGCAGGTAAAAAATGTGTAGGGTTCACTACCATTGGGCTTATGGAGTCAGTGTGAGGGAATTCAATGACAATGGATCTCCTTGTGGAAACTGAGGCTTTTATTGTTTCAATGAAAGGACAATACACACACAAGAATATTCAATATTGTAATGTTAAAATAAAGTCAGAGCATGAAGAACATGAATTTAAATTAATTCAACATCAAGATATTGGAAATAAGATATTAAGAAACATAAGACATAAACTCATTGAAAAATTCAAAGAATATCAGGTGAAGCAGAAAACATAGTCACTGTACATTACTGATCAGCCAAATTTTACAATATTAGTAGTGTAAAATGGCATTCTCCAACCCCTTCTCATTCAAAGTTATGTCTATTAATAGGATTTTTCTCATTACATTGGATCTGCCCATCTAGCTAGATCATCGAACCATCATCTTTGACACCTATCTTAACCATAAACTATATTCCTCGAACTGAAAAAGACACCTAATAACTTAAGACTTATAAGCCTATTAAGACTCTACCTTTAATTTATTACATTCAATTATCTATACAATGGGATAATTACATCAATGATAACCAAGTTCTCGAGTGGCACTCACCATAACCTAGACATAAATATACCCACTATATTTAGGAACTAATCACCCTACTTTTAAGGAGAAGATAAACATAACGTTTGATCACTATCTTCATGCTGAGCTGGAAAGGTGACATATTTGTTGAGGAGTAAATACCTTTTGTAGTGTCCCATTGCTACCTTTGAATGCCTCCACATGGTTTGATTTCCTTATAATCCCTTTCAAAAAACAAAAATAGAACTAAAAGCTCCACGCTGCAAAAATGGAGTGGAATAGGAAGTTTTGTAGCGTAGTTTGGTAGAAAATTCATTTCAGCCATCTAAGTCAACTTTTAGCTTCTCTTTCTGATTGGGATATGTTTTCTAGATAATATAAGCTAAATAAAACTCTTATCCTCCTTTGATTTCTAGCCAAAATGAGATTTCTTGCAAAAATTAACCTACAAGGATTTCGTAGCGAAATCTGGCCTTCAAGCCCAGGCTTCGCTACGAAATTGTGTAATTGGCAGAACAACGGAAAAAATTCCTTTTTATTCACAATTTCACTTTCCAAACTGGAAATTATGTCTTATGAATTTTGCAAAATTTTTCAAAAATATTAGGCTAACTCTTCAAACTTTGGGCACTCCATCCTTAGGAGTAGAAGGCTACATCTCCTCAAGCTCATTTATCACTTTGATTTTTAGCCCTCTTTTCTTCAATTCCTCCTGAATCATATCCATTTGATCTTCTAGTTCTTTAATATGTCCCTTGAGCTTATTCCTTTTAGACTGTAACCACAAGTTTCTATTTCTGGTGTTTTTCATTACTCTCCTCAAAGGAGCTATTCTTTTCAACAACTTTTTTGCATTTGTCAATGATTTATCATATTGGTTCAACTGATCATTTACTTTTTCTTCAAAATATTCCATCATTTTTCTGTCCAGCTTGGCCTGTTGTAGTTCTAATTTGAATTAAATTACCTCTTCTCTCGCCTCTCTTAACTATTCCTGCAATACCTGTACTTCAGTCTTTTCAAACATCTACTCCTTTCCTTTCCTTTGCACAAAAACTTCTTCTGTTGCTGGAGATAATTATAAGATGTATTTTGTGATAGGTTTCTTGCCTTTGAAAACATCTTCTGCCTTCTTGTTTTCCATGACACTCTTGGCAAGTTGTATCCTAGTAATTGGTTTCCTTGGCTAGAATATGAAACCTGCATCTTCTCCTACAAAATCTAACTTTTTAACAATCTTACCTTTCTATCTCTTCTTCTTGTCGTCTTCAATGTCTTCAGCTCTAACAATTGGAGTCTCTTCAATATCTATTGCTTGGAGGATGTCTTCAAGATTTCCTTTTCAAATGATTTGACTTCTAGTTATCCTCCTGCTACCATGCTTGCTAATCTTTTGTTTGTTGCTTGTAGGCGATGGCTGTGAGATATCTTCCTCTGGTATAGGTTTTGTTTCACATCCATTGGCTCTAAGATAGGATCTGCCTCTTATTCATTTACACCTTCTGTCACAACTAGAGATGAATTATTTTTTATCTTTGAAGTCTTCTTAGGTGTCACTGAATCAACTTCATACCCACTGAGGAAAAGGAAAGATGCCAAATATCTCTTTAGTTTCTTCAATTCTCCCAGCACTAAGTGTTTAATTATACCATGGAGAAAAAATGATGTCTCACTACCTTCAGCCCTGGCTTGAACCTTATCATACATATTCCCTAAACTTCTAAACAAAAATAAAGGAATATCAAGGGGTTGCTTACCAGCGAAATGTAAAAGGAGCCTAAAATGGTACAGGTAAACCATATGAAACCTCCCCTCACAGGTAAAGTATTTCTGGATCACAAACAACAATTTAGAATCATTTTCCTTCATATAGCTCCTTGGAATCCCAGATGCCATGTCAGGTCCAATGTGTTCTAGTTTGAAAAATTCCTCACAGTTCTGCATTTTTAATTTTGTGGGTTTGAACCACTCTTCACCTTTTATTGGTATCTCTGTAGCCTAAGAAATGGTATCAGGTGACACTGTGAAATTTAAAAACCCCACCTTCAAGTTTGTGCCTGTAAATTTCACTGTAAAATCCTTTGATATCTGGGATCCGGGTTTGGAACTAGAGGAAGAACCTAATGAACCAGTGTCAGAGTTGGTATGGGGACTTGACAAAGGACTAACTCAAATTCTACACACTCGATTAAGGCGTCCTAACGAAAACTGAGGGTGAATGCCTTGGAGTCTCCTTGATAAACGCCTTGGGGGCACTATCATGGCAAGACATAGATGACACGAAAAGGATGAAGAGTGATAAACAAAGGCTTAGTGAGGAAAATAAATTAATTACGATGTTTATGTCTTGGCTTGGTGGCGTAAACCAAGCACTCTTCACTTTAGGACTATGTGTATGCAAGCCCTATGTTAATTTTAATTAAGCCCATAAGTTTGTATAAATAATAAAAACAAATGTTGGATAACTATAAATAAAACTAAAACAACAGTAAAATAAACAGCTAAAGATGCATCAATTCAACCCACAAGAAGGCTTCCCAACAACTAGTCTAAGAGGCAGGCGAAATTGACTCAAAACAAACAAAACAACTAAAATATATAAGGTCTAAGGGATATGGATATAACGACTCAGATATATTGGAAAAGGTGTAGAAAACAACAAGAAACTAGAGGGAAATTTGTTGCAATATGGGAGGCAAAAGGTTAGAACCCTATGGGAAACAAGGGAACCCTAAGGGAGAGAACAAAAAAAAATTAAGAAGGGGTTTTGGATGGAATAATAACCGATCAAAAGGGACCTGAAAGAAGGATATATCAGACCTGAAACAATGGTTGAAAGCATTGAAAAATCTCAGACTATCTACTCAGCTAAACCCCTCTTAGAGAGGTAGAAGCGTACTGAAACCCTAAGGGGCTTGGTCCTACTTCAAGGATACAAAATGAGCATATCTAGGCCTAATACGAGCTATTACATAGGTTAGACAACCCTGGACAGTGCTTGCAGGAAACCTTGACTGTCACAGACAAAAATTAGAAAAAAGTTGCAACTCGCAAGTACTGACCTTTAAATAGTGGAAATCGCAGTTTCTGGGCTGATAGTTGCGATTTTAGGCATAAATCGCAGGTTATGGGCCAAAAAGTTTGAGTTCCAAATCTGGGATCTTCTGGCAGCATGTTGCAGAAAAATTTCCCATCTCTGGCACAACTGATACCTATTACTTGCGAAAAACACCCGAAAACTCACGGAAGTTAGAATTTTTACTGTTTTAGGGCATAAAAGTTAAAAACAACATCAAGAGACTAAAAATAGGTGAAGAAAAACCCTAGTTACTAAAGCAGTTAATCATGCAGGGATCTAAATAAAACTCAGTGGATTCATCAATTGTTGACGACAATGTGTAATTAAAACCCGTGTGGAGTCACCAATTGTTAGCATAAATTCTTAACGTAAGTGTACGAAAAGAGATCACTTTATCTTCGTGTGAAAAACAAACCTAACAACAAATATGGTTGCTTAACCTCCTTATATATACAACAGATAGTTGAAATAAATGCTGCCAGAAACCCAATCTATGCAGTAATAGTAGCTAAACAATAAAGAAAAATAACAAAATGCTCCATACATCCAACGGACAAGACAAGATATAAAAAAAATTATATGTATTATAACACTTGGGAAGGGAAAAAAGAATGATGTTTCCAGTCCCCCTCAATGGGATGGGTTCTTGGTTGTCCTCAACGTTTCAGATCTAGAAGTTTCTCTCTCTCAATGGTGTAGAAAACCCAAGACGTGTTGAACTCTATGGGAGCTCAAGAAGAAAAAAAATAGCAGGGGAAATGAGAATTATCAAAGCGTGACAATGAAAGTGATAAAAGTGAATAATGAATAGAAAACCCTCCTATTTATAACAAAATATTGAGTTATCCTTGATAATGAGTAATAATAAAATATTATTAACCAAGATCTAGATCTAACTGCTTGGAATAGTTTAATATATTTTTTTGGAGGGAAAAGGAAATTAAATTGGTTAAATACATTTATTTAGAAATAATAAACAAATAATGATTTATTTATCATTTCAAGAATTGGGTTAAGGAATAATTTAACAAATAATGATTTATTTAGTTATTTCTAGGTGATTAATCAAATTTAACAAGGAATAATAACTAAATAATGATTTAATTAATTATTCCTAGAGAAAAATAAGAAAAATAATTATTTATCTAATTATTTCTCATAATTGGGTTAAATATGACAGAAATATTATTTAACCAGTGGTTTAATTAGTTATTCCTGGAGGAAAATCAAATAAATAATGATTTATTAAATCTTTCTTGATGAGGTTTCTTGTTTGAACCAGAAATAAGTTAATAAAATATGGTTTATTAAATTATTTCTTATAGTGAAAGCAATTTTACTCTGGTAAAATTGGTCCTACATTGTGTACTTTGATCCATATAATTGTAAATGGTTAGATGACCAAAAATTGGTCTAACATCTTACACCAGCCCTTTTAGTCCACTTTCCTTGAACACCACCGTTGGGATTCAAAATTGATACATTTTCTTACCTTATTTTATTATATTTATATTAGTTTTCCATTTATTTTTTTGTGCAGAATGTGATAACTCATGCAATAAATATTATTGAAAGGAGTCAATGGATTTTCATCACTTTATCTCTTTAATGAATCGGTTTAAATCATGAAAGGTGTTGTTTACTTATGGTTTGAACTATTATTTGAATAGGAATATTTGATATCATAGCATTTTCCCTGGAATAGTTAAGGAAGAGTGGATTATGCAGAGTTGTTCGGATTAATTATAGTCAGTTGAACGATATCGACTTCTATCTTGGAATTAATCGGTTAATGAAGAGATTTTGGACCAGCTATTCTAGGAAACAATGGAGATTTTCATAATTTGAATAAAGTATCTTGAGAATATTCAGATTCTCAGGGTCAGTTTCCATTTTAAATAGACTCGTTTTGTAATATAAAAAGGAGGAATTGAAACATAGTATTTTAATTTTAAGAATTTGAATTAGAGTCGTAATCATTTTGATACATATTGTAATTTTTACAGACATTTCTTGTAACTTGCTCATTATGAATTAATTGATACTTTCACTATTCGATTTTAAATTATTGCACTGAGTTAGCTACAAGACAGTTGAATTCCAAAAATTTTGGGCCCAGTATTGGAACTACTATTGTCTTTTATTATATCAATCAGTTTGTATTCTTCTTTCAATTCCTGTCATTCAATCATTCAATTATTTCTAGATATAATTGTTGTTAATCAAATTTACTTTTAAAAGTGTGTTTTGCAGCAATTACAGTTGGATATCATAGAATTATATTCATTGCAATTGGTTCCTTGGAGTGTTATCTTTCCTTGTTGATTCATGTTGGTTAATGTATATTAGTTAATTTTCATTATTTGATATAGTTTCTGGCAAATTCATTTCTAGATATAGTGTTGTTCCTTTCTTACAGATGTTGTTCCCTAGGAAACAACTTTGTATTTGGTTGGATTTATTTACTATTTTTGGTAGGAGTTTTAATGATTTGATTCCTTTAGTAGTCTTGTTTATTTGAGCTTGAAATCTAGAATCCAAGTGTGAGTTATTTCTTTTAGTAAGTGTGAGTTGTTCATTTCATTCATGTGTCCTTAGGTTCATACAAGTTAAGAAATATTAGCACCATTTCTTGCACAAATTGTGTGGACAACCTTGAAACAAACAGACAAAACCTTGGGTTGATGATTAACGTCTAGGTGATTATTTGTTTTCATTAAGCAATTAATTCATCCAAAATTTTGGCACCATTTTTGGGGAGTTTTTCAAATAAGTGCTAAGTCATGTCCCTGAAGGGTTGGGTATTAAACACAAAAGGTAAGAACATGTTCAAACACTAAATAATAATCATGTGCCAGTGCCTACCCTCAGACGATACATTTAGTTTTTTTTGTGTTTATAACTAGAAATAAGCCAAGGATTAGGAACATGATAGATATAGATCAAAAATCTACTACAAAAACCAAAAAAGCCCAAGGTCAAGTTGGCCTTGGAAGAATGACCTTTATAGAAGAAATCATTCATAGATTTGAGTCTCAAACGTCCATATGTCCCAAAGCAATATCTGGGAAGGGTTCTATTGTTGCCCATCATGTAGTAGGATCATCTGTTGTAGCTAACACTGAGATTCATGATAAAATTGTATTATCTGAGAAAATATTTCAAGATACATATTTGAGGCACCTTAGTCCTTCTAGTAAAATTCAGGGGCATTCTTGCAATTTAAGATAGGGGGAAAGTGATATGAGTGAGCCATACCCATGAATTTCTGAGCTAGAATTTCCTGCAGCACCTGTTGTGAGGAGAGAACCTAAATTTCCTGATCTAAATAGTTTTGTGAGACCTGATCAAGGTCTAGAACCCAACCAACATATCACTTTCGAGATAGTATCTCCCGATTATGAGATTCCTGAAGATTATTGGCAGATATTTAACCAAATTGAAAACACAACAATAGGAACACAAATTACAACCATAGAATATCCTATTGTTGATCCACAGGAAAATGCACCAATGAATTCCATCCTGTTGCAGAATATTCCAAATTTCCATGGAATGGCTTCTAAGGATCCCGATGCATTTCTATTTGAGTTTGATGTTTTATTCCGAGGTTATGATTATACTACTGATCCCCAAAAATTAAAATTGTTTCCTTCTACCTTAAAAGAAGAAACATTACACTAGTTCATGAGACTAGGAAGCAGTACTATAAACTCCTGGGATCAAATGAAAGTTTCCTTCCTTACTAAATATCAGGACTATTTCTGGTCTAGGGATTTAAGTGAAGAAATATTTAAAATGATGTAAAAAGTTCATCATACACTACCCTACTCAAAGATGTATTGAAAACTACTTTGATTGGGGACGTGAAAGATGAATTGATAAAAACACTTAATCTAATGGGACAGGGTGATATTTCCAACTAAGAATGTGATGATATCATAAAACTGCATATTAGGTGATCACGAGGGAGTACATGAACCAAACCTGGAATTCACAATCCTCTTAGAAGATCTAGTAGAACCGCGAGCAGAGGAGTTACATGGGAAAAAGTTGGTAATATTTTAGAAAATTTTAAAACTGATATTTTGAGTACAATGATTACACAGTTTGATGTGTTACAAGTGAATCAAAAATAGGTTGACTTAGAGTAGGCCATCGCTATTTGTTGTCCTCATTTTTGGAAGAAGCACAATTGCAAGGAATGTCCACTGGACACAGTTAAAATATGTGTTATTTGCGTTAAATATCACTCAACTAAACGTTTTCCCTCACTACTTGGATTGAAGGTTGTATTCAAGGAAGCTGAGGAACATCCAAAACCAACGTATCTCCTGGCACAAAGATGGAAGTGGCATACCCACCCTCTAGGTATGATACATGATCCTTCTCTATTTTATTCTGGACAATATGCTCAACAACATATTCCTAGATCAACATGGCAGGGCCAAGAACCTTTTAATACCACCTAACAATCTCAACCATACTCCGCACCACCCTAGATAAATCAACCATTCACTGGACCCTTATGGCCAAATAAACAGTGTCCTACATCTTCATGGAAAAATCCATCAAACCCTTCACAATGGGAAAAATCTCCTACTTAGGGATCAATGTGGTCTCAAAACTGGCAACATCCTGCGGGACCAATTAATCAATCAGTTGGTACGCTACCTCAATCACAACCACCATTGCATGATCCACTTCAATTACCCCCAAATTTTCCACCACCATTACGTCCCCAATTACGTGCTCAGACGAATCCTAACCTGAATAACAGGCACATCCAATATTAGAGATTTTTGAAAACTCATATCGTTTTTCTCCCTCCTTTGAATGCAATGAGCTACGATTGAGTTCTGGACAAACTATCTTTCCAAAATACTGTACAAAAAACCAAGAGCATGAAAACAATGAAAATCTCACTCAGGAGCAACCCTTAGCAGAACACCCTTCTTCCACCATAGTCGTCACCGAAATAGAGGCATCTGAAAAGACAACCAAACAATAAGAGCCTATTAAAACTACAAATGTTGCTCCTCCATTCCCTGAGAGACTTAATGTGATCAAAACACCTGTCTATTCTGATTTCAATCTCATAGGGGAACTAAAAAAATGATGTATTAAAATTCCTCTCCTCCTGGCTATTTAGATGTCCCAATTTATGATAAAACCATAAGAGAATTGTGTGTAAAAAAACGTAGGAGAAAACAAAAATACTCTCCTACATTCCATGTTCTTGGGACACTTGCTGATCTCATCGTAGGGAAACAATTACCTATTAAATATGATGACCTCAAAAATCTAGTAGTTACTATTCAAATTCTAGGTCATATCTTCCCAAATACCCTAGTGTACTTATGATCCGCAATAAACATTTTTACTGTAGAAACTTGTGGAATCCTTGGAATCACAACATTTAAACTGAACTCCATTATGGTATAATTGGCTGACAGATCGATAGTAAAACCAAAGGGCACTTTGGATGATATTATCGTTTCATTAGATTCCTGGGAATACCCAGTATATTTTATGGTTCTCAATCCTATAAATAGGTTGGATGGAAACCCTTGGATATTAGGTAGACCATGGTTGGCAACTGTAGATGCATATATCGGGTTCCAGACAAGAAATATGATGATTTCAAAAGGGATTGTCGTTAAAAATATTGTTTTATACCCGCCCATAAGACCCAACCTATCAATCAACAGTTATCAATCGTTCCCTCCCAAATATCAGAAAGGAAATTTTTGTTCTCCTCTTACCCTGGTGAAGCTCTTATTTTTAAAAAGAAAACCAAGTATTATGTAATTAATGGTTTTATTAACCAACTTTCTACTATTGTGAATCCAACATGTTATATGTGAAAATCTATGCTTGACAATGAGGCCCAAGCAGATCCACTGGAGGTTTTTAACAATGAACATATACCCACAACTGTATTTCATAATATTGTTCCCATCAAAATTGAGCCTGGTAAGACTTTGAACATTAACGCTAATTTGGATGACTTGAAACATAACAAGTTAATTAAAATCCTCCAGAAATATAAGAAGGAATTTTCTTGGGAATATTCTGATATGAGAGGCATGGATCCCCAACTGTGTACACATCACATTTATATAGAAAAATATGCATGTGCCATTCGCTAGTCTCAAAGAAGACTAAATCCACACCTTAGGGATATAGTAAAATAAGAATTGCAAAAACTCCTTGGTTTTAATTTCATATATCTTATTTCTGATAGCCAGTGGGTTTCACCACTGGTCGTGGTCCCTAAGAAAAATGGCAAATGAAGAATTTGTGCAGATTATAGAGAATTGAATAAAGCTACACAAAAATATCACTTTCCTCTTCCATTTGTAGGTTAGTTCCTCAACACTCTTGCATGGATTTGTTTTTCTCTTTCCTGGATGGTTTTAGCGGATATAACCAAATCTAGATTGCTCCTGAAGATCAAGACAAAACCGCGTTCACCTGTCCATGAGGAAAATTTGCATACATGGTTTTACCATTTGGTCTGTGCAATGCACCAATCAATTTCTAGAGGTAAATCTTGAGTATTTTCTCTGACTTAATCAATGAAGGGATTGAAATATACAAGGATGATTTCACTCCTTATAATAGTGAGTTTGACTAAGCCTTACAAAATTTAGAAAAAAATCTTGAATGGTGCATAGCTAACAGATTATGCCTTAGTAATGAAAAATTCCATATGATGATGACAAAGGGCGTAGTTCTGGGGAAATACATCTTTTTTGTAGGCATTCAGGTAGACCCAAAAAATATTGAGGTAATTCTTACACTTCCTAATCCTCGTACACCAACTGAGGTGCATAGTTTCCTTCGATATGTTGGTTATTATCGCCATTTTATAACACTTTTAAAAAAAAATAGAAACACCATTGTATGTATTGACGGGAAATGTGGAATTTGAGTGGACTAAAAGGTGTTATCTTTCTTTTTCAGATATGAAATTTTTTGTCTCAACAGCCCCTATGTTACGAGGGCCAAATTGGAATTTACCATTCCACATCTCATCTGATGCATCAAACACAAAAATAGGAGTTGTACTTGGACAGGAATAAGATAAAAATACTCATGCCATTTATTATATAAAAAATATTCTTAATACACTGATAAAGCTAAATTATATAGTGACGGAAAAATAATTCTTATTTATTGTTTATTATATTAATAAAATTCATCACTATATAACATGATACATACTCTTTTTATATATTGATCATTCTTCCATTAGGTATTTAGCTAATAAATGTGTGTCACTCATGGTGGAATAACTCGTTGGTTACTATTATTACATGAATTCAATATCACCATAAAATATGGACCAGGGAAGGAGAATCTTGTTGCAGATTTTCTGTCCAAAATTCCATTAGCAAAAGATTCTTTACATGTGGAAGACTAGTTTCCAAATGAACATCTATTTTTTGTGACAGTTAAAATGCCATGGTACATTGATGTCACCAATTACCTGGAAGCAAGAAAATTTCCAACACATTTACCGTCCCGAGAAAAGAAGCTTATCGTTCAACGCAATGCGCAGTTCTCCTAGATCGACAATTACCTCTTCCATACAAGGTCTGATCTTAAAATCCACAGATGCATCAAGGAAGATGAAATTTATGATATTCTTAAGGCTTGTTATGATGAACCCTGCGGTGGAAATTTTGTTGATAAAAGAACCGAGCATAAAGTTTTACATATGTTCCATTGCTTTCCCACAATATTTAAAGATGAAAGAAATATGTCCAAAGTTGTGATCACTTTCAGAGGATGGGTCGCACCATTCAATATGATGAAATGCCCCTGCACCCACAAATTGTACTTGAACCTTTTGAAATATGGGCGATGGATTTCATGAGCCCCTTCAACCCACCATTAAATCAAAAGGTATATATTCTAGTTTGCACAGACTATGAAACTAAATGGGTGGAAGAAGTATCTCTCTCAAAGGCTACAAAAAAGGCAATTATTAATTTTCTATTTGAACTATCTGAAGAGTATAGATTTCCTAGAGAGATCGTAAGAGATGAGGGATCACAGTTCACTGCCCAAAAAATTTCTGCTACATTACAGAAATATCACATTAAACACAAAATTACTTATCCTTACCATCCTCAAACAAACAAACACGTGGAAAGAACCAATAAAATTATGGAGGCAATGTTAACTAAAACAGTATCTATGAACCACTAAAATTGGCCTACCAAACTCCCTAAGGCCTTGTGGGCCTATCGAACGACTTGGAGCAACACTACTGCCTATTCACCATATCAACTTTTTTTTGGTGAGTCCATTTTCCCAATATAATTCGAAATCAAGACTCTCAAAACCACCAGGGAAGTCAGATTGGGTTTCACATAAGTGCAAAAACAATGTTTGCAAAAACTTAACGAACTGGATGAAATGTTCCTGTTGGCCTCAAAACGCATAAATGATATTCAACAACAAAGGGCTAAAAGGAATGATCAACTGATTAAGAAGAAAACCTTTTAGAAGGGGGACTGGGTGCTATTATATGACTCCAGATGATATGAAAATGGAAGTACTTGAAAATGTGTGTAAGGTATCCATTTCCATAAAATTAAATGTGTGCAAAATTCTCCATGTCTTGTTGCATAAAGTAACTACATAGATCTAATCCAGAGATTGACTGTAGGGGCTTTTACTGGATATGTCACCTTTGATAAAAGGATGAGATCCAGAGGCTACCTATCCCTTTACAGACTTTGTCTTTAGAACTTGTAGAAGTTAAACACTCATGATCTGATTTCCATAAAATGACATGTGCAAACTGTTATTCATGTTTTGCAATGGAAACAAAGTGTTTTTGGTAGCTGTATAAGAGTTCATGTGTGAAGGCAATTTAATGTAATTTTTTATCAAGATAACTTCAGCATAACATGACATATATGTTTGATGAGTAGTTTACCCCTCCTGGGCTACGTCTGGTGGATCAAGCCTCCCAAAATGAGCTTGTACCCTTGTATTAAAATGATTTAAAATGCTAATACAAGTTAAAGAGTGCCTCAATAGACAAATTTGAATGCAAATATTTATTCAAAACGTATGAAAAAGCTAAGAATGCCTTTCCAAATTCACAAAACAATGAAGAATTACCATAAACAGTGATTTCTTCAATAAGGCCCTGACGGCTCTTTAAATTCCTTTGAAGCATTTTGGGATGTAGAAGTCCTAACACAGGTCTGAAACCTCTTCCATTGGTTTCAGAAGGTCAAAATTAGCTGAAAATGACCTTTGGTTCACCTCAAACAAAGAGGTACAACTCAAAACAGCTCAATCCCCAAAATGGCTCTATGGCCCTGAAAACTCTCCTGAACATTTTTGGCCTCTGAAAGTATTCAAACAGAACTGAAACCTGTTCCAATGGCTCTAAAATGCTGAAAATAGTCGAAAATGACTTTTGGTTCACCTCAAATGGTTAACCACGGCTCACCACAGCTCCAAACCCAAAATGGCCCTAGTGGCTCAAAAAGCTTCTCCGAAGCTAAAAAAGATGAATATCAGCTCCAATGGCTCTGAAACCTATCTCAATGGCTTTAAAATTCTAAGAAGACCCGAAATCAAAAAAAAAATCGTTCCAAAAGGTTGAGCCTATCAAAAGTTATGATCAAATCCATTTTTTCCCAATCTGGCCTAAAAAACCTCCACTAATTGTGGAGAACTGGAGTTAACTCCAATTAAAATAGCAAGAAATGCCAAAATTGGTGGGCGCGCTCCAAATTTTTTTGGGTGGTTAACTGTAACATTTAATGTGAATTTTGGGTAGTGGTCACATTGCTGACCTCCGACTTAACTGTCGACCAAACCGTGGAGTTAACGGTTATAAAAACCGTAGCATTAATCCACATAAGCAATAGCCGCCGGGACATGTGATCATGGGTTTAACCGCAATAGTTTATATAACTGTCAGAGTATATATTCCATGGTTTTGCGTGTATGGTATTATGTGTAGTGGGGCTGGCCCCCTTTCTGCCCAACCAACATTAATTGAAACCTTAAATATGAACTCCACCCCATACATAATAAGAACTAGCTTGTGGTATGACGGTAAATCGTGGGCACTATAACTCGGAGGTCTCGGGTTCAATTCCCATAACCTCCAAATAATTTTTTTCATCGAAAATTCCACACGATAGGGGCCACGTGGCGGCCTCCAGGCTTACCACGTGGCACCCGTTGATTGGCACAAAAAACCCAAAGTCAAACTGTTGACGAGTAAAAGCATGACACTTTTCATATAATTGGCCTGAATGGAATATTTCAGGGAATATTTTAGGGAATATTCTAAGGAATATTCCTTGGGATATTCTTCTTTTAATAATTCCAAAGTCAAAGTCAACTATGGTCAAACTGGACTTTTGCCTGAATTTGTGAATTTTCAAACTTGAATAACTTTCATATATAGTGTCGAATTTGAGTGTCGTTCACAGCGTCAGGATCGTACCACCAAGGCCTATCCGATCGTTCAGGTTGCAAGTGATTTTGAACACTTTCAATTTTGAGCTTTTTCCATGGCTTGGACTTGAGCTCCTAATCGCACCTCCCAAATGAGAAGCTTTTGGACCCCAAAAGCTCACTAAAATGAAGAAACTGAACTGTAGTATAGAAAATGAGAGAATAACAACATCCTCTTCTCTCCAGCCTCCAAAAATTTTCCTAAATTGTCAACTATTCACATGGTGAATTTTGCTGAATGAGCCATGTACTTGTGCCGAATCCCGACCAAGTTTTTCTTGCCATACCAATCTGCCATACTGAAAATAGCAATGACCCTTACTGAAAATTGTGCCCTCTTTGCTTGCATGCCTTTCCATCTCATGGAATATTGCACTACTTTTCACTGACACTTCGTTCTCTGCACCAATCAACACCAAAAGCATCTTGTGCAACATACGACATAAACAACAAGTTGACAATGAAATGTGCTATACAATTGACACACAAAATCTATAACAAGTGTGCACACAACCGACACAAGTCGATAAACATGTATGACACAATCGACACAATTCGATAAACATGTATGACACAATCAACACAAGTCGATAAACATGTGCGACATAATCGACACAAATTGACAAAGAACAAGATACATCTTGACAAACACATGTGTATGTATCATGTACAATGAACTATATACAATTTGCTAGTTACACATACAACCTCTATGTACATGTTCAACTTCAACTCTTCTTTTCAAATGCCAACAAGCATATCATCCCAAAAGCATGTGGGTGACTAAGAGCTGAACCAAAAGGCATTGTTGCAACATAAGTGAGTATCATACTCATTTTTTACACCTCCATGGCGAAACTTTTTGCAACAACAAGAAATTCCTTCAACTGAAACTTCTTTTGCATGTGATCTTGCATCAAGTTTTCAACTGAAATACATGCATACCAATCTGAAATTTGCATGTACAAAATGAGTAATGACTTACTGCATTAAGAAGTTAATCCACTTCCTACCAAGCCAACTCCATGGCGTCTTTTGTGATTGCAATACATCTTCATGTGAATCTTCCATTTCCACATTGATAACGGACTCCATAGATCCACTTATGCCAAGCTTTTGGTCCTCTAGCTACATGTGCTTTGGACGATTTGTTGGATGCAAGGTCCAACAATGAGAAACATCATGTCCCTTCTTTTGACAAAATGTGCAACTCTTCAACACTTTCTGAGAAAGTTCTCTTTGCCTCTTCTACTTCCTGTGTGCTTTCTTTTTCAACCAGCAACTTGAAGCAACATGGTTAAATCCACCACAAAATGAACAACAAAAATTTCTTCCATTCGAACAAGAAAAATTATTATTCTTTGCTGAAACATAATCAAACTAATCATGTGAATAATTATACCTCTTTTGCTGCATGGAATGTCCATCCTTTCTATCTTCAAGAGACGATGAACTAGTAGAGGAGACAACTTTCCTTTTCAGACTTTCATCACTTTTCTTGTCTTGAAAAGTGATTGAACTTGAAGGCTCTCCATAAGCGGCATGTTTACCCTCTACTTGCTGCAATGATGGCTTAAAACAATGGAAATAATCCTTAAAAAATTTTTGACATAAATGAATTTTAGAACTTGGAACAAAGGTTCTCTTTAAATTTTCATTACATGCATTCAAGGATTTCAATTCTTCGCCATAAAACTGCACATAACCAAAACCAACATTCTTAGGTCGCTCCACAACTGTAATAAGGTCAACCATGCCTTGTGCATGCTTGCCCAAACCTTTGCCTTCTTAATAGCCCATCTTAAACATTAATTTGGACCCGATACCCCTTGTATGTTTTTCAAAAGAACCAACACACTTTTCAATTGAGGAAAATGAAGACAAGTTGGAATGGTTTACCTCTTCCTGGACAAAGCTTCTTGAGCTTGAAGAAGTTGTTTCTCCATGTCATGCAACCTTTGGATAATTGCTTCCTTCTCTTCCTGCATAGCCAACAATTGTGCATGAAGCTTAACACTTTCTCTTTGATCCTCAATGAGAATCTGCACCATGTTCTTCACCTTAATGAACTCATTCTTCATGTCATCATTGAAGAATCTCATGAAGGAGGAAACTTCACTTGTAGAAGAATTTGACATCATGTAAATGGTCAAATTAACAAAAGGAACTTCTGAAGAAAAGTTCTCAAAGCTTTCAAACAAATGACAAGCTTTTAACCAAATGTTAGTAAAGACCCCTTCTTATTCAAGCAGCCATAAAACACAAACTATTGGAGTTTGTTTTCCAAAGATAATCTTGAGGTACTTTGGGATAAGGAAATAGCCTACAACTATTTTTTCCTTTCCAAGAATTAGCTAACAACAGCTATCTTTTCAACTCAAGAAAACTCATACAATCAGCCATTTTGCAACTAATAAAACAGTAAGATTGGCTATTTTAACACCTTTTGCATAGAAACAAATGCTCAACATAAGCACAACCTATGCTCAACCTAAGCACACCCAAGCTTAACCTGGCTCTGATACCATCTAATCTGAAAATGGAAGTACTTGAAAATGTGTGAAAGGTATCCATTTCCATAAAATTGAATGTGTGCAAAATTCTCCATGTCTTGTTGCATAAAGTAACTACTTAGATCTAATCCAGAGATTTACTGTAGGGGATTTTACTGGATATGTCACCTTTGATAAAAGGATGAGATCTAGAGGCTACCTGGCCCTTTACAGACTCTGTCTTTAGAACTTGTAGAAGTTAAACACTCATGATATGATTTCCATAAAATGACATGTGAAAACTGTTATTCATGTTTTTCAATGGAAACAAAGTGTTTTTGGTAGTTGTATAAGAGTTCATGTGTGAAGGAAAGTTAATGTAATTTTCTATTTAACATATTAAATCATAATTTTTCAACAAGATAACTTCAACATAACATGACACAGATGTTTGATGAGCAGTTCAACCCTCCTGGGCTACGTCTGCTGGATCAAGCCTCCCAAAATGAGCTTGTCCCCTTGTACTAAAATTCTTTAAAATGATAATACAAGTTAAAGAGTGTCTCAATAGACAAATTTGAATTCAAATACTGATTCATAAGGTATGAAAAAGCTAAGAATTCCTTTCCAAATTCACAAAACAATGAATAATTACCATAAATAGTGATTTCTTCAATAAGGTCCTGACGGCTCTTTGAACTCCTATGAAGCATTTAGGGCTGTATAAGTCCTCAAAAATGTATGAAACTTCTTCCATTGGTTTCATAAGGTCAAAATTATCTGAAAATTACCTTTGGTTCACCTCAAACAAAGAGGTACAACTCAAAACAGCTCAATCCCCAAAATGGCCCTAGTGGCCCTGAAAACTCTCCTGAAGGTTTTCGGCCTCTGAAAGTATTCAAACAGAACTGAAACCTATTCCAATGGCTCTGAAATGCTGAAAATAGTCTAAAATGACTTTTGTTTCACCTCAAATGGTTAACCACAGCTCCAAAACCAAAATGGCCCTAGTGGCTCAAAAATATTCTTTGAAGCTAAACAAGATGAAAATCAGCTCCAATGGCCCTGAAATCTGTCTCAATGGCTTCAGAATGCTGAGAAGACCTGAAATCAAAAAACAAATCATTCCAAAAGGTTGAGCCTATCAAAATTTATGACCAAATCCATTTTTTCCCAATCTGGCCTAAAAAACCTCCATTAATTGTGGAGAACTGGAGTTAACTCCAGTTAAAATAGCAAGAAACACCAAAATTGGCGGGCGCACTCCAAATTTTTCCAGGCGGTTAACTGTAAAATTTAATGTGCATTGTGGGTAGTGGTCACATTTCTAACCTCCGACTTAACTGCCGACCAAACCGTGGAGTTAACGGTTATAAAAACCGTAGCATTAATCCACATACGCAATCGCCGTCGGGACATGTGATCATGGGTTTAACCGCAATATTTTATATAAACATCGGAGTATATAGTCCATGGTTTTGCGCATATGGTCTTATGTGTAGGGGGGTTGGCCCTTAGGGGCTGGCCCCCTTTCCGCCCAACCAACATTAATTGAAACCTTAAATATGAACTCCGCCCCATACATAATAAGAACTAACTTGTGGTATGACGGTAAATCGTGGGCACTATAACCCGGAGGTCTCAAGTTTGATTCCCAAAACATCCAAATAATTTTTGCTACCAAAAATTCCACAAGCCAGGTGCCACGTGGCGGCCTTCGGGCTTGCCACATGGCAACCGTTGATTTGCCCAAAAAAACCCAAAGTCAAACTTTTGACGAGTAAAAAGCATGACACTTGTCATAATATAATTGGCTCAAATGGAATATTCCAATAATATTCTTTGGAATATTCTTTTTTTAATAATTCCAAAGTCAAAGTCAACTCTGGTCAAACTGGACTTTTGCCTGAATTTGTGAATTTTCAAACTTGAATAACTTTCACATACAGTGTCAGATTTGAGTGTCGTTCATGGCATCAGGATCGTATCACTGAGGCCTATCTGGTCGTTCAGGTTGCAAGTGATTTTGAACACTTTCAATTTTGAGATTTTTCCATGGCTTGGACTTGAGCTCCTGATCACCAGATTCCAATATTTCACAAGGAAACTCCAAACAGATGGCTAGGACCATATGAGGTAACTAAAGTTTATGAAAATTTCACGGTGAGCCTTGCTACAATTGATAGTTAGGGTATCTATTTCCTTGCCAATGGACATTAGCTTCGTCTCTATCACCAGCCACTCACATGAGAGTCTTTTCTTCACAAGGCAAGTAATGATTTTAACTTCCAGGTTATATTTGACTGCGGAGGTAACCCCGTAGCTAGAACTAGCTAAAGTATTTTGAAAATTCTTTCATTCTCTATATAATGTACATACCTTTTCTAAATGTTTTTATTCGAGTCATTTTTAAAATAAAATCTCATTAAAAAAAACTTAGTTGTTGTTCCCTTAGTCACAGTTGTTGTTACCTTCGTCGTGGTTGTTTTTTCCTTAGTCACAACTCTTGTTCCCTTAGTCGCAGTTTTTTTTCCCTTAGTCATAGTTGTTATTCCTTTTGTCGCGGTTGTTGTTTCCTTAGTCGCAGTTATTGTTCCCTTAGTCACAAATGTTGTTCCGTTGGTCGCAGTTGTTGTTTTCTTAGTCGCAGTTGTTGTTTCCTTAGTCACAACTGGTGTTCCCTTACTCATGATTGTTTTTTTCTAGCCACAAATTTTTTTAGAAATAGGTATTCTTTTAACTTGACTTTGAGGCTCTTATTTGATATCACGGTGAGATAATTAGTTCACCCAAATGATTGCCATAAGAGAATGTTTTATAAGAAAATTCTAATAGACTTCTAAACCTCCTAAAACTTTAACAACCCTGATATTGTAAATACATAAAGACATTTATAATGCATTTCTTCAATCACCACTAGAGGAATTTTCCTTCATTTTAGTTTCTTACAATTCTTCGATCTCCTTGAAAAATAAATTTTGGGAAGCAAAATGGCGAGCTAAAAAGGTAATTATTACAATACTTTTTACACCATCCCTAACTCTTAATGAGTTGATGAGCCACCCCATTTACTAATATTTTGTCATAAAAAAACAAAAAAATAATAAAGAAAAACATAAGAATAGAATCAAACAAAGGATAGAAGGTCTCATCACGAGTCGACCTACCATGATCATATGACTTAATAAGGCGAAATTACCACTCTGGTCACCAAGATAGGGTAATGTCCTTCGATTTTTGGGTCGAAGGACAAGAGTTCTCATCATGAGCCATCTTGTTCATCTCATCAGCTCTAGTGAATGACATTTTTATCAACTAGTCACCATGCCAGAACAATGGCCTTTTGTCAATAATCGAAATAATAAAGTTATGTATATTTTCTAGTAGAATGGGACACTGACATATCAATGGGTTAAAAGGAAACCCTATTGAGGCTATGGATGTCTACTAGCAGTAGAGGACATGCCTATGGTATTGAAGTATATTTGAAGTTACCATCTAAAATTAGCTATTTTTCCCTCCCTTAGCAATAATAAAGGAAAATCGTTGGATTACTATGGAAACTTATTAATTTTTTCCTTCGAAAGTGGTGATGATGAGAATGAATGAATGATAAATTTTAATTTTACATATCACAGATGTAATATTTTTTTGAAGAGACACTAATTCTATTCTAAATTTCTTTTGTTTTTCTCTGAGGGTAATCTTTCGGTGAAATTTTTCTTATCCATGTTCGGAGTTTGTTGGCCCTCAATTTTGGTCATTTTTTCCTATCCTAAATCCATTTATTTACCACCATATTCCATCCTATTTCATATATATGCCTAATTTTAGTCCTATTTTTCATATTCATGTAACTAAATTAAGTTTTTAATTTTTTGAATTTTTTTGTAAAAATTGGGTTTTAAAAGTAATTTTGGACTGCACTAAAAATTATCGTAATAGTTCAATTAAATTCATATGTGAAAGACATCTGGGTGAGATCTGAGTGCATATTTGGAAAGCTTGGGAAACACGGATGGAGAAACACCTATCGGTTCAGTAAAACTGAGCAAAAATGGGCCCGGTCAAAGTTGGTCAAACTTGAACCGTCATTTAGGAATCCCTAGTAAAAAGGGGCAGATTTATTATTTTGTGGGATTTTTCCTGATTTTATGAACCAAACTTGATGATTTCGCCCTATATGGATGGATTAGTATTGATAAGGTTGTTAGAGCCATTCTAGAAAAGTTTGTTTATTATTTTCCTAGTTAAACAAAGTTTATTGACCATTCAAAAAAAAATATGTGTAATTTGGTATTGAGATTATCAAAGACTTTTGAGATAATTTGAAGAATCATTTCTATTTTTCTATTTGTTTTTCATGGTGTGTGTTGTGGCCCATTTTCATTTACCTTCGAAATATTTTTCAAAACACCAAAAAATCATATATAATAGAAAATGCAAAATTTTGTGTGTCATAGAAGAATTTTGATTTATATATTGGTACATTAACATTACATGATGATATGTGAAGGTGGTTCGAGTCGGGCTCATTCACTTGCAGAAAAGTTCAAGAGTCGGACGGATGGGCACATTCAAAACATTGCACATCAAACAAGGTCGAGTCAAGCTCATTCACAAGCTCGGGAGGGACCAGCGAGGCAGAACACCGGATAAGCTTAGGAGGGTTACACCTGGAGCAAAAAAAAAAAATCCCAAAGGTGAAGAAAGGGTTCATTTCCCTTGAACACTTAAGAGTTTTGGAGGAGGCACAAAGGGAAAAACGGATGGTCGGGATCAAAGCACAGAACTGGAGTAGAGAGATAGATGGCGGAGATTAAATCACAAGTTTCAATGGATAGGCGCGTGAGGTAAGTGATAAATTTGCTGAAGTACGACGTGCGATGCCAGGTGGGACCCGATCGCATAGCACACATCGCAAGTTTTAAAAGATAAACGCTAAGGAAACTTTAAAGATGGAGAAATGCAAAGTGTGATGTTGGCATGGACGTGATGTGGTTCCAAGATGAAATATAAAGGATTTCAAGTCCGAGCTTATGCGTTTATGCGCCATTTTATGAAGAAATAGGAAGAACGCAACATAAAAACTCGGGTAAGTGACCCAATGCAGATCAAAGGAGAAGAGGAAGAGTCGAGCAGCAAGTAATATGATTGACAGTGTTTGAAGCACAGGGGCATAGGCAGAGTCGGGCAGAAGAGCGTATACCGGCCCTATTGGGAGCATGACAGCTAGGTCAAGTTGGGAATTGCGATGTCGTTACAGAGATGTGCAGCCACTGCATCATAACCAGAAAGGACACCTCGACACTTCGGGAGGATGCATCAACAACATCATATTCAGTAAAACGAACAATATTTCAAGTTTTAATTTTTTTTCTCAAGTATGATTGCATAAGTAATATTAACAGTTTAGGTAGTCGAATTGTTTCAATAAGTTCAGGAGTTATGAACCACTATGATGTATTTAAGTAGATATAAATAAAGAAAAGGGGTTCCAAGTTTTGGACCTCTAGAGGATTGTTAATTTGGTACTGAATTTTCTGAGAAATAAATGAAAGAAGATCAAGTTTGCTGTAGTTGTTGATGTTGATATGTCTTTCCAGTTTCGCTCGATTTTTATTCCTCTTTGAATAAAGTGAAGTAATGTAGCATTTGGTCTCTTAATTACATCTATGAGTAAGAGTTAAACAACCTTAATTTGAACTCCTTCGCCTCACCTCTTCTTTCTTCACAAAATCCTGATGAAACTTTAAAGTAATAGATTTTGTGTTTGCAGCATATTATTTCGAGTTTCCTCTCTCTCCATGAATCTCCTCTGAAACTAAAAAGTGATAGATTATGTTTCTCAGCATATCACTTCAAGTTTCCTTTACAGATCTTCTTTTCATTTCATTTGGATATCAGCAGTTTATGGCATTGTGAAGGGTTTCATTATATCAGATTATGGAGTGTATTAAATAATTAGATTCCAAAGGTGTTAAGCAAAGGCCATTTGATATTATAATTGTGACATAAATTTACAAAATTTCTTAAGCAGTGATTCCTTATCACAACCAAGGGATTTGTGTAATGTTCCCAAATTTTAGCCTCAAAGCTAAATGGAACATTGGAGTTAGCAGCAGCTCTAACCGGTGAATAAATGGGTAGAAAATCCCATAAGTCTCCTAAGGAGGAATAAAAACACTCCAAGTGTGAAAGGGGACACTATTTACAGCTTAATAAAACACCTCCATGTGTGAATAGGGATAATATCAAGTTGGTTCAGTCCACTTTGACTAAGTCAACAGCACAGTTGTGGAGGAGGAGGAATCAAAGAAGGAATAACGCAGTTTTGGAGGGAGCTGAATCTTTGGATAGAGATGACCTAATTGAGTGGGGCAAAGGGCAAGAAAAATCATTTTTTATTTAAGGAAGAGGATGGCAGCATTATTCTTCATGTTTTAGATTATTATTCTTGTCTGCTCAGACTTTTGCTTCCTCTTGCTGTTTAGCGGAGTAGCAATGTTGTTTAGCACCGGGTGTTCCCGAGCGGGAATCCCACCTATTTCCTTGAGGAGACTCTTGGGAGAGTTTGCATTCATTTTCCACATCAATTTTTCAGGCCAAGCTTCAGCCTACTTCATCAAGAAGTTTCTGCAGGTGATTGTGCAGTGTTGCAGGGTGCAGCAATGGAAGGGATTGGAATCCCTGTTTCTGAGTTAGTTTCTTTTTGAAGGAAGGTTTCATTCACTTGAGAGACCTGTTTGGAGATGTATAAAGCCTATTTCAGATTTTTGGTAGCATACCACACATTTCCCTAACATTCCTAGCATTGTTCCAGCTAGGGAATGTGTTATTTTTGGAGGCAGCTTCAGTGCATGGTCTAGTGGCTCCGTTGCAGTGTTTTCTTGTGATTGAGAGGTTCATCCCTTCATGGGAGGAATCCCTTGAGGGATCTACATCAGATTAGAAATATTTCAGCCTTCTACACTCTTATGCTTCATTGTTTCAGTGGTGATTTAGTAAATTTCTGAATATCACATTTTGTATGTAGAGTGTTTGACAAGAAACCCTTGTTGGGTTCTCTTGTATTTTTTATAAGGACACTAGATCTTAGTTCTTAAAGAATTATTGACTAATATATCAGTATATATAATTTTTCTCCTATTTTCTGAGTTAAAATCCTCAAAATACTGTGCAGTCTCTTTTATGCATTATTTCTGAGTAGCAGTGTCTGGGGTTTTTAGTCATTTTCAGCTACACTAGTGTGGGAGGTCTGTTTACCCCTCCTAGTTTCATTTCTTTCTGATCTCCTCTTGGAATTAGATTATATATGGATGCATATAATGGATCCAAGTGATGATTTTCATTTCTATGGCTTACATTTCTGAAAATGTGTTTTTCTGTGAATGCATTGCTGAGCAGTCCAAAATTGGAATATCTTAAGATATTCCCAATACTTCTTATTTTCCTTTTTTTTGGATATTACAGTGGTATCAAAGCATAATCTTGGCTCAGCCTGTGGATCTCAGGCCATTATACTTTAGGGGAAGGAGATATGGATAGAAATCAGAAGGCTTCAGTATGTGAAGGGAGAAAGGAAGACAAGCTTACAAAGCTTCTTCCAAAATCTATGCAAAGCTTTCAAGGAGAGATGAAGAGGATGATAATGGAGATGGGATCTCCAAAGGAAGATGGATCTAGAGAAAAATCTAGATTTTCACATGGTGAGTGTGAGCATGCAACTACACACCATGATGCACAGCGCAGTCAAGTGCCCAGATCTATCTTGAGATGGATGAGAGGAGGAAGAATGCCTAAGAGGAGAACTCTTAGTGACTTATTGTAGGAGTATGAATCTCAAATTGAGAGTTTTAGAGATCATACTGATTTCTCGGAGTTTTGCAAGACCCAAGTGGAGAATAGCAAGCAGCAGTACGTAGATAGATTTCTTCTGTCTACTTTTGGAGGCTCACCCACATGTTCAGCTGGAGCTTGGGTGAAGGAGCTAGACTCCCACTTTCAGCAACGCCATATTTCTGAAGACAAGGCCATCAGAGTTGCAGTGCTGCATTTCAAAGGTAAGGCCCATGCATGGTGGATTTTTGAATCTTGTCCTTTGATAAATGCAAACACTTCCTCTTATGCAAGATTCATTGAAACATTGGTGGGAAGGTTTGATGGGAAACTTCCTAAGACACATGAGCAAGAAAGACTCGAGAGAACAAAAACCTTGCATGTGATGGGGGAAACTCCACTTCAGGAAACCATGGGACAATTTGACATCTTGCATTGCACATTGTTAGAGGCAAGACCTCTAGTCCATATTCCTAAACAAGAGGACATGGAGATCTCCTTTTCACAAGAGGGTCCAATTGTTGAGATGTTTCCCACACACATTGATGGAGTTGAGGGCAACAACGCTCTCACATCTAGAGCACATCCAGTACCTCATGCAGAGGGAGGAGGAGCACATGCTCCAACAGGAGGGATTCTTGTATCCTTGCAAGAAGTTCCCCAGGATCTGATACATGGAGGTCCAAGCACAATTAGTGAGCAGCATGATTATGCAGCATTGCAGCTGGAGGGAGGTAGGGAGGAAGAGCAACATCACTTGATGAGAGGCACACACCCTTCTCTATTTTAGAAAGCTAATGCAAGAAATATGCAGACTTATTTGCGTTGTAAGGGCAGGGGCAAGGTTGCCCAACCATATGTGCAGTCTACTCTTGACATTGATGTCTCACTACATTGAGGTATTCCACCGGGGAGGCCACCTAATCTAGAGTTGATGGAAGACATCTTGTCTTTGGATTCACCACTCTTGGAATTTGGAGAGGTGAAGAGTTTGGAGGAGAACTTTGGCATGGGGAATGTCAAAGTAACAGGCAGCAGCATGAGGAGAGCTTCACATGCCAGATCACCAGCGCTGTCTCTTAGGAGGATTGATCCTTATTGGAGATCTCAGATCTTAGTAGAGTACTCCAAGGATCTTGGTGCATGCATGATTCTAGATGACCCGGATAGAGATGATGATTATATGGTGGATGATGTGGTCATCTATTCACATGGCAGAGTCTTCTTGACTAGAGCTTCTAGTCTCAAGGAGAAGTTGCTACTTGCATCACATGGGGACTTCCTTTCCATGCATTATGATGCATACCTTTCTTTGGCAGAGGAGTTCACTTGGGAGGGAATCCAGCATGACATATTTCATCATATGGAAAGATGCATAGCCTGGATGGTGACAAATAGGAGGTCACAACCACTTCCCTACTCATTAGAGGTGAGGGAAATATTCCAGTTGAGCCATTTCAGCTCAAGATCTCAAGTACGTGATGGAGGAGGTATAATTTCATATTTTTTATTGTACTTCTTTTCCTTGTTTGAGCAGCATGATGTATCGAGAAGAATTATCTCTTCTTTCATATTGTATGATGATGTACTTGCAGCTACTTGTAGCATTGATTTTGGATATCTTTTTGGTGGGTTGTGGGGGAAGCCACATGATTCTGGGTGTACACCATTGACACCATATTGTAACTTCATGTTTTCATATTATGAGATGATTTTGGCAGAAAAAAAGTGGCTGGTGAAGCACTTGTTATTTCTTATTTTGATGAAGGAAAAGGATGCACTACGCTGGTTCCATAAGTGGAACTATGATTCACTCTCCGGTTGTCTCTTGGCAACTTGTTCTCATTGTAATTTGCTTCCATATATTGCTGATATGTTTATGTTCATGGGAAGCTTTATTTGGAGAGTGGGCTTGAGATTTAAGATGCCCATTAGGAGCATGATTCTCTCCACTTTATATGTTTTACATTTCAGGAGGAACCATGGGAAAACCATGATTGCCACATCACACTTTTTCCCTTCTTGTGGGAGGAACCACTTGGAGAACTTGAGGAGGCACTTCATGGATGAATTTTTTGATGGGGGAACTTGGGCCATTCTTGGAGGCCATGTCATTTCAGCCCAAGGAAAAAGGCAGTCCCATGTTTACCATAAATGGAGAGAGAAACCATTTGGATGGCAAGATCCAATCTCTCCATGCAGCCCCAACACATTGTATAAGACTGGGGTTGATGATTATTTTGATGAGCTACCTAGGATGGCTCATTTCATTTAGATGATAGCATGGGTGAGGGAGGCACTCATTCACCATGTTGGTCATCACTCCTACTTTTTGGAGGCCATGGAATAGCAAGCCGGTTTCCATTCACACTTTCCACCTTTGATTGATGTTGACCATTTGGTTTTGCCCACTTGGGAGGAAACCTTGGATGAAAGTTTTATTGCAGATTATCTTGATGTAGTGGTGGAGGTTATTGATGGGAGGCCACAAGAGGAGGAGGGGAGAAATTTTTATCTCCCTATACATTTTCTTGAGGATAAGAAAATATCTTGGAGGGAAGGACTGTAATGTTCCCAAATTTTAGCCTCAAAGCTAAATGGAACATTAGAGTTAGCAGCAGCTCTAACCGGTGAATAAATGGGTAGAAAAGCCCATAAGTCTCCTAAGGAGGAATAAAAACACTCCAAGTGTGAAAGGGGACACTCTTTATAGCTTAATAAAACACCTCCATGTGTGAACAGGGATAATATCAAGTTGGTTCAGTCCACTTTGACTAAGTCAACAACGCAGTTGTGGAGGAGGAGGAATCAAAGAAGGAATAACGCAGTTTTGGAGGGAGATGAATCGTTGGATAGAGATGACCTAATTGAGTGGGGCCAAGGGAAAGAAAACTCATGTTTTATTTAAGGAAGAGGATGGCAGCATTATTCTTCATGTTTTATATTATTATTCTTGTCTGCTCAAACTTTTGCTTCCTCTTGCTGTTTAGCATAGTAGCAGTGTTGTTTAGCACCAGGTGTTCCCGAGCAGGAATCCCACATCTTTCCTTGAGGAGACTCTTGGGAGATTTTTCATTCATTTTCCACATCATGTTTTCAGGCCAAGCTTCGGCCTACTTCATCAAGCAGTTTCTGCAGGTGATTGTACAATGTTGCAAGGTGCAGCAGTGGAAGGGATTGGAATCCCTCTTTCTGAGTTAGTTTCTCTTTGGAGGAAGGTTTCCTTCACTTGAGAGACCTATTTGGAGAGTTCTAGAGCCTATTTCAGATATGTGGTAGTATAACACACATTTCCCTAACATTCCCAGTGCTCTTCCAGCTAGGGAATGCGTTATTTTTGGAGGCAGCTTCAGTGCATGGTCTAGTGGCTCTGTTGCAGTGTTTTCTTGTGATTGAGAGGTTCATCCTTTCATGGGAGGAAGCCCTTGAGGGATATACATCAGATCAGACATCTTTCAGCCTTCTACACTCTTATTCTTTAGTGTTGCAGTGGTGATTCAGTAAATTTCTGAATATCACATTTTGTATGTAGAGTGTTTGACAAGAAACCCTTGCCGGGTTCTCTTGTATTTTTTATAAGGAGACTAGATCTTAGTTCTTAAAGAATTATTGAATAATATATGAGTAGATCTACTTTTTCTCCTATTTTCTGAGTTAAAACCCTTAAAATACTGTGCAGTATCTTTTATGCATTATTTCTGAGTAGCAGTGTCTGGGGTTTTTAGTAATTTTCAGCTACACTAGTGTGGGAGGTCTGTTTACCCCTCCTAGTTTCATTTATTTCTGATCTCCTCTTGGACTTAGATGATAGATGGATGTATCTAATGGATCCAAGTGATGAATTTCATTTCTATGGCTTACATTTCTGAAAATGCGTTTTTCTATGAATGCATTGCTGAGCAGTCCAAAATTGGAATATCTTAAGATATTCCCAATACTGCTTATTTTCCCTATTTTGAAATATTACAATTTGTTCTTGAGATACAACATTTTTTGGCCCCATTTTCAGGGATGAAGAAATGAAGTTTATTTTCCCTGGGTTTTTCACATTATTTCCTCTGGTTGTTCAGTGAGGAGGACATATTCGGTTGTGTTTGTTATTTTCAAAAAAATTTCCTTAAAAAGGCCTCACACGAGGTCATATACCTCACAACAGATATTCCCTAATTTTCAATATCCAGAAAGTTTGGTTTCTAAAAAGGCTCAAAAACCCGAAACTCCTTCAATACCTGATCCTGCATTTCCTGCTCCTAGCGGCAATTTTCATAACCCTTTGTTTGAATATATTTCCAATGAACTCCCTTTCTTGGAACAATATACCCCTTCCACACCCATTTATTTTCAAGAACCTCAGTTAGAAGAACATTCTTTTGAGTCTGTTTCTTTTACCTCCACTCAAGCTCAACCAAATATAGTTGTCGGTCCCTCTGCTATTGTATATCAGCCTACCCCCATATCAATTTTTCCTCCACCTTCATTCATTTTCATAGCAGGTTCATCAACCTCAACCAAGCAAGGAGTAGTTAACCAAGTGGTTAATATGGCAGCACCATCTTTCCTAATGGATAGATATGCACCATTAAATATTCTGCAACCAATGAATGCCATGCCTCAAGAATACATCAAATTAGTTCCTCGTTTCACTGGAGAAGATGAAGTAACTGCAGAACAACATTTACCCTTGTTTTTCACTTTTGCTGAGAATTTAAATGTAGAACATATTGATGTTTTGATGAGACTATTTTTGTAGTCTCTAAGTGGAGAGGCTAGGAAATGGTTCAAAGGTTTACCAAATGATTCCATAAATGACTGGGAAGAGTTAGAAACTCAATTCAATTAGAGATGGGGAGAGAAGAGAGATCATGGTTAATCATTGATAAAGTTAATGCAATTAAAATAAAGCCTAATGAAAACATTTCCGAGTTTGTAAAAAGATTCAACAAATTGTACAATAGTTTACCTATAGAGATGAAGCCCCCCGTGTAGGAGAAAAGGTATTTTTTGCTGGGTCTTTTGAAGCCAATTTTAGCTTTACATTGAGAGAGAGAAGAGCCCCTACTCTTGAGCAGATAAATACATATGCTTTAGAGATTGAAACTAATATGATTACAACTGGAAAGGCGACAGGGAAACAACCAGTCCCAGAGAAGGGGAAGGCAAAAGAAGAATCATCACAAGATATAAGAATTGAAGATATGACAAAGGTGATAAAAAATCTGAACAATAAGCTAGCTAATATGGAATTGGAAATTAAAAACTCCTAAAGACAAGTACAACAAAACTGAGGGGGGTTTAACCCTCAATTCAGAAGACACCCCCTGCAAATATTGTAGAGGGAAAGAAGAGATCAAGACCAAGTTCAAGCTCCATTGTATATAGAAGAAACACCCTGAGATCCATCAGAAGATAACCAAAGGGAGGCCGAGGTGTTGAAAATGGCAACAAGAAACAGTGAAGGAGGCCTCCTGAAACATCTTTCCTGATCCTAGTTGGAAAGTGATCACCTAAACTAGGTGGGGACCACACATGTGATTTTTGTCGAAAAATCTATTTTTAGACTATGTCTATTTTTAGACATATGGAGCATGGTCTAGGAGTTGAGGGATGCTATTCTTGGATGATTGGTCAAGTTGGTAAAAATAGATGGATTTCTATTTCTTAGACATATTACGGAATGTATTTCTTTAGATTGCCAATTCAGAAATATGTCGAATAATATTATTAGCTCTTAATAATATTTGGACTCTAAACATTATCTTATTCTCTTGGAGCACTTCAGTTTGATGCCTGGATGTGGCACATGCAGCTGACAGAAGGAAATACTCTTTTCCTAAGGTTTAAGTGAAGCTATTGCATGAAGACTTCAGTTAGAACTCATGTGAGAGAGTTTGGTGGAGTTGATTGAGGAAGTTAGTGGAGTTGTATTCAGTTTAACTAATCTAAACATAGCTGAGCTTTTTGTATCCAAGTTAACTAATAGATACAATTAGTGAGAGTGGTGTGAATTAATTATTAATTAATTCACTAATTATAAACTCATAAATCAACTAAAGAATACATCAGTTAACTTCAGTGCATGGACAGTTTCAGTGGAGACCAGTGCAGAAATAGGTGAAAGAGCAGGTTAACTATCTGTTGTGACTATACTATTGCTATTTGCAACACACAGATGGGTGGAGTAACCCATGAGGATTGCGCAGTTCAGGCTGGGTGGTTTATCTATATAAAGAGGCCATCCCATAGCTTGAAAACGCAATTCAGGTTGGCTATCAAGTGGCCAAAGGTTGGAGCATGAGTTTTGCTAGATCTAGCTTGATAGTGTGTAGCATGGGAGGTAGTGCATGAGAGCTTGCAAAGAGCTTTGTACTATGATTGTTACATGATCTCCATGGCATGTATAATATACAGATAGTTGGGGGTTTTTAGCTTTAAGCTTTCCCATGAAATATTGTGTTTATATGTGTGAATTTTTATGGCTTTAATGTGTGCATGCAATTGATTTTATTTCCGCATGTGATGATCAATGGTAGAAGAGATTCTGTATTATGCATGAAGCTAAAATAGTGTGTGATCGGGAGAATCTCGGTGGATAACATATCAGTTATTCAAATTTCTACATGGTATCGGAGCGATATTGATCATTGGAGCAATTGAAAAGAATTAAAGCGGTTGAGTTTTAGGATAAACTCAAGAAACATAAAGATGGAGAAAGCCAGAAATATACATGCATATTGTATATAATTTTCTACATGGAATGAGAGCGAGAATTTTTGGGTGCGCGAGTTTGTAGGGAATATCTGAAAATTTTTGGTGAAATATTTTCAGAAACAAATAGCATATTTGGATTCCTTGCGAAAAAATACCCAAATTGGAAAAACAAAATCGGTCGAATCGGAGCTCGGATGAAGGAGATATCATCGATTTAAAATCAACTCTTTTGTTAGAAAATTTTGCGACGGCGGGACAATTGCAATGTGCGCGAGCCAAGAATCTACATGCACTGAGGTACAAGATGCATTCAAAGCTTTGAGGTGCAAAGCAGAGGTTAGTGACTTGGTGGTTGAGAGGGAGCCTCTCAACATGCAGCGTGAGAAGCAGTCTCGGAAGGTTGTGGAGCAGCCACAACTGGAGATGCAGAAGAATCTTTATAGATTTGAAGTAGATGGGATGTCTACGGAGCTTCCTACTGTTGGGAAGCGGGAGAAAGAAATGCAACTGATGCTTGAGAGGGAGCAAGTTTTGCATGCAGGTGAAAGTGAACCTCGGGGTGTGGAGCAGCCACAAGAGGATCATGGAGTGGGAGAAACCACTCATGCAGAGAAACTTCGTGCCAGATGGGCAGAGGGAGTGAATGTAGCTATACCACCAGGTGAGAGGTGGTGTGACATGCATGAGTAATCCCAGGTGGAGATTTCAGGGCAGGATTCATGGAGATGGTGTGGATCTCATGAATTGAACCTGGCTACGAGGTGCCCACAACGCAACAGTAGCAGATCAGTTGGATTGATGCAGGCAGATCAAAGTGACAGTGTCAGATACTGGAGCGCGAATCAGAGTTGACAACAAGTGCAAGAGTGCATGGGTGCAAGAGTTCAACAGCGCAGTGGTTCCTGATGACATTTGCAGTTGCTAAGCAGAGGTCAAAGACTTTGATGATAGATGCATCAGAGTGATTGAGTTGTTTGGAGCCTATTCAGTTTCGGAGATGTTGCATGCAAAGGGTGCATGGCGCATGCATGGAGTTGCATGGTGCATGCATGAGTTTGCATGGCGCATGCAAAGGGTGCATGGTGAATGCATGGAGTTGCATGTCGCATGCATGGAGTTGCATGGCACTTGTGAAGGTTGCAGGGCGAATGCATGGAGTTGCATGTCGCATGCAAAGACAGTCCTTTCTTGTTGAGAGGGAGTGTTGAAGATTGCAACAAGAAACAGTGAAGGAGGCATCCTGAAACATCATTCCCGATCCTAGTTGGAAAGTGATCACCTAAACTAGGTGGGGCCCACACAGGTGATTTTTGTCGCAAAGTCTATTTTTAGACTATGTCTATTTTTAGACATGTCGATCATATTCTATGAGTTGCGGGATGCTATTTGTGGATGGTTGGTCAAGTTGGAAAAATATATGGACTTCTATTTTTAGACATATTAGGCGGAATCTATTTTTAGATTTCCAGTCTAAAAATAGATATGTCGAATATTATTAGCTCTTAATAATATTTGGACTCTAAACATTATCTTATTCTCTTGGAGCACTTCAGTTAAGTGCACAGATGTGGCACAGTAGCTGACAGAAGGAATTACACTATTCCTGAGGGTTAAGTGGAGCTATTGCATGGATACTTCAGCTAGAACTCATGTGACAGAGTTTGGTGGAGTTGATTGAGGAAGTTAGTGGAGTTGTATTCAGTTTAACTAATCTAAACATAGTTGAGCTATTTGTATTCAGTTTAACTAATTGATACAATTAGTGAGAGTGGTATGAATTAATTATTAATTAATTCACTAATTATAAACTCATTAATCAACTAAAGAATACATCAGTTAACTTCAGTGCATGGACAGTTTCAGTGGAGACCAGTGCAGAAATAGGTGAAAGAGCAGGTTAACTATCAGTTGTGACTATACTGTTGCTATTTGCAAATATTACCTGGAGCGGGTGAGAACCATGACGATTGCGTTGTATTTCAGCCGCATGTTTATCTATATAAAGAGGCCATCCCATAGCTTGGAAACACAATTGAGGTTGGCTATCAAGTGGCCAAAGGTTGGAGCATGAGTTTTGCGAGATCTAGCTTGATATAGTGTAGCATGGGAGGTAGTGCATGAGAGCTTGCAAAGAGCTTTGTACTATGATTGTTACATGATCTCCATGACATGTATAATATACAGATAGTTGGGGGTTTTCAGCTTTAAGCTTTCTCATGAAATACTGTGTTCATATGTGTGAATTCTTATGGCTTTAATGTGTGCATGCAATTGATTTTATTTCCGCATGTGATGATCAATGGTAGAAGAGATTCTGTATTGTGCATGAAGCTAAAATAGTGTGTGATCAGGAGAATCTCGGTGGATAACATATCAGTTATTCAAATTTCTACACGAGGATCAGGTATCTGCTATGTATGCAATAGAAGAGGATGAAGAGGAAGATTGCGAGGGATAATATGATGAAGCTGAAGTTTCTTTTGATCAAGATGAAATGGATGAATACTGTAGGAAATTCACATATTTCATGCAAGCTGAGTTACATAAAAAGTATGATTTGAGGTCTAGAAGAGATCTAGAGTGCATGATAATGAAGGTGAACAACAAGGTTCCATTCCTCCTCCAATGGCGACTCCACTATAAAAGGACCCTACGAAACAGGTCAATAATAAGAAACAACCTGTAAATTCACTTAATAAAACAAATGTGCAGCAGGGTGAATCTTCCCAGAACAAATTAGTTGACACTGATATCTTGGAGAGAGTTGTTCCTGTACCTGAACAAGTAGAAAATTCTAGAAAGAGTGAAGAATAACCTGAAAATAACATTAAGAAAACTCATGCTTTCAATTTGACAAAAGAGTTGGAGAAGGTAAAAATTCAGGTGTCTCTTCTAGAATTATCCAAAATACTAGCTTACAAGAAAGAAATTTCAAAATTTATTAATCTCACACAGGTGGAAGACATAATTGACAGTGAACTTACAAGAAGAAAAGTCAGTGGTCACCTTTGGTCCTCATGTAGAAGAAATAGATACCTTTGTTCCACCCTTCTATATTTCTCTATTGCTTCACGATTATACTCTACATAATTGCATGTTGGACTCAGGAGCGTCCCATAATCTCATGCCATTGTCTGTTATGAAGGAACTTAACTTGAAAATTACCAAACCTTATAGGGATTTGTATTCATTTAATTCCAAAAGGGTGAAATGTGTTGGCTTAATTAAATATGTAGTAGTTTTGTTGGCACAAATCCCAACAAAGAGTATATTCATGGATGTAGTGGTTGCTGACATCCCATCCAGGTTTGGAATGCTCCTGTCAAGATCTTGGGGATAAAAGTTGGGAGGTGTACTAAAATTATATTTCACTTATGCTATCATTCCAGTTTTTAATGGGGAAGAAAGGAGGTTGTACATGGAAACAAGGTTTTTGAATACTACCTCCAAGAAAGATGCAGGAAATTCCCCCATTTATAGTCAAGAAACAGAAGACCTTTCTTGTTTCATGCTGCATGAAGAAGCAATATTTACTGAAGACACATGGAAGCAGCTCTCTTCAGCAGTTTTAAATAATGAGTTGCACTCAAGGAAGATTTGGAAGTGCTACTTTTATGGTGCCTACTCCAAGGAGGGCGCAGGTGTTGGATTCTTGTTGATATCAATAAAAGGTAACCTCATGCCTTTCTCTTTTAAACTATAATTTGATTCAACAAACAATGTTACTGAGTATGAGGCCTTAATCTCAATCCTTCAAGTTGCTAAATAGATGGAAGTTCAATGTATTTCAATTTTTGGTGACTCTAAATTGATAATAAGGAAGATTAAAAATCATTGTCAAACCAAGCATCCGAGATTGAGATCACATAGGAATGAAGTATGGGATCTGGTAGAAAACTATTTTGAATCATTCAATCTTCAGTATATTCTGAGGGAGGAGAATAGATTGGTCAATTCTTTAGCAGTTGTAGCCAACACCTTCAAACCTCCAATAAATCCAAGGTTAAGGTATGAGATTTAAATTAGGCATAGACCTTCTATCCCTGATAATGTGAAACATTGGCAGGTGTTTAACGATGATGAATAGATAAGTCAGTTCCTGACCATGATTGGAAACTTTGAAGACGCTAAGTTATACCAAGAGGAAGAACAAACAGAGTAGAAAACATAAATAAGAAACCTTAAGTAGTCAATAGGTGAACAAAAGATTATCCAATTGAAAGATTATGTGCTACACAAAGGGTTGGTTCCCCTTGAAATATTATTCAATGCTAATGATGTTTCTATTGATTCAAAGAAAACACATCGAGAAGAAGAGATGGAAGATTGTAATTTGGGGACTCAACAAGAACCTAAAATAGTGAAATTGCTCAAAGGTGTTCCCAAAAACTACAAATGAAGATGCATTGATATTTTTAAGAAATATATGGATGTGTTTGTCTGGTCGTATGAATACCTAAAAACATATGACAAAATCATTATTCAGCATAGGATTCCATTGAAGGAAGGACTCAAAACCACATAGACAAAAGCTCAAACAAATCAATCCATTGTTTTTATCTCCAATCGAAAAAGAAGTGAACTCTTGTAGGTGAAAATTATAGTCCCTCTCACATATTTAGACTAGGCTTCTAATCTAGTCCCTGTAAGAAAAAAGATTGCTTTCACTACGCCCTAGGGTACCTTCATGTACGCAAGGATGGACATACCCTTAGTTGGTGACAGGTTTGTAGTTATATATCTGGATGATGTAATTTTTTTCTTAGGGTCAGATGATGAACACTTGGAGAATTTGTAAAAAACTTTTCAAAAGTGCAGAAATTTTGGTCTGTCATTAAATCCCAAGAACATTTATTTGCCTTAGAAGAAGGTAAATTATTGGGTCACATAGTTTCTAAAAAAGGAGTAAAGATTGACCCAGCAAGGGTGGAAGAAATTCAAACTATTCCTTAACCCATAAGCAAGAAGGATATCCAGAGATTCCTGGGAAAAATAAACTTTCTGAAGAGGTTTGTGCCCAATTATGCTGAGATCGTGAGAAGTATAACATATATGTTGAAGAAAAATGCAGAAGTGAAATGGGATAAGGAAGCAAGAGATGCATTTGTTAGAATAAAGGAAGCATTGCAAGAAGCCCCAGTTTTGATTAGCCCAGACTATCAAAAAGCCTTTTAGGTATTCTCATTTGCATCCCCCACTACTATTTTTTTGTGTTTTTGCAGAAAAATGTAGACAATAAGGAGCAGCCAGTTGAATTTTTCAACAAAGTTCTCAAAGATGCTGAGCTCAAATACAATATTCTAGAGAAACAAGTATATGTTTTGGTCAAAGCGCTGAAAGCCTTTAGAAATTATGTGTTGCAGTCCCAAATAACTGCTTATGTTCCTAATTCTGTTGTGAAATATGTGTTGGTCCAAAGTGATGTTGAAGTAAAAAGAGGGAAGTGGATAGCAAAAATCCAAGAGTATGATTTGGACACCAAATGCACCAAGATGGTCAAGGGATAGGGGTTAGTGAATTTTTTGACAGAGACAAATTTTCAAGACTTGGGAATCAATCTGTTGGCACCAGTGGATGGAGTTGTAAATGAAGAAGGTCAAAGAAAGTTCAAAACAAGTATTCAATACAAATTTTTGTGCTCTAATTGGTATACAGATATTGTGCATTGCCTGTGTTTCTTTTCCTGTCCAACTTCACTGAATAGAACAAGATACATAGCTCTCAAGCTCAAGTCTCAGCCATATGTTATCGTAGAAGCGAAGCTATACTGGAAAGGCCCTGCTGGTATTTTCTGTTATGTTTGACCGAAGGAGAATCTATTGAAGTCACCAAAAAATATCATGAAAGTCTATGTGGAGGACATTATAGCTGGAGGGCCACTGCTCATAAAATTCTTAAGTCAGGCTTCTATTGGCCAATCCTGTTTGCAGATGTTTATAGACTGGTCAAAAGTTTTCAGAAATGTCAGTTGTTTGCTGAAAAGAAAAAACTTACTCCATTACATGTCATCCTAGTATTTATTGAAGAACCTTTCAGGCAATGGGGATTGGATTTTATTGGAGAGATAAATCTGCCATCAAGCAGATAGGTCAAGTGGATTTTGACTACCACTGATTATTTTAAAAAATGGGTTGAAGCAATGCCCACTAAGAAGGTGAATGACCAAGTGGTGATGAAGTTTCTGGAGGAAAACATTTTCAATAGATTCAAATGTCCAGTAAAAATTGTGACTGATAATGCTCCGGTATTCAGCTCTTCTCATTTCATTAATTTTTTCAAACATATAATGTAATTTTAGCACATTCCACAGCATATCATCCCCAAGGGAATAGATTGGAAGAGTCTTCAAATAAGACTTTGGTCACAATATTCAAGAAAACAATCACCGAGAATCAGAATGATTTGGATATGAAGTTGAAGTTTTCCCTCTAGGCAGTTAGAGTCACTACCAAGAGATCTACTGGGAAGTCTCCCTATGAACTGGTTTATGGAACTCGGGCACTATTTCCTACTCAGCTAGCCAAACCAGTGATTTCTTTCCTTCAAGAAGCTCAGGAAAAACTGAATGCTCTGGTAAAAAGATTGAACAAAATAATTGAATCAAGTGAAAATAGAAACAAAGTCAGGGATAACTTCATTACTTATCAAGAAAATATGAATTCTATATTTCACAGAAAAGAAAAAGAAGTTCTCTTTCAAGCAAGAGATTTGGTACTAATATGGGACACCAGACGAGAAGAAAAGGGGAAGCATGGTAAATTTGACCCTCTCTAGTATGGTCCATACAACATCTCTGAGGGAAGGTCAAATAACACATTTATTTTGGAAGATCTAGATGGAGAGACAATATAGCTACCTGTGAATGGGTAGTATCTGAAGCATTATTTCTAGCATTAAAATTCAGCATTCCACCATTGTAAATAACGGATTTCTCATTTTTCATATGTCACCAAGCAATATTTGACTCCATACCCAATGTATAAGGCACTAATCTGCGGTTCTTACTACTTCCATGGAAAAAATCACTATCCTGAGGTGGAGCCAGATGTTGTGGCCCATTTTCATTTACCTTTGAAATATTTTTCAAAACACCAAAAAAGCATATATGATAGAAAATGTAAAGTTTTGTGTCTCATAGAAGAATTTTGATTTACATATTGGTACATTAACATTACATGATGAGATGTGAATGTGGGTCGAGTCACACTCATTCACGTGCATAACAGTTCAAGAGTCGGACCGATGGGCACGTTCGGAACATTGCACATCGAACATGGTCGAGTCGGGCTTATTCGCAAGCTCAAGAGGGACCAACACGGCAGAACACTAGATAAGCTCAGGAGGGTTACACCATGGAGAAAACAAACTAATTTCCCAAAGGCGGAGAAAGGGCACAATTCCCTTAAACACTTAAGAGTTTTGGAGGAGGCGCAAAGGGAAAAACAGATGGTCGGGATCAAAGCGCAGAACTGGAGCAAAGAGATATACAGAAGAAATCATCACAAACCGAAAATCACAAGTTTCAAAGGATAGGCGCGAGAGGTAAGTGATAAAGTCATCGAAGTGCGACGTGCGATGCCAGGTGGGACCCGATCGCATAGCGCACATCGCAAGTTTTAAAAGATAAATGCAAGGAAAAGTTAAAGATGACGAAATGCAAAGTGCGATGTTGGCACAGACGTGATGCGGTTCCAAGATGAAATCTAAAGGATTTCAATTCTGGGATTATGCGGTTATGCGCCATTTTATGAAGAAATAGGAAGAACGCGGCAGAAAAACTCGGGTAAGTGACCCAATGCAAATCAAAAGAGAAGAGGCAGATTCGGGTAGCAGGTGATATGATTGACAGCGTTTGAAGCACAGGGGCATAGGCAGAGTCGGGCAGAAGATCGTATAGCGGCACTATTGGGATCAAGACAGCTGGGTCAAGCCAGGCACTGAGGCGTCATTACAGAGCTGTGCAGCCGCTGCATCATAACCAGAAAGGACACCTTGGCACTTCGGGAGGACGCATCAGCAACATCAGATTAAGCAAAACAAACAATATTTCTACTTTTAATTTTTTTTTTCTCAAGTATGATTGCATAAGTAATCTTAACAGTTTAGGTATTCGAATAGTTTCAAGAAATTCAGGAGTTATAAACCACTATGATGTATTTAAGTAGATAGAAATAAAGAAAAGGGGTTCTGAGTTTTGGACCTCTGGAGGATTTTTAATTTCGTACTGAATTTTCTGAGAAATAAATGAAAGAAGATCAAGTTTCCTACAGTTGTTGATGTTGATATGTATTTCCTGTTTCACTCTGTGTTTATTCCTCTTTGAATGAAGTGAAATAATGTAGCGGCCAGTCTCTTAATTACATCTGTGAATAATATTTAAACAACCTTAATTTGAGCTCCTTCACCTCATCTCTTCTTTCTTCACAAAATCCTGATGAAACTTTAAAGTAATAGATTATGTGTTTGCAGCATATTATTTCAAGTTTCCTCTCTCTCCATGAATCTCCTCTAAAACTTAAAAGTGATAGATTATTCTTATCGTATATCACTTCAACTTTCCTTTACAATTCTTATTTTCATTTCATTCGGATATCAGCAGTTTATGGCATTGTGAAGGCTTTCATTATATCATATTATTAAGTGTATTAAATAATTAGATTCCAAAGGTGTTAAGCAAATGCCATTTGATATTATAATCGTGACATACATTTACAAAATATCTTAAGCACTCATTCCTTACCATAGCCAAGGGATTGTTTCTTGAGATACAACAATGTGGATGCTTTATTAAGTTAGATGTAGCTAAAGAAGTCTTCATGTGTACAAGGCAAGGTTGGAGGGCCCCCATACCAAGCTAAATAAACTTTGGTTAAATTTTGTATAAATTAGCATAGTTTTGATTCAATATTTCTTGTTTCAATTTTATGATTCAATTACTTAGATGTGTTATGGTCTCTGTATGAATTTTGGATCATTTTGATTTAAAACCTAATTTGCATACAAAAGGAAAACCAAGGATTTAAGTTAAATTCTCTTTCTATCAAGTTATGAATCACAACTAAAAATCATCCTTTTGCATTTCTCGAATTGTTTCTTGAATTCTAATTTATGATTTGATGCAATGGTAATGTTGGAGTAGAACTATGAGGAAGGACAACCAGGACCTCTGAAGTTAGGAAGGACAACTTCTCTTGCTTTCTACACATCACAAACTTCTGCTCTTTAATCTCTCTTCTTGAGGATAGTACTATGGGGAAGGACAACCAAGACCTCCTAATCTAGGAGCCTCTTCCTTCGCTTATTGCATCATGAATCAGAGACATTTTAGTTTCTTTAAACTTAAAACTTATATTCTAATATGCATTTCCTTTAACCTTTGAGCCTTGCCTTCCGAAATTGAATTTATTTGAAATCCATATACTTCGTGCTTCCAAGTCTACAAACCCGGATTGACAAGTAAAACACCTACATTAGTTTAATTAGTAAATTGACCTGACATTTTTGGCATCGTCGCTGGGGAAGCACACTTAGATAAAGCTGATTAGGAAGATTGTTTAGAAAATAATTAAAACAAAAACAACAATAAAACATAAAAACAAAAAAAAAACACTTTTCGTTATGGTTATTCATTCTTAGACATATAAATTAGAAAATTAGATCCCCAAAACAAAATCCCCAACAAAAACAAAAACTAAATAACTACAAAATCCATTTGCAAAACACGATCTAAAAAACATGATGTTAAATAAGTCATTTAGAGAACGAGGTTATGGAACCACAAGGATATTCTTAAATCCTTGTCTACAATTTAGAATGGTCACTATGGAAGAATATTCATTTCAAAATATAGAAGAACAAAGCATCCATGAAGAGGATCCACAAGAAGAGAATCTAGAAGCTTCTTCTAGTTATATTTGTAAGGAGATCAATGAGTTATGGATCACATGCAATGAAGTTCAAATAATAGAGCTAAAAATTGAAGAATATCTAGCATATTTATCACAATATCCCTTGTGAATTTAGATTTTGAACAAGTTCCACAAGAAGAACTTTGTGGTATGACAATTAAGGAAAGTCAGGAAAAAAAGAAGAAGAAGAAGAAGAAGAAGATAATTTCAAAACTTGGTTTCAACTAGTCATTAGGCCACAAAAACACTCCAATTTTCAATATTATTTAGCATCAAATATTTATGATCAACTAACTTTTCATGTCCAAGAATTCATTAAGGCATATTTTTCAAACTTGGATGAAAGTCTACTTATGATCATGTTACGCAAATGGATGCATTGAAAATTATCTTATACTTGAGAGAATGACTTATTTTAATACAATAGAGTGGGATAGAATAGAATAAAATAAATAAATGGGTGGAATGAGCTCACAATAAGACTTTTGGTTCAAACTCTCATAAATAATTCTTCAAATCATTGTTCAATACTCATTTGGAAGGATTTCATGGCAAAATACAGTAAGAATAATCCTATTTTAGGTAACCCCTATATGATAATTTTTAAAGAATGTTTTTAAACAAAAATATATTGAAATATAGTATTTAAACCCATTTTAAATTTTCAAATTGGATAACAAAACAAAAAGATAAGATCAAAATAAAAACTAGGTCTCAAATGAAATTTTGAGGACAAAGTTAGTACAACCTTGATTTTAAGGGTCTAATGGAATTAAAATTATATTCATAGGGAAAATAGCCCTTGGAATCTAGTTTCCAAATCAATTTGAATCACCTCAATCCAACATCATATGAAAAATCTATGCTCAAAATACTAACTGCTTGTTGAAAAATCTGCATGGTGACAATTCTGTCTTCACTGTTCATTAGCATATTTCACATAATAAATCATCTTCTTTTCAAGACCTGTTTCTAAGGGAGATATATATTGAGGTCTATTTTACGACATAATTTTAGTCATCTCATTTGAAGGGCAGGTGAAAAATTTATTCCACATTTAGTGACTGCATGTCTTAAAACCAGCATAGTCAAACTCTGCCTCCTAAGTTTGTTTATCAGCAATTTTGTGATATAAAACCTAAGGATTTTAAAAAACTATTTCTAATGGATAGAAAAACTGAATCTACTTTAATATCCAAGTTTAATCACATTGATCTGATCTTTAACAAAAAAGTTACACTCCAAATAGTGATTATTGGTCTAGTAAACAATTCACAAGAAGCTCTATCAAACATGGTACTTCTCATCATTTTTAGCATATTATTTTAAACCATTTTGAAAACCTATTTATACTAGAGGCATCCATATGAATTCACTTCAACTTGGATTTTTAATCACTCTAATTTGACATAAAATGAAGATTTTGGGAACAAAATACCGCTAGGAGGTTTAGGTCGGCCACTATTCCTCAAGGGGTAAACTAATGCATTTTATTTGTATATCATATTTGGACTTGTTTTCAAACATTTCTTATAATTATTTTACACATTTATTGGAAGAAGATATAATGTAAACTTCTCTTCCTCCATCATCTAATATTTTATTGCAGGAAAATGCTATTTTTTTGCAGGTTATAAGAAGATTTAAGAGGAGAACTCCATGGAAAAAGGACTTTTCAAAGTCAATTTTTAAAAAATTCATATTTCAGAATATGAATAAAAATGTTTAAGTCAAAGCAAAGTGAAAATTCACCTGATGTTGAGTTCATCTAATGAAACTCAAACTCTTGAAGCTTGTCTTAAGTTACTGATCAACAACACCAACCACCCTACAAGATGATTGAGATCAATGAAAAATAAATGAAGCTAATAATCAGAAGAAGAAGTCAATTTTTGTACCATGTCAAGTCACATCAATTGCCAAAGAAGCCTTTCATAACCCATATTTTTCATGATGTCATTCATCTACCATATTGTATGTTAAGTTATGCAATCATGCATGTTGAAGTCCAGACCTATTATATATTTATCTATCCATATACTCTTAGATGATGACTTCAACCTATCTTATTTTCATAAGAATTCCATACTTCTCGACTCCATGATACCCCGCCTCCATCCAGAAAATAAAAGAAAAAAAAATACAAAAAGATCAAAAATAATAAAGGAGTTTGGTTATGAAAATCCAGGATACTAGCACAATACAAACTCGAATTCATATTGTAAAACCAATGTGTTTGGATAATATGAATTCTCTTTTATTTTTTTTAATTTCATTTTACAGAGTCATCCTCCAAAATTCAAAGACTTGAGGACAAGTCTCAAAATCAACAAGGGGGAATATTCATAATAAACCAACAAACTATGCAACTAGTTTAATGTCAAGTAGTTATATTGCAGAAGGGACCTGAGACATCATAATTAATATTTATCAATAAGGGACCTGAAAAAGATCAATGTCATATGTTATTGCAGAAGGGACCTGATTATTCATCTTAAAATCAACATCAAAGGGACCTGAGACATCATAATCAATATTTATCAGTAAGGGACCTAAACAACATCAATGTCATATGTTATTGCAGAAGGAACATGATTATTCATCTTAAAATCAACATCAAAGGGACCTGAGAAGCAGCTACAAGCATCTACAATCCCGCAAGATCATTCAACAGAATTCATTTTGAGGTCAAAGTATCGTCATCATTATCAAAAGGTCAAGTGTTGAAAAAAGAGCTAAGGTCATCATCAACAAAAGAGAAGCATTGATAATGAACTATCAAGTGAAAGGAAACTATCGTAATTTTAAAGTATTCTTAATGCCTTCGATTTTGAATTTTTTTCTAAAATTGATAAACTAGTTTAAACTTCAATATGCAGTACCCCTATCAATGTATATATCATCCTACATTATCCTACATAAACCCTATGACCATATTCATCATAAACCATGCATCATAAACCTTATGACCATATTGAAAGTCTTGTCTCTTTCACTATAAAACAACAATTAAACATGAGTTAGTATGGAAGATAAAAGTAAATGATATATATATATATATATAGATATACATATTCTCTACTCTATTTATGGATTTGAAATGATCTTAAATAGACATTTTAAAAGAGTCACTTTAAAAGAGTAACAAATGCATCATGCATCAACCAAAAGATATGAATAAATTATCAACAAAAATAAATTTTTCAATCGTTAAATATATATGCAATGGGAGACGCATGAAGATAAAATAATAATATTCAAGAGCATTTCAAAGAACATCATGAAAATGGAATATGTATCAAAGAAGAGAAATAAAAAATGACAAAAGAATTTAAAAAATACATATGCAATAAAAGAGTTATATGCATAAATAAAAGAATGGAAAGTAAACTATAAGGATATATATATATATATATATATATATATATATATATATATATGCGAATATATGATGTAAAATGACAAATATATGATGGCTCATAAAAAAAAAACACAATTGACAAATATAACCTTTAAAATCTATTAGACATAGACCACATTTAAAATCGATTTGGGTTACATGCAATGAAATGAGCCCATAACAGAAAAACGTTCACAATGCAGAGATTAATTCCATAGCATAGAAGCTACTGAGGATTGAATGCAAAATTCCCCTTGGAGAGGAGGGAAATTCAACATACACGGAGAGGCAATTAGAAAGGCCTTCATGTAAGGATTTGAAAAAGAAATCACGCCACAGTTTAGGTAGAAGAATGCAACCCTCTAAAATGAAACAAAAAAAAAAGGAATGCGTAGATTTTATGCTAAAAATCTTGACAAAGCAGAAAGAAAATAGTGTTCTATTAATGGTAACCCTACCAAATTGAACATAGAAATCTTCGCTTCGGAAATTTTGCAAAAGAGTTTGAATAGGAATGAAATACAAAGTCTGAGAGTTATATGAGTGTCAGTATATGTGAAAGCCTTTAGTTCACAATTAAAATTGCAGTTCACGATTAAAACTCCAGTTACATTGACAACGTGGAAAAAAATCCGAGCTTTCAACAGCACAGTGACATTACAAGACTGCATGCAAGCTATAGGTGTGTAAAATCTACAGTGACCATTTTTGCGTGATGGTATTCTCCCCTCTAGATTTCGATTTTTTTTTAAATGTAGAGAATGGTGGTGCTATTAAGAAGGAATATCGATATGGTTTTTCAGAGAACGATTTCCAATTGAATGCATGCAGTGGTTTTTCAGAATTCAATTTCCAATTGAATGCATACAGTGGTTAATTTTCCAGAAATTGATTTCAAATTGAATGAAAATGAAATTTTATTCAGTCTCAAAAATGCATTTTGATTTATAAAAAGCCATAGTGGTAGTAACTTTTCTAGAAAATCGATTTCAAGACAGAGAGGGTAATAAAAATTCTCTTCATTCCTAGAATTCGTTTTTTAGGAGACAAAGTAATTTTTTTTTATTCTCAGAATTCAGTGTTTTAGGAGACAGTTTTTCAAAGTCTGAAGGGACAAAGGAATTCAGAAAATAAATTTTTGAAAAGACAAATCGATTTTCACATCAAGGTAATTCACTTCAGAAAATTGAAAGGCACGCTAGGTAATTCATTCTCAGAAAATCAATTTCAACTTTTTAAAAAGGTGATTTGGGGAAATTTAGAAAATTGATTTAAATTTTTGAAAAAGGCAGTGTGGGTAAATTCAGAAAAATCAATTTCAAGGCAAACATGATGGAAATCATTTGCAGAAAATTGATTTCAAGAAAAAAATGTTAATTCATTATCAGAAAATCGATTTCAATTCTTTTAAAAGAAACAGAGAGGGGTAATGAAAATGAATTTGTTACTTTCAGAATTCATTTATTTTGTGGTATTTATTTTAAGAGTTGAACGCAGAGAAGGTCAAAATAAAACATGTAGGTGTCCAAAACTCAGTTATAAAAGAAGAGTTGTGATAAGAAGATTGTTCTTAAAGGCATTTTGACAGAGTATTTTTCAGAAAGGGTGTTTTCAGAGTATTAAAATTTTAGAGGTGAAATTTCAGAGAGTGTCCAACACTTCAAAAAATTCGGTATACACTACAGAGTCTTCGTAAAGAAACCCATGTGCAGTAAAAAATATAAGGAACCGAGCCAACTATAAGTGGAAGAAGGAGGTAAGGATTCAGGCATCATACCTTCTAGAAAACATTGAATTCAACTACAGTTTAAAAAAAACGAAATTTTTAAGAAACCACTATTTTCCATTGCTTTTTTTGAGCAAACTAAAATGAAATTTGAAAAATTAAAACATGGGTTTTTTTCAGAACGAGGCCAATTAGGATCATCATAGACAATTTTCTCAAATTCATTGTTATTTGGGATATTTTCCTGGTTATTTTGACCCCTATTTTGCAGATTGCGTGGGTAAAACAGTGGCTAAATTGAAAGTGAACGCCTAGTCATAAAAAGGATTTGCATAAGTTATTTTGTAGTGGATTTATGGCAAGAATTAAACCCCCTGCACAAGTGAAAGAAGCTTTGATGTGTTTGATTGGTGTTTTCTTTGTGACTGTGTGACAGCGCGACATTGTAGTATTGGCACAAGAAGATGTTGAGGGTACGTGAAGAATATAACTTATTTGTCGAAAATGAAAACTTCAGAGTTACAAGTTTCAAACATGAAGGTACCCTGCATATAAACAAAATCATCATTGATTATGAACATAACCATATTGATAATTTCATATTAATTCTATGCATTGGAAGAATCTACACACTCTTGTTAATCGCCAAGGAATTCATCATGAGTTTTCATCGCATGGTCATAGTTAATATTGATTATTGGAATTTCATAGTACAAGGTCAAGAATTTCAAATCTCATTGTTACTACCATTTGTAAACAATGATAATTTAAGTATGAGAAACAAAATGTGAAAAGAGAGATTTATAAAAGAGGAGAAAAGGGAAATGGGCATTGGCATCCTTTTGCATGCACCTCAGTAGAAAGCTTCAACATCAGGGGCTAGAGTCATAGTTACATCAGCAAGACAGTCATCATACAGAGGTAGAAGGTCAAAGAGACAGAGGCAAGCATGAGGACATGCTTGAGAGTAAGCAAGGGGGAGATGTTGGCCCTCAATTTTGGTCATTTTTGCCTATCCTAAATCCATTTATTTACCGCCATATTCCATCTAATTTCACACAGATATGCCTAATTTTAGTCCTATTCTTCATATTCAGTTAACTAAATTAAGTTTTTCAGTTTTTGGAATTTTTTGTAAAAATTGGGTTTTAAGAGCAATTTTGGATTGCATTAAAAATCCCTGTAATAGCTCCATTAAAGTCATATGTGCAAGACACCTGGGCGATATATGAGTGTATATTTGGAAATATTGGAAACCACAGATGGAGAAACACCTATTGGTTCAGTCAAACTGAGAAAAAACAGGCCCGGTCAACGCTTGTCAAACTTGACCTGTCATTCAAGAATCCCTAGTAAAAAAGGACAGATTTATTATTTTGTGGGATTTTTCCTAATTTTTTGAACCATACTGGATGAGTTCAAATTGTATGGATGGATTAGGATTGACAAGGTTGTTAAAGCCATTGTAGCAAAGTTTGTTTATGATTTTCCTATTTAAACAAAGTTTATGGAACATTCAAAAAAAATGTGTAATTTGGTATTGAGATTATTGGAGACTTTTGAGATAATTTGAAGAATCATTTCTATTGTTCTATTTGTTTTTCATGTTTTGGATGCTTTATTAAGTTATTTTTAGCTGAATAAGTCTTCAAGTGTACAAGGCATGGTTGGAGGGCCCCCATACCAACCTAAGTACACGTCGGTTAAATTTTGTATAAATTAGCATAGTTTTGATTCAGTTTTTCTTGTTTCAGTTTTATGATTCGGTTACTTAGATGTGTTATGATTTTTGCATGATTTTTGTTTAAAACCTGAGTTGTGTATGAAAGGACAACCAAGGATTTAAGTTAACTTATCTTTCTATCAAGTTATGAATCACAACTAAAAATCATATTTTGCATTTCTTGAATTGTTTCTTCAATTCCAGTTTATGATTTGATGCAATGGTATTGTTGTTTGCCCTAGAACTGTGAGGAAGGACAACTAGGACCTCCTAAGTTATGAGCCTCTTCTATTTCTTTCTACACATCACAAATTGTTGCTCTTTAATCTCTCTTCTTGAGGACAGTACTGTGGAGAAGGACAACCAGGACCTCCTAATCTAGGAGCCTTTTCCTTCGCTTGTTGCATATTGAATCAAAGACTTTTTAGTTTCTTTAAACTTAGAACTTATATTTGGAATATGCATTTCATTTAACCTTTGAGCCTTGCCTTTTGAAATTGACTTTATCTGAAATCCATATACTTCGGACGTGCTTCCAACTCTACAAACCCGGATTGACAATTAAAACACCTACGTTAGTTTACTTAGTAAATTGACCTGACAGAGTTCAAAATATCTCCACATGCTTTTACTTTGATTTAATGCTTTGGGTGTCATAAATTATAGTCCCGTCAACATTATTTATGATTAACGTGTCCAATAATTACGTCGCACGCCTCACTTGCTATTTCTATTTTTTCATGGTTGCTCCATTATGTCTATTTAATATATCCTTATCTGATTAGTCATGTCAATTGTCTTCACATATCATATGCATTATGAAAGGTCATGTGCGACCTATAACTTCATCGGGTGGGGGGGGAGGCGGGCTGAAAGGATAAATACATAATTGGATGATTACAACTTGTCAACATTATTGCATGTTATGGTTGTTGAATTATCCACTCTGTGCAGCGTTTATGTTCTTGTATCTGCTGAAATTTGTTGTTTATAGCTCCAAATTACTCCCTATGGAACAACTGAAATGGGCATCCATTCGATGCATACTGAACCTACTCAGTTGCAGATCTATGAGCAAGCACACAATATTCTGGATCAAGTAGGATGGTCAAACTATTTTGTGCAACTACAAGGTTCTGATAATGAAGTTGCCTTGGAATTTACAAGGAATTTGAGCAAAGGAATAAAAATGGTAAAGAGATGAAAAATACAGGTAAATGAAGAAGTTTTTTCAGAAGTGACATTCTTTTCCACAGAAGGAAAGAAGTGGTTCGAAATACATACTCCGCTACAAAGCACAACGTTCCTATTTGCGAACCCTGTAAAGGAACTAGTCAATAAGGGAAAAGGGTACATTCCTACCTCATTTCCAGAGTCATGGAAGAAATTAGCAGGCGTCATCCAAAGGTACATTACATGTGATGGATGGTATGACTGGTCAGAGGAAGAAATTTGAAGTTAATGGCAGGATTAAGACGAAAGGTAATCCTAAACCCTGCCCTATTTTATGAATTCATTATTGCATGAAACTGCTTTAAGAACCAAAATATATAAGGACAACGCCTCACTAGTGTGTCACTATGGGCTCATAAAACTAATAGTTGTTAGAGGGTTGAATCAATTACAATTGAGATGGGAAGATTTCTTAGGAAATCCTAAGGCTCCACTAGAAATTGAATATTCTGGAAACATCCTACTTAATAATGAGAAACCATAATATAATGAGGAGGCCAATCAAATTGAAAATGTCACAGTGGAAGGTACCTCACAGGGAAAATAACAAACTCCAATACCCCAACAATTAACTAGGGCAGATAAAAGAATGGCTTCCCTCTTGGCCTCCCTACCTAGAAAAAGGAGAAGATAGGCTAGGTTGGCTAAGTCAAGAAATCCTATAGAATCCTATGAACAGTCGCTGGAGGAAAGTGGACCTCAATAATTTCTTGATACACAAGGAATGTAACATGAGAACCATTAGGAGGATTATCCTCAAGATAAGGAAATGGAGGCAACCCAAGTTCTGGAAGGATTGGAAAATTTTATGAATTTTGTGAATTTTGAAGAAGTTGCAGGTTGCTCAGAAAATCCTTTTAACCAGAAGACACCCCCTAATTCTCCAACCTCTCCTCCTAATTCAATAGCCACTGCCATTTTATAATCCTCGGGAGAATATGAAAATACTTTTCTTTAAACACATTCTGCAGATTTTGTTGCAACTATCCTAGAACCCTTCTCCCGTGAAGAAGCATCTTTAAAATCTCCTTTGGAGAACGTGGGACAAGAAGTCAATATTCACTTTCCAATTGAGCCCTAGGTTGAAATAGGCCTTGTGGAACCTATAATGGATGTCACATTTGAGTCCACCCTTAAAATGATGGTTGAAAGACCTGAGACCATAACTATTGTTTCCCTTTCCTCTTCTCCAGTTACTCTGGCCAAAATTTTTGCACAAAATATTAACAGAGAACTGAAGGATAAAGGGAAAATAAAGACCAATAAAGAAACGAAGTTGTTGAGAAAAGAGAATAGGAAGCTACAAAGGAAGGTTCAAAAAATAAAGAAATGGTTGTGGGACAATAAGGCCAAAAGGCACCATGAGAAGATAAATGATAAGAAGAAGGAAGTACGAGAGAATAAAACTCAAACCGAGTTGGACCCGTTAATAATTGATGTTTTGAATACTGAAATAGGGACCCAAATAGATTCACCAATATTCATTACGAGAGGTGCACAAATAGAACATGTGCCTCCATACACTCCTTTAATCATGGAAGATACCATTCAGGTTTTAAATAAAAATATGGAGGAACAACAAGAAACCAAAGCTCGATATCAGAACGAGGTAGTACCTCAGAAGGAGCATCAAGAGTTGCTTCAAAATTTTAAGGCATTGGCAGTTACAGAGGACGAAACTTATGTCAAACTTAGAGAAATTAAGAAAAATATTCAAACTCTGAATGGTCATCTTGAAAAGGCTACGAAACAAATAAAAGAAGTATGTTCTATATATTCTGATGCTCTCTTGTGCATATCTCCAACCAGAAATTATGCTTTATTTATGTTAGAACGGTATTTATTGCTTAATGTCAAGGCCATTCGGTCAGGTCAACCATATGAATTTAGAAATGTTTCAAACTTTGCTAATTCTTTTCATAAGCAGGACAATAATACAAGGTAATTTTTATGTCAGATGTACATGCATAACTTCTTCCTAGAAGAGCAGGTAGATGAGAACCTTGTTCCTTTTATAGGGGATGTGTAGTTTCAAACTTTTATATCATTTTCTCGGAATTAGATAAAGTGGGCTTAAGAATATAATGTATTTCAAAGAAGAGAGCTTGGCCTCGACCTCTGAGTTAGAGGAGAGCCACAGATCCCTTTGCATATACTTATTTTCATAAGAGGTTTATGGAGCAATCTAGTGTTTTTGATGCTTTGGAACCTAGTCACAATGACTTTCTATAATCAGGACTATAATGCCTAGGAGACATCAGGGTTGAAGCTCTCCGAGGAGCCAAACAGAGATGGCAGGCATCATTCGGTGAAATAAAAAATAGAGAACCTTTTAGCTTTCAAATTTTCCAGTCTACAATGAGAAGGGCACGAGATTATTCTCATTTAGTGTTGGAAAAAGGTCCTAGATGGATACGGTGCAGATACAGATGCCCCATAATCTGGTGTCGTCAATCAATTACAAATATGAATATGAATTGACCGAGGCAGGTAAGTATGTTGTTTTTCAAGAAATTTGGAGTAGAAACAGATTTTTGCATTATGGAGAAGATCGTTATTGAGCCTATTCCCTAACTGCTCTTCATGTTAATTACTTGTTTGCATGAGGTCATTCAAATAGGTAAGCTAGGAGGTGATGTTGGGCTTTAGAATTGAAACATTTTCTTACCTTATTTTCTTATCTTTATATTAGTTTTCTATTTATGTGCAGAATGTGATAACTCGTGCAATATAGATTCTAGAAAGGATTCAATGGATTTTCATCACTTTATCTCTTTAATGAATCGATTTAAATCATGAAAGGTGTTGTTTACTTATGGTTTGAACTGTTATTTGAAAAGGAAAATATGATATCGGATGTTGTTCCCTAGAATAGTTAAGGAAGAGTGGATTATGTGGAGTTGTTTCAATTAATTATAGTCAGTTTAATGAGATTGACTTCTATCCTAGAGCGAATCGGTTGAAGAAGAGATCCTAGCCTAGTTATTCCAGGAAACAATGGATATTGTCATAATTTGAATAAATCAACCTGAGAATCTTTAGATTCTCAGGATCGTTTTCCATTTGTAATAGACTCATTTTGTAATATAAAATGGAGGAAATGAACCATAGTAGTTTAAGTTTAAGAATTCAAATTGGAGCTATAATCATTTTGATCCATATTGTAATTTTTACAGACATTTCTTGTAACTTACTCGTTATGATTTAATGGAGACTTTCATTGTTCGATTTTGGCCCTGGTACTAGAACTATTGCTGTCCTTTCTTGTATCAATAATTTTGTATTATGCTTTCAATTCGTGTCATTCAATCATTCATTCGTTTCTATATCTACTTGTTGTTAATCAGATTTACTGTTAAAAGTGTGTTTTGTAGCAGTTACAGTTGGATATCATTAAATTAGATTCATTGAAATTGGTTCCTTGGAGTGTTATCTTTCCTTTCTAATTCTTGTTGGTTAATGTAGATTCGTTAATTCTCATGATTGGATATCATTTATGGCAAATTAATTTCTAGATATAGTGTTGTTCCTTTATTACAGACATTGTTCCCTAGGAAACAACTTTGTATTTGGTTGGATTTCTATACTGTTTTTTGTAGGAGTTTTAGTGATTTATTTCCTTTAGTAGTCTTGTTTATTTGAGCTTGAAATATAGAAGCCATGTGTGAGTTATTTCTTTCAGTAAGTGTGAGTTTTTCCTTTCATTCATGTGTCCTTAGGTTCATACAAGTTAAGCGATATTAGCACCATTTCTTACACAAACTGTGTGGAAAACCTTGAAATAAACAGACAAAACCCTGGGTTGATTATTAATGTCTAGGTGATTAGTTGTTTTCATTAAGAAATTAATTCCTCCAACAACCTGACAGGCCCTTTTCCACCTATACTGGTAGAGAATATGTTTCTTCACTACCTATGACCTAAATACTCATAAGGTCATATGTTGCTTCAAATTTTCTTTCACATACCAACTCAACACTCTGCCTTCTTTCGGTGATCTAAGATGCTCCAAAGACACTGATATTAGGCTCCAAAAGTTATCTCTCTAACAATGGATTTGGATCCTCAAATAAATGTACATAGGGTTTCAATAAACTTCCTTCACACATTCCCTTTACACCGTTAAAGTGACTGAACATAGGCTACCAAACAAGGTCTTCAACACAACAATTTGTCCTCTACAATTTTTTGTTCATTAGGACTTCCAACATTATATCCACACACAACCTAGATGAACAGACCTTACACCATATAAAAAAAATCACAAAAACAGAATTAAACATAGAACAACGACTTGAGAATAAGCCTCTTCGAGGGGGGAACCTCCTTTTACATCACATAAATGCATAATTATTGGATGGTTCAAATGAAAATACTTCCTTGGTATATATAGGATTCTAAGGGGTCAAAATATAATTAGGTCCTACATACAAATAATAATTCAAGGGCTCAACAATAACAATAGTGTTGATTTTCAACAAGAAAATTTCAGCACCCATGCCTAGTTGCATTAAGCATCCAAACTAGGGGGCCCACAGTGCTATTTTTAGGTGCATGTATATTTTACTTATCCCTTAATTATGATGGAAAATAAACTGTAATCCATTCTCAATGTAAACTTGAAATAGTTAACAGAGAGTGATAAACTCAGTTAGAAAGAGAATTTCGAGTTAGATGTAGTTGGTGAGGCATGCATAGTAATTCTAGTTGTAACAGAGTTCGAATTGCAGTGGTGCATTAGTTAATGTAAGTTGTAATTAGTTTAACTCAGTTAAGTGAGTTAAACTCAGTTGTGCTAGTTGTAACTGAAGATACACTAGTGAGAGATCAAGTGAATTAAATATTAATTAATTCACAATCATTGATCTCACATGCAACTAGGGATTTACTATTATTATCTGCATGCATGTAATATCCAGTGGAGACCCAATTGAGTTCTAGGTGAAAGGGAAGTTGACTATCAGTTGTAGGATTATTGGGTTTCACACATGCAACCAAACACCCATTGGAGTGCCCATGATACTTGTGCAGTCAAGGAAGGCAAGAATTCCTATCTTTTAGGGATTGCATCCATCAGGGATCGTGCAAGCAAGGCAAGTTGTCTAGAGGCTGAGAATTGGCTATCTATTGGTCAGTTTTGTTCATGACAGTGTGAGACAATTAGCTGAGTACTGGAGGGCTCTTGTGAGAATATTTTTTTATGTAATTGTTTCATGATCCATGTGGCATATAAAATAGAATCTAGTGGGGTTTTTAGCTGTAAGCTTTCCCCGAGAAATTATCTTTGTTGTGTGTGAGTTGATTCTTCTTTACTTCATGTGATTAGCGATTGTGTTTTTAATTCCACAAAATATTTGTAGAAGTGATTCAATATTTAAATTTAGTACATTGTTAGATCGAGTGAATCCAAGATATACATGCATGTTGTATAATTTCTACATGGTATCAAAGCACAAGATATTGTATAAGTGAAGCAGGAGTTGATTTTGTGATTGGATAGAATTCAAATTTTCAGAAAGACTTTCTTGGTGCTAAAGCTGATTGAAGATCAAAATGGCTTTCAATGGCTTGAGGTTGGAATATGCACTCGAGGGAAGCTCAAACTATATTTCTTGGAAGGACGGGATGGAGGCAGTACTCGAAGACAATGGCTTGAAGGAATTCATTGCCAATGATGTTCCTAAATCCGCTATGACAAATGTTGCAAATCTTTATGCATGGAAAAACAAAGTGGAAAAGGTGAGGAGGATCCTATTGGAGGAAGTACGAGACCACATTGTCTCAAGCCTCCATGGGAAAGCCAAACCATATGCAATGTGGAAGGCTTTGACAGATTTGTTGTGGTTCATTTGCAATATCCTTTATTTTAAATTTTTCAAAAATACAAAAAAATGGAAAAATATATAAAATATGTGTTAAAGTAGAGCTTCCTCATAATTTAACTAAAGTTGTAATGTTTTTGTAAATTTAAAGTTCAACACTTTGAAGGATTTGTGAAGGTGGGTCCTAATGCTTCGGTTAATTTTCGAGCAAGTAATCAAGCAGGATCTAAGGATTTTCTTGTCAGAGGATAAAGACGGCAACCCACAAGCACATTCAAATCCACGGGTTAATGGGGAGGGTGCCTCCGCAGTTGACCCCATTGATTGACCAGTCGATCTTGATCAATGCCCTGGATTCACTACAGGGGTAAGGCCCTGATGAGCTCTTTGTACCCCAGAGGCCTCCCGCAGTGATGTAAGCTGCTAGTTGGTGACAACTTTCAGCCACATCATGGTATCGTTTAACGATCTCTTGTGCGTCAAATCAATATTTAATTTCAAGACCCTGTGCCATATATTTAAACATGTTTTCCTTTTCACAAGTTAAATTTTATTCCTTTGTATTTTTCAACCCTGATTGCACTAGTGTTTTCCATCGTTTTTCGCCACCCTGAGTAGTGTCATGGCTAAACCTTCATCTCTTTCTAGCTCATCTAGTCATATTCCTCTCATGGACACTGAGAGGGATTTCTGAGATATCATTTGATCTCTAGAACACCTCCTATTTTATTAACAGGTTTTTTTGAATGACAAAGAATGTCCTATTTTCTCTGCCATGGGTCAATTCAGGCATACTGTTTGCATGTATCCCTAGGACTAATGTTTTTCCTGAGTTTGTGCACTGGCTGGTATTTGTTATGTATCCTGGTAAATTTTTTGTAATGAATTGTCTAGGAGAGAATTTTCTACAAGTCTCGGCCCAGTTAATTCATTAAGCCTTATGTTACCCAGAGTTTGAATCTTTTGTTCAATTCACTGATGAATCATTGGCAACGCATTATGATAATATTGCAAGACAATAATTCACCCAGTTTGCCTTCTTCCTAAGTCGAGACACGAAGCGGTTTGCACCAGATAGTAAATATTTCTCCATAGAAGTCTTTGCTACATAATTTTGGCCAGTGTTGCGGTGTATATTAAAGATACTGGGAAAAGAGGACGACAATTTAACTGATAAATTAGTACTGGGACTATTTACATTGATGATGAAGCCAGGAGTAGTGCTAGATATCCCTTCTTACTGGCAGGAGGTCTTCAATACTCAACTCATGAGTTTATCACTCACTGGGTCATTCAGGTTCCCTTCTCTTATCATTTATCTCTTTTTATATCAAAATGTGGAAGAACTCTTGCATTTGGGGTTGAACATCATGGATATAAATGAAAAGAGGCAGTCAGTAGTGTTTTGGACTAATGTAGTAAGAGAGGAAAAAAATTAGGAGGGGTTGTTTGATTTTGCAAATCATTTTGTGTCTACTTCCTATAAGATTTTGAATGGGGTTTCTCCCCCATGTTTCTTGCCAAAAGCTCAAGAATTTCTTCAGTTGGGTACAAATTGTAAGTTTGGATATTGGTATGTCTATGAAGATTACTCAGAGATTAGACTTTATGGAGGTAGGATAGAACCATATAGACTTCCCACGTTTGTTCCTATGAGATTATTTGCCTTAGAATTCATTAAGCAGAGTTTGAATGTTGACCAAATACATTTTGTCCCAATGAAAAAGGGTCACATGTTTAAATTACCTATGTATGTGAGTCCGTTTATATTCAACATGAGACAAGAAGCTGACGAGGTTAATAAGATGTTAGATGGTATGCACTTTTTGTTAGGAGATAAATGGGCTTATGATCCTCATAAATTAATTTCAAACAGGAAAGTTTAAAATGGTTACTCAACGTTTGTTCATGATAGTAGACTTGACATAGAGAAGTTAGCCAATAAGGGTTTTGCAGGTTCTGCTAGTTCTAATATATAGACTCCTATCATATCTGAGAAATCAAGAAAGAGGAGTAAAGAGGCAATATTTGTAGATTCAGAAGATGAGAAGTAAAGAGCCAAAAAGAGAAAAAAAATTCAATGAAGACATAGAAGGTGCTCAGCCTGGTTTCCTGCTTCAACTAGGAGATGAACAGAATGTTCCAGCTTCACCAAGAAGACATGGAGATGCTTAGGAGAAAATACCTTTGATTAAACAAGTATTTGCTCAAATTTCTGAAAGGAATCAAAAGATGAAGGCTAGCATGGAGGCACAGGCCGAATATCAAGTAACTCCAGAATAGACAAGATTTTTGGTTGTCATGGATCTAGAAAAAGATTAGTTTAAAATTTCTCTTTCTCACCCTTCTGATATGACTATAAGGTCATCAAGTAATTTCAATATTGTAAATTTAACTGTTGATGTGAGAAAGATTCCTTTGCTTGATAAAGTCAATTTACGCATGCAAACAGATCAACTAATAGTGAATGATCTGACCAAGACTAATGCAATGGCTCTTAAGGCACAAAATATGCTAGGGAAGGTGATCAAGCAACTAAAATTGGAGAAATCCAACTCCAGGGCTTTAACAACCCAAAATGAAGAACTAAAGAAGATACTTGTGAAGATTGGAGTAGATCCAAATGATAGTTCTGTTGTGCAGAAATTACTACAAAGTGCAGAATTAGAGATTTATGTATTAAAGAAAAATTTGAAATTACCTATAGGGGAACATTCAATGGCAGAAGAGGTGGCAGAAGTGGAAAGTGAAAAGGAAAGCCTTCTTCAGCAGTTATTACAGAAAGAAGAAGAAATTTCTAAGTTGAAAGAAATTGTACTGAAATTGCATAGCCGGATTGATTCTCATTCCTTTACTATCATTATGTCATCTGGAAATGATGATCCAAAAGCACAATTATCTCAATTAAACATTGAACTGAAAATGGCAGAGAAAGATCTCAAAAAGGCACAAAATGATATGGAAAGAGTAAAAAAAATAATGCAAGCCAAGGATGGAGAAATTGATAAGTACAGGACAGATTGTCAAACAACTAATGCTGAAATAAAGATTCTGAAGGAGAAATTGAAGGGAAATATAAATTTGATACAGGTTAAAGACATCATATGGAATGAAATCATTGGATATATGAAAGCAGCCTGGGGATCTTTGACTATTATATCAAAAGAGAAAAGCATTGTCATAGATTTTGAGGAACAAGTTATGGTAGATAACCAAAAGACCATTAACAGAGCCATATGGGCAAAGAAGTTTATTGATTTCATTGATTCAAAGACTGATCAGGAGTTAGAAGAAAATGATACTAAATATAGGATCCTATATGTTGTGGAAATTAACAATTTTATTGTTAAAATACTTGCAGGAAGACCGTTGAAAAGAAGTGGACAGAGATTAAAGAAGTAGTGAAAAATATTTGATAATCTATATGACAAAAGAGGCAGGGCAGGATTGCCATCATGTTGGTACTTGTTAGTGTCATTATTTTCATACTTCCACCAGAGATCAAAACACATTTTGCATGTGCATCTTAGGTGTCCCACTCTAAATAATTTTCAATCATTCCATTAGGGCATGATATAAAATTGTTCCACTAGTGGTTGTCCTTGTCAAGTGTCCCATTTTCCTTCACAAGTATATGCCTTCTGACCCTCTTTCATGTCTTCATTATGCTGAAGACAAGTCTGCTCTCATTCCACTTTTAGTCAAAATCACTCATTGAGTCAGTTTCTTTGATTTCACATTAGGTCACTAGGGTTTCATTAGGTCAAATCATTGCATTGTCTCATTTTCAATAAAGGGCAGTAGAAGGTGTGAAGGTGACCCAGAATAAACTCATAATTTTCTTCAGTTAGTTCAAATGTAATACTCAGTACCCCAAAGGCTTCCAACTCATAAATCCACATGCCAACACATCAAATTTCAAAGGGAGTTGTCTTTTCCCAAGGGTGCCCAAGTCATCATTGTTCACAAGCACTAAACCCTAATTTCCTCTCCCACTTGACAGAGGTTTTTTACCTTTTCATTTTCTCCAACATTTTTTCCTTTTTACAGTTTTATATTTTCTGACCAAAAATAGATGAATTTTATAAACGTGAGAGAGGTTTTTGTCCACCATAGGTCCAAGAAGAAAAACCTCCTTCCGATTTTATACAAGTGTCATGGTTTTAGATAAATGTCAAAAACATAGGTGCCATAGGAGAGTTGTTGCACTTCTGGAGTGACCTTGGGAAAATCAATTTATCTCATAGCTGGAGTGTCCAAATGACTTGCTTGATGAGTCAAATGATAAACAGACAGAGCGATATTTCAAATGAGCTATCATGAGCTCAATTTTCCTGCACCAGCACTCTGCATTTCTGCACCCTCATTTAGCACTTTTTGACCAGTCTTGGGAAAATCAATGTTTTATAGGTCAAATCAACTTCAATTAGCAAAAAAAAGGTACATTTGGAATGTATACTTCAAGATATTTCCAAAAAGTTATCCTGGGCCCAATTTGGAAAATGGGAAGACCTCCAGAAGTGGTCTAACAAACAGTGTTGCAGTGGCATTGCACTAATGTTTGGGCGTTGCGCTGCACTAATGCTGGAAATTCATAGTGCAATTTACACTGGCGCTGCGCTAATGCCCAGTTAGCCCTAGAAGCACCAAAACTCAACCAAATACTCCAAAATCTTCAGAAAATATTCTCAACACCCTCTTGCAAGTAAGTAACACCAATTTATTGCCTCCTTGCAGTTCTAAACATCATTTTCATAGTTTTTTTGTTCCTAAGTAAAATTGACATTTTGCCCAGTGGAAAACCCTAGTTTCATCTCCTTACCCTTAATTTTCTACTCATAAACCCTACAATACCATCCTACATCACTATTAAACTCATTCCTACCCCTACACTACTTTTTTCTAGTCCCTAAATCCCTTTTCCATAAAACCTAAGTCCTAGGTCACTAAAATTCCTAGGCACTAAAATTCCTAGGCGGCCACTACCTCAAGCGTAATCAGTGTATTTTCAACTCCTAATCTTGACCTCCATCCTCTGTACTCCTCCTCTTCCCTCATCTACCTAAATTTTCATAACCTTGTCCCTATTCCCTAGACCTATTTTCACTTCCCATCCCCATCTACCTTATCCCTAGGGTTTTGACACTAAGGTAGCTATGGAAGAAGAGAGAAAGGAGAGGAAGCCAAACAGAGGAGGAAGATAAATTGTAGGAGGAAGAAAAACAACAAAGAATGACATACAAAGGAGGATGGAAAACACTACTGCAAGAGACAAAATTACAAGGGCCAAGCTCAAACAAGCCCATGCAAAGATTCAAGATTTGACCAAACAAAAGGGGAAGGAGAGGTTAGAAATACTTGATGAGGTGTCCCTTCATGCCTCTAACCCTTTATCAGAAATTAACCTCACAATTTTGACAAATTTTGGCACATTTAGCACTATGGTGCCATTTTTGGTTTTTGGGCAATTTTGGCACACAGTCTGATGTAGGGGCATTAGGTTCAAGAAAATACTTTGTATTTTAATAGACATAGGGGTCTTGTGTTTTTAAAGGAATATTGATTTCTTATGTAATTATTAATGTTTTGAGTGATTTTAATGAGGGATATTAATTAATGTGAGGAATTTGTAAATGTTCCCGAATGATTGGAGAACATGAAGGAGTAGGATAGTTGAGATAAGAGATTTGATTGTAATTATTAAAGTAGAATCAGTTCCATGATTTTATGAGTTGAAAGGATTTTTAGGGATAAAAGATAGATTTTAGGACTTGAGGATTTTGAGGAATTAGTTGAGGATCTGAACCTAAATTAGTTCAGATTATTCTGTATAAAAATAATAAGCCTCAAAGGCAAAAAAAAAGCAGCAAACAGAGAATAATAGGAAAAGGGCTTGGATTGTAAAGCCTTCGGGCAAAGTAGTGGAAAAAGGCCATTGATTGAATATCAGGCCAAAGAGAAAGAAAATTCCTATGTAAATACTAGTTTTAATACAGAAAGAAACTCAAATTTTGAGTTGTGTTTTGAATGCATATTGTGTGCAAATGAATTGAAGGAAACAGGGAATTCTGTCATTTGATATTCAATCTACATTTTAAGAGTGTGTGGTTTGATGATAATTATTTGAATTCTGTGTGTTTGAGCATGTTGAGAAATTAACATCGATCACAGAATGGATCGATGTTATTTGAGGTAACAGTTTGCCTGGATGTATCTTATAATTGGGGTTACATCGTATAGAGTACTCAAAAGAGAGGGTTCACACATTCTATTGTGTGAATACATGTGCAGTGAGGATCAAGATTTGGAGTTACATTTAAGTTTTATTGTGTGGGTGAGAACCTCAAAGGATGAATAATCATGCATTGAGGAATAGTCGAGAGGGTTAGAGGTTGGTTGGAATATGGGCCTGTTCAAAATCGGGAGTTGAACAAAGGAGTAATGGCACAGTGTAACGGAAGTAGCATCGTTAACACAGTGAAGAGTGTGGCGAAGTCTTAAACCAAAAATTCTGAATGAAATGTTGGATGCACATTGGGGAAACCCTTCAGGAACGAAACCATAGTCCCATACCAAAAACCCGAGTAAAATAAGCGATGGAACGACAAACCGCATGGTGGATCGTATCGAAGGAACAACGTTGAAGAATTGGAGATGGAACCGTGAGTTAAGGTATGACGTAACCATGAGTAATGAATAGTAAAGGTGGGTTTCCGAAAACCATAAGCAGGTTTCGCGTAGCTCTGGAGTGGTAAGCAATTTTGGTTAAGTTGAACGCGATACATCTCTGAGAATGACACGTAGCAAGGAAGATTTGGAAAACCGGTTCTTTCGCGTGGATATGGAGCAATAAAGTTCAGAGGTAAACGAGCGTGATATCCGTTGGGTGATCCGATCAAAGGATCGGACGAAGTTCGCATTGTGAAGTTGTGCAAGAGTTAAACGAGCGAAGAGGTAAGTGTTAGCTACTATGGGCTCGAACATTAATACATGTTGGGCTTGGGTTTTAATCCAAAGTCGAAGGTTTTATATGAAATAATAATATTTATTGACATTCGGATTCGTCAACATTTATATGCATTAGCTATTGTTTAACCAAAGTTGAGTGGTATGAAATGTGTGGAGCAAAGCTTTATCTTTGGTTTAATATATGTTGTATGGCTCAACATGTAATATGAAATGTTATGTTGATATGTCAGGTTTTTAAACCAAGGGATAGGGTAATTAATATGACCTGAATATGGATTAGTGAAACTTGAACCCAAATATACATTAATGTATGTGAGAGCCAAGTTTTATTAATTGGGTTTTATTCCAAAAGACATATATTGATTCCATTTCATAAAGTGGGTCTTATTATAAAGTCCTAATCAAAGATTTAAAAGGTAAAGCTTCCGCAGTTGAGTTAGTCCCAAATCTGAGGATTATTTTAGTTTAAAAATGAACCATGCATTTTTATATGCAGCTATAGGTGAGATTGTGGGTTTTGCAGCTTTGGCTGCTATCACAATCACACTGCCAAAAACGCAGCGCCCTTGGTGCTGCGCTTTTTCTTGGAGCATCCAATGTTGAAATGGTCACCACCATCATGTTCAGAATGATGAGGACATCAACTCCATCAAGTTTCAAAATATTTGGAGGAGAACTGGTCCCTCAAAAAGGAAAAAAACCACCAAAAAAAACATGTTTCTGCCCTTGTTTTTGCCTAGGCACTGCGCTAATACCATTCTTGGGAGAAATGATTTTTGATAGGGAATATGGGCACCATTTTGGAAGCTGAAGGAATATTTGGAAACTAGACTCAGAGATATTTCCAATGATCTATCATGGAGCTGATTTGGACACCGGAAAGGCCTCCAAAAGTTTCCTGCAAGAGAGGCTATTTTTTCTGTCATGGTGCTACGCTTTTGCCAGGAAATTGTCATTTTGATCATCTTAAGCAAATTTTGACTTTTTGACTTTTTACTTGGGAAAATGAGGAAATTACTGATGTAAGAGGTCAATATAAATTTAAATCTCATTTTTTTATTGTTATCTAGGGTAGATACATCAAATAAGTTCTCTAGAGATCAAATGAATCAGTTTCCTCTGTTTTAGAGGCAAATTGTTGAGTTTTCCTAGTCTTCAGATTCTCGTTTGGGAGTAGGTGAAACTGATCCCTATCTCATGGATTCGACTCCTTGAGCCTAGGGAGAGTGTTTTTGAAGTCTATATCATGTATTTTCTCAGTCATTTGTAGAGGTTGGACTCACTTGGAGCTTTGGCATCTCAAGAGACATATTTTGTATCAGTTTGGCATGGACATTAATGATAAATTTGCAGCTATTTCTTTGGGATCCATGTGGTATGAATTGTTTGAATTTTTGATCATTTGAATGAATTTTTGTAAGCTCATAAACCATTTTCATGTCTATGATATGCTTAATTTCAAGTTGAAAGGCAGAATTCATGTTTCATGCTCTGTTTTGGGAAATTTTGCATAATTTGTTTATTTTCTTCATTTTAAGGAGAATTCATTTCAAATGCTCTTCCTAACTCCTCACCAGTCTATTCACCTCACCATAATCATATTTTAATTTCAAACCTTCTACCTACCTTTCCCCATAGAACATCTTGCAAACTTTGTTGTGAAACCAACTCCAGAAATAGAAGAAAAGAGATATCAACGCCTTATAAATAAGCCACTTCAAGGGGGAAACCTCCAATACATTACATGAATGAAAAATTCTTCGATGATACAAATGAAAAAACCTCATTTCTATATATAGGAGTCCATGGGGCCACAAGGTAACCCTAGCCGACCTAACAATAATAATGTAAGGGCACAATAATAACAATATAGGGGTGACAGGGGTACAAAAATAACAATAAAGGGGGATACACTAACATAATAATGGACTACATTATTAATATAGGGACTTAACATGCCCCTCTCCTTAAAACAAGTGTTGTCATCAACGCTTGATTATTTCTTGATGCTTCTATATAAAATTCCCATCCTCCCATGTGGAACCTTCTACAGGAAAGTTCTTCCACTTGCTGAGCTACTCTGAAATTGATCATACTTGTCGAGTTCTTGTTTCTATGACTGCTTCAGAACTTATTTCGATGTGATGTTGATCTTCTTGTTGTTTCATTAGATTCTGCACCAAAGTAAGGTTATCCTTTGAGAGTTGGAGAACTTGTTATTGATGCTCGATGTGATATTCCACTAATTTATAATCCATATTAGCTATTATTTGATCCTTCAAACCATCCAACTTAGCCTCCATTTATGCTTTTAAACCATCTATGTCATCTTCGGTTGCTCTTCGTAAGATCGAAATTTGTTGCACTTGGTACCATAACTTTGATATCTCATACTGCAATTCTTCCTCTTCATGCGTCATAGTATAGATTTTTGAGGGCTTAATGGGTATGGAATTATTTTTTGGAGGCATTATAGAACCCAATACTAATAAAAATTCTAAAATATTCCCTTGGAATCACTTCAAACTGCTTTTTAAAACAAATGTTATGCAATTTTTTTCTTGCTTTTGAGGAGCTCTATATTGAAATTGAATTATCTCTGTAATTTTAGATCCTCAATATCTGAAATTTGGCCTTGTATTATCCCTCTAAAGCTTCTTTCAAATGTCACATGTCTGACCTGATTTGGATTCTTCAAGTCAAAGGTATGTCCATTCTCCCACAATGACCCAATTATGGACTGGTTCAGTAGAGCGAACTTCTACAACTTGCCACGTGTCCCTGTTTCCTCCTTTGGCTCTAAAATTGATAGAAAAGAAACTACAGTCCATGTAGTTGTGGCCACTTTTTACAGAATTCCAATTCGATGCTCAGAGAGAGAATTATGAAGATTTTCCCACAATCACCTCTTTGAGATGAAATTCGGCAGCCTAAAAAAGACCTAACTTCCACAGATCATATCTCCAAAAATATTGCGAACCAAGCTCTGAAATTTTGTGATGATGTTCCTCCGGATTTCAGCTTCGCGCTCTAAAATTTCAGCTTCTGAACCTTCATAGAAAAAACATCATAGCGAAAATTCTGCGATGACCTTTTTAAGTGAAATTCAGGAGCCTGCAAAAAGACCTAACTTCCATAGATCATATCTCCAAAAATATTGTGAACCAAGCTCTGAAATTTTGCAAATATGTTCCTTAGGATTTCGGCTTCGCACTCTAAAAATTTCAACTTTTTAACCTTCTTATAAAAAAATTTATAGCGAAAATTCCACGATGACTTGTTTGGAGCAGTGAAACCCTAGAATCCAAAGCTCTGATACCAAATGTTGGGAAACCAGCTACAGAAATAGAATAAAAGAGATATCAATGCCTTATAAATAAGCCACTTCGACGGGGAAAACTCCAATACATTACATGAATGAACAATTCTTGGATGCTACAAAAGACAAAACCTCATTTCTATATATAGGAGTCCATGGGGCCACAATGTAATCTTAGTGGGGCCACAATGTAACCCTAGCCAACCTAACAATAATAATGTAAGGGCACAATAATAAAAATATGGGGGTGACAAGGGTACAACAATAACAATAAGGGGGGATACACTAACATAATAAGGGACTACACTATTAATATAGGGACTTAACAAACTTTGACCTAATTTCCTTGCCCTAGTTGTTTGACTCCTCCTGATCCAGCAAAACCATACACAATTAAAATAAAAATCCTAAGCTACTATACCTAGCATAATATCTTCTTTCTGCAGTCATTTTGGTTGTGATATTTACATAGAGCCCTCTCCTGGCCTATTAGGGCTATATACTTGGCTAATCATGGTTTGAGGTTACCTTGGAATTTCCTTTCTCGGCCTCAGGTTCAATTCGAGTGATAACATTTTGGCGACCATACTGGGGAAGATGAAAGGTCGTAACTTCCTTGAGACAGAATGACAAAGTTTAGATCTGATTGTTGATGGTGGAAAACGATGAGATGCATATGAAGGTTGAATCCTTCACTTGATGACTCCAACTTGATGTAAAGACTCCACTGGAGGATCGACCTTTCCAGAAGGAAAATGGAAGGATCTTACACAAAGGTTAGGTATTCAAAGTGGAATTGTATTCAAGATATAATCTACTTTCTTGTAAATTACTTCTTTTCTTTTCCTGCAACTCTCCTGAAAGTTTTCCAGAGTTTGTTGTATGATAAATATGATCAAAATCTTGATCCTACCTATTCGAAAAGTGTAAATACCGAGTTTTCCTTTGATCTTGGTCCTCATCCTTTTTCTGAATCTTATGATGACCATCTTCAAATTGATGAGCCTAAAGAGATCAAGACTGATCCTACAGCTTCTGTACATACTCCTACACCTTGTAAAATTCCAAATCGATATAAACCTCTCATATTACCTCTTATACTCCATGTTTTACCTAAAAATCATTACCTATATCTGCTAAGGTTTGATGGTGAATATGACAACATTACTGCTGAGAGACATACGCAGAATTTTGATAATTCCCTAGAAATTTTTAAATTTGACGAAGAGGATGTCAGTATCAGTCTATTTTCTCTTTCTTTGCAAGGCAGAGTAAAGAGTTGGTTCAAAAACTTGCCTGTCGAGAGCATCTCATATTTCCCGCAATTCATCAAAGTTTAACTTGGCAGGTGGGTGGTTAAAAAAAACCCTTTCCTGATTCAATAGCTAGGGGAGACAGTACAACAATTTTCTTCCATATTCAATCAAGTCTATTATTCAATACCTGGTGGTATAAGACCTCCTCCTAGCTCAGATATTTTACATTACCTGGATGGCTTTGATTCGGAAATGGAGTTTCAGCTAAGAGAAAGGAAACTCGCAACACTTGAAGAGATGTAGAATAGTGCAATAGATGTAGAGGCTAATCTGTTGATCAGAAGGGAAAAGTTAAAGGAAGAAGAGAAGAAGAAAATTGCAGGGCACCTGACATCTTCAGAGGTAAAGCTCGACATTTTGGTAAGTACAATAGAGGAAATCATGCAAAGGATCACCATGAGAGATGTATTTTCTGTTCAAGATCATCATGACCCACTTATCCCAGAAAAAGAAAAGATTGCAAGCCCTAAAGATTTTCCTACTAATCCCAGCCACCATAGATCAGAAAATGGATTTGTAGATCAATCCGAGGAGAAGCAATCTGATAATATAATGTGTATGATTGGTGACATTACTTATATTTATGATTTGCCAAAGTTTGATCAGTATGATGATGATTATGTTCTCCAAACAAAAGATAATCTTGCAAAGAAATCAGTAGTTGGTTTGTGGAAGGAGGAAGTTCAGTTTCAGCAGCTCGAATATAGTGATCATCCGATGCATATTTATGATGACAGAAATGAGGAAAATGCTGAAATTTTTGAAATAAGTGAAGGATTTTTTCCTTTATCTTTTCCTTCATTTCAATTTCTAAAATAAATTTTTTCCAAGATTAGAAATCAGCATTCTTTAATTTTTTATGTTGAGGTTGAGGTAGATAGTGAACTTCTTGAGCAAGTTGCTAATGAGAAACCTTCTCCTAAAATGGTTGAGGAAATCATTTGCAACATGGAACCCTCCTTAGATCCAGATTTGTAGCCCCCGAATGCCATTGAATGTCAGGTTTCAGATGAAGTCTTGGAAATTGAAACACATGATCAAATGATGCAAGATGATTATGTACCACTATGTTTAGAAGCATTTCAGTTTTTAAAGGAAAATTTTCATAATATCTCTAAAGCAAAGGATGAAAAACCTATATAAATTCATGCAGTCTCATTAGAACCAATGGAAAATAGGTCGCAATAGTCTTTTCAAGTTTTTCATGACCCTATAGCTGATGTGTTTGATGATATCTGTAGTAAAAATCCTTCTCCATTAGCTAACTGTGAACCTGAAAAGGGTGTTGATATAAATTTGATCCAATAGTCGACTTCATTGTCTTGTTTAGTAGGTGTTTCATTACGAAGCTCATACCAAGATTTGCAGTCATATCAGGAGAGTAATGAAGAAAAATTTTGTTTTTTTGTTGATCATCAAGAAAAATTAGTCATTCACGAGTTTCAGAATCCTTTTTTCAACTTGTTGCAGTCATCAAAGAAAGAAAGCATAGATGTTAGGAAAATTTTAAAACCAAGGTACGAAGACTACTTAGAGCAGAGAAGTAACGTATTAGATGGGCTGGAAATCAATATGCATTCCTATGAAGATCCTTTCACAACATTCTTGAGGTCAGTCGGTGGGCTCGTGCTTTACAATTTCATCAAGATTCGATCTGTTGACAAGTTTTCATGGGAGTTACCTTTTAGTAGTTCTTTCTTCTTGCTCATAAGCAAGCACTTGTGGGAAATTCATAGAGAAGCCATAATGCTTACATGGTTTCATTGGTTGTTACATTTCACTTGATCAGGTGATGAATGGATCAATTAGAGTAGGTTTGGTTGAATAAGCTCAATTTTGAGCATCTTTTTCAGTTTGTCATTTGTGTTTTAGTCTGAGTCAATTCAGTTTATTAAGTCAAGTTTATTTCAGTATTTAGTTTTGTTTTTAGCTATTGACTCCATCCCCAACAGATAAGCATTGGTCTACGGTGTTCTTGGCACCTCCAAGGAGATACCATCCCTAGCTAGAGCCAATGTTAGTGTCAGTATTTGCATACTTCCACCAGGGATCAAAACACATTTTTCATGTGCATATTAGGTGTCCCACTCTAAAGAATTTTCAATCATTCCATTAGGTCATGATATAAAATTGTTCCACTGGTGGTTGTCCTTGTCAAGTGTCCCATTTTCCTTCGCAATTATATGCTTGCTAACCCTTTTTCATGTCTTCATTATGTTAAAGACAAGTCTTCTCTCATTCCACTTTTAGTCAAAATCACTCATTGAGTCAGTTTATTTCATTTCTCATTAGGTCACTAGGGTTTCAAATCATTGCATTGCCTCATTTTCAATAAAGGGCAACAGAAGGTGTGAAGGTGACCCAGAATAAACTCATAATTTGCTTTAGTCAGTTCAAATATAATACTCAGTACCCCAAAGGCTGCCAACTCAGAAATCCACCTGCCAACACAACAAATGTCAAAGGGAGTTGTATTTTCCCAAGGGTGCCCAATTCATCATTGTTCACAAGCACTAAACCCTAATTTCCTCTCCCACTGACCTAGGGTTTGACATGGAAATGCGACATATGAGTAGAGGAGCCATAAGGGAGGTAATTTCAGTAAGTATGAGGCCATTCCAACTCATAATATCATGTCTCCATCATTTTTAAAGAAATCATTCCAAGAGTCAAGTCATTTGCCACTCATAGGGCCAATTTTGATTCAAACTATTTTTCTAACCAAAAATATATGAATTTTACAAATTTGAGACAGGTTTTTTGCCACCACAGGTCCAAGAATAAAAACCTCCTTCCGATTTTATACAAGTTTCATGGTGTTATAGAAATGTCAAAAACATAGGTGCCATAGGAGAGTTGCTGCACTTCTGGAGTGACCTTGGGAAAATCAATTTATCTCATAGCTGGAGTGTCCAAATGACTTGCTTGATGACTCAAATGATAACTAGACAGAGAGAGATTTCCAATGAGCTATCATGAGCTCAATTTTGAGTTGAGGAAGGCCTCCAAACATTTCCTACACCAGCACTCTACATTTTTGCACCCTCATTTAGCACTTTTTGACCAGTCTTGGGAAAATCAATGTTTTATAGGTCAAATCAACTCCAATTAGAAAAAAAAAGGTACATTTGGAACATATACTTCAAGATATTTCCAACAAGTTATCCTGGGCTCAATTTGGACAATCGGAAGACCTCCAAAAGTGGTCTAAAAAAAAGTTTTGCAATGGCATTGTGCTAATGTTTGGGCGCTGCGCTAATACCCAACTGCGTTGCGCTAATGTTAGAAATTCACAATGCAATTTACACTGGCGCTACACTAATGCCCAGTTAGCCCTAGAAGCACCAAAAATCAACCAAATACTCCAAAAGCTTCAGCAAATATTCTCAACGCCCTCTTGCAAGTAAGTAACACCAATTTATTGTCTCCTTGTAGTTCTAAACATCATTTTCATAGTGTTTTTGCTCCTAAGTAAAATTGACATTTTGCCTAGTGGAAAACCCTAGTTTCATCTCCTTATCCTCAATTTGCTACTCATAAACCCTAAAATTCCATCCTACATCACTATTAAACTCATTCCTACCCCTACACTACTTTTTTCTAGTCCCTAAATCCCTTTTCCATAAAACCTAAGTCCTAGGTCACTAAAATTCCTAGGCAGCCACTACCTCAAACCTGTAATCCAATTATAATTTTCAACTCCCTAAATATCTTGACCTCCTGTCACCTCCCAAAACTCCATAACTCCTTCCCTCATCTACCTAAATTTTCATAACCTTGTCCCTATTCCCTAGACCTATTTTCACTCCCCATCCCCATCTACCTTATCCCTAGAGTTTTGACACTAAGGCAGCTATGGAAGAAGAGAGAAAGGAGAGGAAGCCAAAGAGAGGAGGAAGATAAATTGTAGGAGTAAGAAAAAAAACAAAGAATTAATACAAAGGAGGATGGAAAATACTACTGCAAGAGACAAAAGTGCAAGGGCCAAGCTCAAACGAGCCCATGCAAAGATTCAAGATTTAACCAAGGAAAAGGAGAAGGAGAGGTTAGACGTACTTGATGAGGGGTCTCTTCATGCATATAACCCTTGATCAACATGTAAGCTCACAATTTGGACAAATTTTGGCACATTTGACACTATGGTGCAATTTTTGGTTTTTGGGAAATTTTAGCACACAGTCACATGCCAAAAATGCAGCGCCCTTGGTGTTGAGCTTTTTCTTGGAGCATATAATGGAGAAATGGTCACCACCATCATGTTCAGAATGATGAGGACATAAAATCAAACAAGTTTCAGAATATTTTGAGGAGAACTGCTCCCTCAAAAGGGAAAAAAACCACAAAAAAAAACATGTTTCTGTCCTTGTTTTGCCTAGGCATTGCGCTAATACCAGTCTTGGGAGAAATGATTTTTGACAGGGCAGGTGGGCACCATTTTGGAATCTGAAGGAATATTTTGAAACTAGACACAGATATATTTCCAATGAGCTATCATGGAGCTGATTTGGATACTAGGAAGACCTCCAAAAGTTGTCTGCAAGAGAGGCTACTTTTTCTTTCATGGCACTACGCTTTTGCCAGGAAATTTTCATTTTCATCATCTTCAGCTAATTTTGACTTTTGGACTTTTTACTTGGGAAAATGAGGAAATTACTGATGTAAATGGTCAAGATAAATTTCAATCTCATGTTTTTATTTTTATCTAGGGTAGATACATCAGATAAGTTCTCTAGAGGTCAAATGAATCAGTTTCCTCTCTTTTAGAGGCAAATTGTTGAGTTTTACTAGTCTTCAGATTCTTGTTTGGGAGTAGGTGAAACTGATCCCTATCTCATGGATTCAACTCTTTGAGGCTAGGGAGAGTGGTTTTGAAGTCTATATCATGTAGTTTCTCAATCATTTGTAGAGGTAGGACTCAGTTGGAGCTTTAGAATCTCAAGAGACATATTTTGTATAAGTTTGGCCTAGACATTAATGATAAATTTGCAGCTATTTCTTTGGGATCCATGTGGTATGAATTGTTTGACATATTTTATTATTTGTGATCATTTATATGAATTTTTTAAGCTCATAAACCATTTCCATGTCTATGATATTCTTAATTTCAAGTTGAAAGGAAGAATTCATGTTTCATGCTCTGTTTTGGGAAATTTTGCATAATTTGTTTATTTTCTTCAGTTTAGGGAGAATTTATTTCAAATGCTCTTCCTAACTCCTCACCAGTCTATTCACCTCACCATAATCATATTTTAATGTCAAACCTTCTACCTACCTTGCCCCATAGAACCTACTTGCAAATTTTGACCTGATTTCCTTGCCCTAGCTATTTGACTCCTCCTAGTCCAGCAAAACCATACACAATTAAAATAAAAACCCTGAGCTACTATACCTAGCCTAATATCTTTTTTCCACAGTCATTTTGGCTGTGATCTTTACGGAGAGAGCCCTTTCCTGGCCTATTAGGGCTAGCAACTTGACTAAGCGTGGTTTGAGGTTACCTTGGAATTGCCTTTCTCAGCCTGAGGTTCAATTAGAGTGATAGCAGGACCTTAAATGCAACCTCTTATCATGGGATTCCTATGAACCATTATTTTTATTGGCAAAAATTAAGGTGGATAACTCTCATGAGAAAACCCAAATACTGAAAGGAACAACAGTTATTAACTTTCTTCAGAGGCATTTTCAGTTATTATGGATGGTGAAGACTTTATTTACAGAGGGACCAACATTTAACAGGATCACTGCCTTTAGGCTGGAGTACCACAAGCTGATCAACTCCCCTAAGACAAACATTGAAGTGTGGAAGAAATGCAAAGCTTGGATGGTTCTTCTACCTAATGATCCCTCATCTTCTAAAAAGGACAAATCAGATAATCAGGGAACTGTAGCAGCAATAGAGAAAATTCCTATTCAGCAGATATATTAGAGTTTTAGTTTTATTTTATCTTTATGAAGAGAGTTCCATGAAATATTTTGATAATATGTAATAGTTAGTTTAAGCATTTTCAAGTAGTTTGAGCAATTAATATTAGTTTCAGAAGTTACAAACTGCTTTACATTGTATTTAAAGAGAAAGAGAAGCATTAAGGGTATTTTTAGATCTAAAATGGGCCTCTTAAGGAAATAATAAAATAATAGCTAAACCAATAAAATAATATTTATGAATTTTCAATTCACTTTTTGCACCACAATCCATGTGACCATAGTTAAATTCAATCCAAAAGTTGTACCAAAATAAAATTAATAAAAAAATTGTAAATTGATGTGACTATAAATGAAAATGAGTTTTTCAAGAAAAAGTCATCATCATTGAACAACTAATGCATTTGTCCTTTGTACTTAAATAACTTAAAATAAAATATAAATAAAAAATTATTAATTATTAATTATATTATATACTATTAATTAAAAATTATATTATTTAAATTGTATAATAGCATGTAATTAATATACTATATAAAAATAATATAATAGAATAGAATAAATGTATAGGGATATACATTGTTTCTTTCAAGAAATATGAAATGACAATAATATATTTTTATTCAAAAATTCTGAAATGACATTTATTATGAGTACTTTACTTTGACTTTAAAAGTACTTAGAGCATTAAGATGGTTAACCATGAATTTTTATCCACCATTGAGAATGTGACAAGTAAGTACCTTTAACTCAAGTAATGCCACCTCAACCATTGGGGATGATGTCATCTCCTAAAATGTGATTGGTTCTCATAAAGTGAATTTTGATTGTACATTTTCCTTAGGAGGCCCATTTTAGACCTCAAAATTCCCATAATGAAAAGAAGTCTCTGAGTTTTGGACCTTTGGACTATTGCAAATTTTGTACTCAATTTTTGATGATTAGTGAATAAAGATCAAGATTCTTTAATTTTTTGTTGTTGATATGTTTTCCAGTTTCCATTCTTTCTTTTTCCTTCTATGAATAAAATGAAGTAATGTAGCTATAGGTCTCTTTTTACATATGTGAATAAGAGTTAAATATCCTTAATGAGTGCTCCTTCATTTTAACTATTTCACTCACATAAAATTCTTCTGAAGTTTAAAGTGATAGATCCTGTTTATCAGCATATCAATTTGAGCTTCCTTCATGTTCTTCTTGTCACTCCAATTAATATCAGCAGATAATGTCATTGTGAAGCATTTATTGCATCATATTCTTGAGAGTTTTAATAATTAATTTTTGAAGGTGATTAAGAAAAGACCATCTGATATCATATTTTGTGACATATATATAAATGTCTTGAGCACTGATTCCTTACCACAGCCAAGGGATTGTTTCTTAAGATACAAAAAGATCTATTCCAAAGCAGCAGCGACCGTAGGAAATTGGCGCTTAAAGATAAACTCAGGAAGATCAAGATGTAAAAGTGCGACACCATTCCAAAATATCTAACAAAGTTTGTCCAATATTGAGATGAACTGGGGAGCATTGGAATAATAGTCATTGATGATGATTTGGTGAGCTTGGCTCTCCTAGGACTTCCCAAGAGTTGGCACAGTTATCAATACTCTATCAATGGAAAGGAAAATTTTCCATATTGGGAACGACTGTGGTCAGATTTTTTGCAAGAGGAGTTCAGATGCAACACCAGAAATGGATCTTCATCTAAGAATGAGGATGAAGAGGATTGTGCTTTGGTTGCCAAGGAGAGGAAGGGGAAGGGGAAGAAATTAAATTCTAAATCTAAGTCCAAGAATGGAAAGAAGCATGTCATGTCCAAGGTGAAGTGTTTTCACTGTCACGAGCATGGGCATTTTGCTACTAACTGTCCACAAAAGAAGAAGAACAGGAAGGTTGGAGGATCTGCAATTGGTGAGGCCCTTGCCTCACAATTTGAGCTTGACTTCTCATTAATCGCATGCATGGTTCGCAGTGCATTGGGATCTGTGTGGTATTTTGATAGTGGCACTTCCTTTCACATGATGGGAGACAAGTAACTTTTCAGTGACTGGGAGGAGAAGGACCTCTAGATGCATATTGAAATGGGTGATGACGGGCAGTACAGTGCAACTAGGATTTGTACCATTACCTTTCAGAGGAATTCAGGTAAACCATTTCTATTAAAATATGTAATGCATGTACCAAGTCTGAAGAAAAAATTAGTCTCAGTCGCAATGTTGGACGATAGAGGCTATGATGTTGTTTTTAGTGAAGGAAAAGCTTCCCGTGACATAAAACAACAGGATAAGCCAAGAGGATAGGGATTCGAGTTAAGAATATTTACAAGCCGGAGTTAGATGGCTACACAGTAATTATGGGCAAGGTAGATCAAGTGGTGAGTCGATATGAGGGCGAATTATGGCAAGTAGATTGGGCCATCTTCACCATGGAGCCTTGAAATTCATGCATAAGATTTCTATTGGTCTTCCTAGGCGTACACTTGCACAGTCAGACACATGCATGGGATGTACTACAAGAAAATATGTAAATTCCACCTTTCATGAGAAGGGGAACCAAGCTTCAGGAATCCTTGAGAGAGTTCACACAGACATGTGTAGACCATTCTTTGTTGCTTCGAAAACAAAACATAAGTACTATGTAATATTTGTTGATGACTTTTATCATAAGTGCTGGATCTTCTTCATGTAGAATAAATATCAAACATTCTCTAAGTTCTTGGAGTTTAAGGCACTGGTGGAGAAAGAGTCGGGGAAGCAAGTGAAGGCTCTTAGGAGTGATAATGGTGGAGAATACATCTCTAATGAATTGAATAACTTCTGCAACAAAGAAGGAATTCGAAGAGAACTCATAGAGCCTCTTAACCCACATCAAAATGGGGCCACGGAGAGGAAGAACAGAACTATTGTGGGTGCAGCACAAGTGATTTTGCATGATCAAGGCCTACCGATGCATCTGTGGGAAGAATCATGAAACACATCAGTACATGTGCAGAACTGTTGTCCTTATAGGATACATGGCATGAGTACACCTGAAGAGGCTTTCACTGGTAAGAAACCTGATGTTTCACACTTTAATATTTTTGGCTTATATGTTTATGTGCATGTGACCAAGGACGCCAGGAAGAAGCTAGAACCAACAGTTGAGGTTGGTATTTTTTTGGGGTACACTGAAACATCCCATAATTATTTTGTGTAGTTTCCAAAAAATAGAATGATTGTTGTGCGATGGGATATAAAATTTGATGAGGAGAAATTCATGCGATTGTCCCTTGAGAGGGAGCTGAACTTGCATGCAGAGGAGGAACTGTTGGTTCCCAAGGATGAGTCTCAAGTTGTGGATCATCCACATGAGGAGGTTCATGAAGTGGAGGAAAACACTCATGCAGAGCCATCCATCAGAAATGGCAGAAGGCGCACCCCAGAAGCTAATAGATTGAGACTTGATGCTGCAAAGAATGTAGGAGCCCCTACTTCACAGCGCAGAAAGAGACAATCTCCTGACCGATTTACTGGATACATGGCTCTTGTGAGAAAATGTATTGTGACTGAATCATCTTCCTTTTAGGAAGTAGTGCAGAAACCAACTTGGGTTGATGAAATGGTGGAGGAGTATGATTCCATTGTCAAGAACAGTGCATGGGAGATAGTCCCAAGACAAGTCGACAAATCAGTGGTTAGATCGAGATGGATCTATAAGGTAAAGCAAGTTGCTGATGGGAGTTTGGAGAAATAAAAGGCCAGATTTGTGGCCCAATAATTCTCATAGATTGAGGGGATAGATTATGATGAGACTTTTTCACCTGTTGCAAAGTACTCTTCCATAATATCCATCCTTGCACTCTCAGCATAGATGGCCTGGTGCATTCATCAAATGGATGTGAAAACTATGTTTCTTAATGGGGTCATTGAGGAAGAGGAGTACATAGAGTAGCCTAAAGGTTTCGAGATCTTCAACAGTGAGTCGCATGTGTGTCGACTCAAAAGAGCATTGTATGGGCTGAATAAATCACTCCGTGCTTGGTACACTTAGATAGACAGTTATTTCACCAGACTGGACTTCACCAAAAGTGAAGTAGATGCAAACTTATACCAGATTTTGGTTGGGGGTAAGCTATTGATAATTTTTCTTTATGTTGATGATCTAATTTTGATTGGTGATGAGCAGTTGATACACTCATGCAAGAAGGATCTTGTAAGGGAGTTCGAAGTGAAGGACATGGGACTCCTTCATTATTTCCTTGGATTGGAAATATGGCAGCGAGATGGTGAAATTTTTGTGTCTCAAGGCAAGTATGCAAAGGATATACTGGGTAAGTTTAACATGGAGAGCTCATGCAAACCCATGGATACTCCTCTTCCAGTAAATTGGAGGAAAGAGGATGCTACTTCTGGAGAGGTAGTGGATGCTACTGTCTACAAGTAGTTAGTGGGTTCACTAATGTATTTGGTGAACACGATACCAGACATTTGCTACATAGTTAACCAGTTGATTCAAGCTATGTTTAAGCCTACCAAGCTCTTTTGGAAGGCAGGGAAGCATGTCCTGAGATACTTGAGGGGCACATCAGAGTATGGTCTATGGTACAGACGGACAAAGGCGGCGAATCTTCAAGGCTTCACGGATGCAGATTGAGCGAGCAGTCCATCAGATAGAAAGAGCACTGTTGGGGTGGATGTGTCGCATGGGTGTACAAATCGCACCATCTTAAAGAGTGTCGTCTACTCTTTAAACTATTAGTAATAGGCAAAAAGTGGGGGAGCTAAAAATCATAAAACTTAGTGGAAATAGTATGCTAAAGTATGCTCTGGTTAAAGTAAAACTAAAACAAAAATATACAAAAGCTTATAGAGAGTCAAAATGATAATAATGCAAATGAGGGCTCGATGGCCTCTTATTATTAAACGTTCGAAATGAAGAAGAAATTTTACCCACTTGCTAGAGGGCACCTAGGCAATGGCTCTAGGTCCCGATGCAAATATGTTGCCTTCCAAGCTTTGCCTCTGATGCAGTCTCCCTCTCTTTCTCTGTTGTGGTGGACTAAGATGTTGGGTGGCCAACTATCGAGTCCTCTTTAGCTCCAGCTCTAGGTCACGCACAATGCTGGTGTTGCTTGGTTAACTTTGGCCAACATAACAATGTGATCACCCTGTCTTCATCTCTTGGTGGGTTTATATAGGTGAGTTTCAAATCCTCCTTCCCTCCCTTGGTACATGATGGATGGTGACCCAAGGGAGAGGTGTGATTCCATTGTGTGCTCAAATATTATTTTGTGTGCTCACATAGTGTCTAAGGAGGTGTTGGTAGCTGTCTTTAGGTGGCTTTCACATAAGGAGTAACTGTATTTTGCTTGGTGTGGTCCCGAAAAGCGACTTTTTTCCATTTCCAGGAATGTGTACTTATCGGGAAAAAAGGCGCACAAAAGGCACTCTTCTCGAAGGATAAAGTGTGAAATTCAGTGTTTATGACTAGTTCAAATATGAGTTTCTCAAAACCTTAGAGATTTAAAATACTTCTTGATTCCATAATGTGTTCTTGTCCTGTAAATATTTAGGCTCGAAATTAATTGATGTCGTCTTCTGCTGTACGATTTTCTAGTGTTAACAAGCACATCAGGAGGGATCTTTAGCATAGGATTGACAATATTTTCTTGGTACAAAAGGAAACAATGATCTGTGGCACTAAGTTCGACGGAAGAGGAATACATGGCAACAAGTCAAGCTGCATGTGAGGCTATCTGGATGAGAAAGATCTTGGTTGGTTTGTTTGGTTCTCAGATGGATCCGACAATGATTCATTGTGATAATCAGAGTTGCATTAAACTCTCGATTAATCTTGTGCTTCATGATAGGTCCAAGCATATAGATATCTGGTACCATCATCTCAAACATTGTGTGAATATAATGATAATGTTGCTTCCATACATTCCCATGGAAGATCAAGATGCAGATATTCTGACGAAGGCGCTCACCAGGAGAAAATTCAAATATCATAGAAACAGGATTGGACTGAAGTATAATCCCTTTCTTGTTGAGAGGGAGTGTCGAGATTCAACAAGAAAATTTCAGCACCCATGCCTAGTTTCATTAAGCACCCAAACTAGGGTGGGTCCCACAGTGCTATTTTTGGGTGCATGTATATTTTATTTATCCCTTAATTAAGATGGACAATAAACTGTAATCTATTCTCAATGTAAACTTGAAATAGTTAACTGAGAGTGATAAACTCAGTTAGCTAGTGGTTTTTGAGTTAGAGGTAATTGGTGAGGCATGCAGAGTAATTCTAGTTGTAACAGAGTTCAAAGTGCAATGGTGCATTAGTTAATGCAGGTTGTAATCAGTTTAACTTGGTTAAGTGAGTTAAACTCAGTTGTGATAGTTTTAACTGAAGATACAGTAGTGAGAGATCAAGTGAATTAAATATTAATTAATTCACAATCAGTGATCTCACATGCAACTGGGGATTTACTATTATTAGCTGCATGCATGTCAGATCCAGTGGAGACCCGATTGAGTTCTAGGACAAAGGGAAGTTGACTATCAGTTGTAGGATTATTGGGTTTCACACATGCAACCAAACACCCATTGGAGTGCCCATGATACTTTCACAGTCAAGGAAGGCAATAATTCCTATCGTTTAGGGATTGCATCCATCAGGGATTGCGCAAGAAAGGAAGGTTGTCTAGAGGCTGAAAATTGGACATATTTTGGTCAGTTTTGTTCATGACATTTTGAGACAGTTAGCTGAGTATTGGAGGGCTCTTGTGAGAATAGTTTTGTATGTAATTGTTTCATGATCCATGCTACATATACAATAGAAGATAGTGGGGTTTTTAGCTGTAAGCTTTCCCTGGGAAATTATCTGTGCTATGTGCGATTTGATTCTTCTTTACTTCATGTGATTAGCGATTGTGTTTTTAATTCCGCAAAAGATTTGTAGAAGTGATTCAGTGTTTAAATTTAGTAAATTTTTAGATTGGGTGAATCCAAGATATACATGCATGTTGTATAATTTCTACAAATAGTGGGCTTCTATGGGTCACAATATTAATAATATGGGGGCTACATTATTATAGGGACCTAACATGCCCCTCGCATTCAAAAAGATGTTTTCCTCAATGCTTGAGTAGTTATGGATTCTTCTATATGAAAATATCATCCTCCCATGTGGAATCTTCAACAGGTAAGTTCTTCCACTTTATGATATACTTTGAAATTGCTCAATTCTATAGTTGTCTGATTCTTGTTTCTATGATTTCTTTAGGCTCCAATATGATTTTTCCTTCCTCATTAAGTTCTGAAAATATAGTTTAAACTAGGAGCTTTTCACTTATAACCTTATTTAAGCATGAGACATGGAAAACTAAGTTTACTTGCGAAGATGCGGGAAACTCCAATTTGTATGCCATCATACCAATATTTTACAACACCTTATAAGGGCCATAATACTTGGGTGATAATTTATTATCCTTCTTAGCTTGATTGAGGGACATTTTTTTGTATAGTTGTAGCTGTAAAAATACCCAATCACCCACATCAAAAATTATTTCATTGTGATGTTGATGTACCTATTTTTCATTCAATTCTACGCCAGAGTCAGGTTATCCTTTAAGAGTTGGAGAAATTTTTGTTGATGCTCGATGTGATATTCCATTGCTTGAAATTTAGAATTGTCTCTTAAAGATGATGTAATGGACTGTGGATGATTTCCATAAAGTGCCATAAATGGGGTCATTTTTGCTACAAAATTTAAGGAAGTGTTATACCACCATCATGCTAGAGGTAACAACATGGCCCAATGTGTTTGTTTATCAGATACAAAGAAATGAAGATATCCTTCCAAACTTTTGTTCACTATCTTAGTTTTTCCATCAGATTGAGGATGATAAGATGATCTATGAGTTAATTGAGTACCAAGACAAGAAAATAATGATGTCCAAAAACTTCCAGTGAAAATGGGATCTTTGTCACTTCTGATAATCTTGGGTTTTCCATGTAGTTGTTGAATTGTTTCCTCAAATGCAGTAGCGACTGTAGTGGCTTTGAAAGGATGATATAGTGCACAAAAGTGTGCATACTTGGTAAGTCTATAAAAAACTACCATGATGACACTCTTTCCTTCACATTTGAGTAAACCTATGATAAAATCCATTGATACCTCCCCCCACCGTTGACTTGGAATGGATAAAGGTTGTAAAAGACCTAGGGAATTAATTTTTTCCACTTTATTCTATTGGAAAACCAAACATTCTACCACAAACTTCTAAATATCAGATTTAAGGCCATCCCAAAAAAATTCCTTCCTGACCATGTGGTAATTTTTTAAAAATACTAAGTGCCCTCTTATAGGAGACGTGCAATTCCAAAAAGAACCTTTTGTTTGAGTTTTGAGTTCTTACATATATATAAGCAATATTTGTACCATAGTGAATAATTTTTCAATATAAATGTATTAGATGCACTGGGATATTGTTGAAACTTTTGAATGAGTGTCCACACCTCTTCTTCATTATTTCATTCATCTGTTGATTCAATTATCCAATCAGGTTGGATAATAGAAATGTCACATAACAATGCTTCCACATCCTCATCCCTTCTTGAGAGTGCATCTGCAACAACATTTTGCTTCCATTTTTTGTAGATGATTTCAAAGTCGTAACCCAACATATTTTTGACTCATTGTTGATACTCTTATGAATATAATATTTGTTCCAAGAATTATTCAAGACTATCACGATCATTTTTTACCTTGAAGCGTCTTCCCATTAGGTAAGGGCGTAATTTATTCATAGCATGTAGTATTGCCAACATTTCCTTCTTATAAATAGGTTTATATAAATAATTTCACTGGATTTTATGACTTTAAAAAGTAATGGGTCTTCCTTTTTTCATTAAAAAAACACCAATGTCATTTCTAGAGGCATCACATTTCACAATAAAGGTTTTTGTGAAATATGGTGTAGTTAAGACTAAAACTCGACACATTGCCTCTTTAAGATGTTCAAAGGTTTTAGTTTCTTCTCAAGTACCAAAAAATACATATTTATTCAGTAATGTTTTTAGTGGTGTTGCTATTTTCCCATAATCCTTAACAAACTTTCGATAATACCCTGTTAACACAAGAAATATTCGAAGATGCTTTAAGGTTGTGGGATTTTCCATTCTTCTATGACTTTAATTTTTTTAGGGTCTACCTTAACACCCTCATGAGATACAATATGACCTAAATATTCCACTTCCTATACCACAAAGAGACATTTGGAGGGTTTTTCATACAATTGTTTCTCCTCCAATAGTTTGAAAACCCTATCAAGATCTTAAACATGATCTTTCCAAGAATTGTTGTAGATTAGTATATCATCAAAAAATACCAACACAATTTTTTTAAGGAAGGGTTTGAAAATGGAAATCATCAAACCTTTAAATGTGGAAGGTGCATTAGTAAGGCCAAAAGGCATGACCAAAAATTCATAGTGACCTTCATGAGCTATGAATGTTGTTTTCAGAATGTTTTTTATCCTCATTCTAATTTGATGATATCCTGAGCAAAGATCTGACTTGGTGAAGTAAATTTCTCCATGTAGTTCATCCAAAAATTCATCAATTTTAGGATGGGAAATTTATCTTTAATAGTGCACTTATTGAGCTCTCTATAATCCAGTCACATGCACCATGATCTATCTTTCCTGTGCACCAATACTACTAGAGAAAAGAAAGAACTTTGGCTAGGCTGAATTACACCTTCCTTTAGAATTTATACAACCACACATTCATTTCACTCTTCTGGGCATAGGGATATATATAAGGTTTTATGTTTGGAGGAACACTTCTTGGAATCAAGTGAATAGAATGATCATGATCACGAATAGGTGGGAGAGATTTTGGAATCTCAAATACCTTGGAATAATATTCAAGGAGAAATGGATGACTTAGATTTTTGAACATATAGTGAACATAATTTTGCAATTACCTCTCATTATTCCTTATTAAAAAAAAAAATCATGTCATTAGAGCTGATTATATTCCTGGGTTTCCATGCGATACCCATTAATTAAATTTCATGTCCTTCCGAGAAAATTTTCAATTAAATTCCTTGAAAATTAAAATCTATTGTCCCAAAGATTGTAACCAAAGGAATCCTAAGACAATATCTGCACCACCCATTGGAATGTAAATAATTGGAATTTTCAATACATATTCCCCCATGGTTATATTGATATTACAGTACTTCCCCAAGAAATTTATTGTTCCTCCATTTGCAACCATCACTTGGCACTCTGGTGTTAGATATAGAAATAAATTCAAATCCTTGGCTATCTTATAATGAATAAAATTGTGAGTACTACCTGAATTAATCAACACTATTACCTTTTTATTCTTGATATACTATTCTATATTGATATTGTTAATGTGAATTCTAATTGCATGCGTACGAAAAAAGCTCACTTTAGCCGTGCATAACAAACAGCCCTAACATCAAAGATGGCTGCCAATTTCCTTCAAACTACAGTTAGTGAATAGAATAAATGCTACAAAAATCCAGATCTATGCAGTTAAAGACGTTAAACAGCAAATAAAAGCAAGAGTTTCTCCATGCATCCAACAGACAAGACAAGAATGTTTTCAAAGAATTTTGTATTTATGACACCTAGGAAGGGAACATAGAAAGATGTTACTAGTCCCCCTCAATGGGATGGATTCTTGTATGTCCTCAGTGCTTCAGATTTAAGATCTCTCTCTCTTGATGGTGTAGAAAACCCAGACAAAATTGGAACTTAAAGGGAGCTCACAAGAAAAAAGGGAGAAAAATATGACAATGATGGAGGATCAAAGTCAGACCAAAAGTATAGATCCAGAGTGATTTTTAGGCAACAAAAGGTAGTGAATGAATGGGAAAAACCTTCCATTTAAAACAAAATATTGAATTATTCTAGATATTGGTGCATAGTTAAAATATTATTAACCAAATCTAGATCCAACTTTTATGGAATATTTTATTATTTTTGTTGGAGGGAAAAAAATTTGAATTTGGTCAAAGCCCCTTATTTGTAAATAATAAATAAATAAATGATTATTTATTATTTTAAGAATATGGTTGAGTAATAATTAAATAAATAATTATTTATTCAATTATTTATAAATGATTTAGTCAAATTTAACAAGGAATATTATTTAAATAATGTTTTAAATAATTATTCCTAGAAAATAATAACATAAATAATGATTTATCTAATTAATTTTCTTGTTTTAGGTTAAGTATGACCAAGAATAGAATTCTATAATTCTAAGGAGGACGGGGCGCGGAGTAAAATCAAACAAATAAGGATTTATTCAATTAATCCTCATGGGGTTTCCTATTTAGACCATAAACAACTTAATAAATTATGGATTACTAAGTTATTTTTCATAGTGAAAGCAATTTTACTAGGGTAAAATTGGTCTTTCATGGTGTACTTTGGTCCATCTAATAGTAACAAGTTAGATGACCAAAAATTGGTATAACAGATTGTCCCCCAGCGTACGAGCATTAGGAGCTAATCATATGACCGAAGTACGTTGTAAGAACTCAACCACTAGACACCGAAGGGGTGTCAGAGAGAGAGAAATATAAGGTAGACTAAAGTGCTAGAGGACAAGACCTTGAGGAGGCAAGACTTACAGGTGTGACAAGTCTGTTTTATGAGTGAGTACCTCTTCTACATGAGCTGGGGGAGGCATACCTATGCCCGCTGATATTTCAAAGTACAAAGAATAATGTGTCCAGTAAAAAATGGAATGAACTATATAGTACATGCTAGCATAAACATGGGCCAGAGAAAAAACATGATAATGGATCCCACATACATATTATGCCTGGGAGAACAGCCAGGACTTATACAATAATATCTGAGTACATGAGATATAAGTACAACCAAAGAGGCCCTGTAAAACAGGAAAGGGCTCTGAAAATATGAATGATACATGCAAACTAAAAGAAGCTACAAGCGGCTGAGGCCTGAACCATCCAAATCCATGGAGCTCCATCCAAGGCTGTAGTAGAGAAGTCATCCGAGCATGGGGGGGGCCACCTGAAGGGCCACCCCCTCATGAGGTCTGAAACATCTCACACACACCCACGAATCACCGGTACAATCTGTTGCATCACTGAACCATCAAGTATACGGATCTCGATCATGCCATAAGGAGCTAGAGCTAAGAAACAATCAACTCAAAGGGCAATAAAGAGTCCCTTTCCTTAATTTGAGGCACCGAACACAAGTGGAAGCTAGAATCAAGGTAGACCGCCCTCTAGACCTGTCTTCTAGAATGAATAAGCTGATGTCGACAGAAGGAGGTCCGCCATAGGTGAGGCAATAAGGGATCCTCAACTAAGGCGCGAGGGATAATAGTGGAGCGACTGATAGACTGACACTAGGGATGATGGTGGAATTGGGGGTACTAAGTAGCGAGCTGACCACTTCTCTTGTTAGAGCATAAAGGGCATGGATGACCTGGCAGCTACTGACTCGACACCGGAGGGGATAGGGGAAAGTATGACTAAAGGCCAAAATGTGCAACACGAGAGAGGAACAAAGAAATGAAGGATGGAGGATTATAGCGGGATACTAAGGGACTCGGGATAGACTCCATGAATGCGATGATGACTCAACTCAGATGCTCTAAACAAGGGCAACTCGATGATTTTTCCACACAGAATAGGCTCGATGGGAACCATAAAAACATGAGTACAAGATGGTTAATCACGAAGAAAATTGACATGAGCATGGAAAAGTATGAAGGTAATGTGGTGCCCCAAGTACAAGTGTTGCAAGTGAAGAAATTCGATTTTTAGGAGTCGTGAAGCGACCGTTCGTGGAAAAAATGTGTTTAGGTGAAGTATCAAATCACAAAAAACTAAAGGATACCCATTTGAGAGCTCAGTGAGAGCTTTCCAACAATGATGACGGTTTGTCAAACCGAGCTACGGTTTGGTCGCAATTGGAGAAAGAAAAATCTTGGGTTTCTCTTTTAATAATGAATTCTCCCTCCAATTTGATTTATTTGCAAGTGTATTTTTTGTGAGTGTAGAGAGGTGAAAAGGCCCTAAATATTGTGGTGATCATAGCAGACAAACCAACCGTTGGAATCGAGATCTATCAGTTGCAAGTAAGAGGCCTAACCCTACTCTTTCAATTCAGTGGATTAAAAGTTCAATTTAGGCACCCAGAGCTCAGGAATAGACCCTTGCTCTTCTTCACGGCTGGGTCGCACTTTTTGGGGAAAATTCTATGACCTGGGTAGCAGATTTTGGGCAGAAATATGTGACCTGTCCCAGGAATGGCCTGAAAAGTGCGACCTGTCAGAGAGAGGGAATTTGGTGTTGTTTTTGGTTGAGAGCTGGGTTTTTATGGTTATATTGCAGTCTTTCCTTTCTGTACACTGACAAATATTATATTTTTGTGCAAATATGGTAGATTTGAGGATCAGTTGGAGAGAGAGAGACCTGGACACATTACGGTCGGAGATCCGAGAGGATCATGGTGTTTGCACTACATTGGCTAGGTTTGCGATCCTGAAGTTTGTGGAGAACCCTTTGATGAGATTTGGATAGCCCTTGTTTTCCCAGATTGACAACTATTGGGATTCGAATCATGAGATATTTATAGTGCAGGGACACCGAATCGAGTTGACTGTCTAGGATATATATTTTCTGACTGGTCTCCCACCACTTGGGATGGTGGGAAATACGTAGCTAGTGTTTCCGCGAGGTTGGAACATTATGGAGTTTGTAGAGCGCCATTGTCGACCGAGTCTCCATGTGAAGGGAACACGGATACCGATAGGGGATCTAGAGTGGCTAGAGAATCGTGTTGTAGTCGCAGCAATGCTGTGGATCCTAGGAAACCAGAAACTCCACCACATCACTAGGGGTCAGATGATGCTTGTTGAGAGTGTGTTGAGTGGGACCTACTATGGGTGGGCCCAAATTATTTTGTCGTCATTGAAACGAAAATTGTCGCTATGCAAGCGGGAGGTGAACCACGACTTTTCATATGGCACAATGTTATGCTCGCTCTTCTTTGAGAAGATCCTGACACTTTGGCCTCACATACAAATCCAGGATGGGAACCCGCGAGAGCCCAGGATGCGTCGCTTGGGGCGACTACTGTGCAAAGGGGGAGGTGTGGCAGTCGGACAGTTTTTTCTGACCCAATTTTTTTTCTCATTAGGATTAGATGCCACTGTACATAGACGACAATCCCTATAGTGGGATGATTTATCATGGGGACCCGAACTTGCCACTGCCGCCAATTCGAGCATGGGGGCCTGATGGTAAGTGACAATTTGCTAATATTTTATGTGCATTTTAAATTTTTAGATTAATGTATATGGTACTAATTCATTCAATTTTGGTATGTAGATACAACACCGGTGAAACCGGTTGGGTATATGTGGTGGACTGCAGTATCAGGAGCTGCAGCACCTGGTGGGTCGAGGGGTCCACAAAATGAGGATGCAGTTGCCCTCCTCGAGGACATCCGTCGTAGATGTGAGAGACTTCTGACCGATGTTTCAAAGCGCGGCTGGCAAGATCTTTACAACCAGTACATAGAGCCATGTATTTTTCTACCCTCGGAGTGGCGAGGGGTCATGCGGTGCATGGCGATGGCCAGACAGGTGATGTGTGATCCACGAGCTGCCAGAGCCAAGCCATTGGCCCGGGATCCTCCAGATACTAATTAGATGTAAGGGCATGAGGTGACCCCATTTTTTATTTTTGTAACATTCTATGGGCATATCATATGTATCAGACTTGATGGACTCTAAAACATTTTGCACGACACATATAATGGATATTAATCGTTTTATAGTTTATTGTTATTGTCTTGTGTGAAATGCGTGTGATAAATTCCAATCTAGAATATTGTTTGCAATGTTATCTACATAGTGATTTTGTGCTCTAGGTACATGACTGGATGTAATGATTTCAAATTCACGCATCAAAAGCTTCACTCATAAATATCTTCTAAAAAGGACTTGATTATAACACATGATTATCATGATAGACACTCATTCAATTGCATGACAAGAAGTAGGGAATCTAAAAAACATGAAGGTGAAGGATGCGATGGGAAAGGGCATAGGCTAATAAACCTTGCACTGCATCATATTCGGCCTGGTTATTGGTGGAAGTACCAATTCATACGTCGTTAGCGAGAACAAGCAAATGCAAGGGGGTAAAAATGTCCTAAGTTACCGAGGCTAGATTCTGGGAGTAGTGACTTGCACCATCGACATAACCAATATATGGTGTGGATGGGGGGATCCATCTGAAAGGTGCCACAAGACAAAAAATGAGAGGATGATGAACAATGTTGGCAATCTAAACACAAGGCAGAAATAAACAAAGCACTTCTATAGGGAGTGCGATGAGTAGAACTTCGACCCCCCACACACTGAAAAATGGGATAGTGTGGGGGAACTGACGGGGGGGTCCATAGACACATATGGTGCCATTCCTCTTATGGAAAGGAAAGATGAAGTCAGGGGTGGAAAGGCTTCCATGATGTCGTAATCATAGTAGAATATGGGGTGACTGGTGGAAGCGTAACCACATGACGTGGAAAATTTACCTGACTCATCATCATGAGAAGAAAGGTTCACATGTGCATCATCACGGGGGGGCAGAATAACAAGCAGCTAAGGGATCCATCCATGTTTAGCCCAGGGTGATCATTGAAGGGAGGTCAAGCGAAACAGAAGGGGAAGTCCCAGAGGGATCTTCCACCGTGGATCTCATAGATGATGACAGGTACAGGATAGTGGCCAAAGACTCTGTCATCTTGAAATTGGGAGGGGGAATGTCAATGGGAGAAAAGGTATCCTTGGTCTTCCTGAATCATACTATGTGAGGACGAGAGAGGCAAACTAGTTTTATTCGGTCTCATACTCCCGAACCACTTCCAAAGAGGTGCAACAATGCTTGAGGTGAGGACAAAGGTGGGTATAATGGACATGGAGATCACACAAAGCATAGGGGTGGTTGGTGTGAACAGTATTGGGGTTCTTGGCCACAGTCGAGGAAGAAACAGAGGCTTCAGGGACCTTAGACTCAGGACATGCAACATTAACCATGGTCTTGATACGAGGCAATTCAAGACAATGATGGGTGGTATGACCGACAACATCACACAAAGCACACGGGGGGGTACACTTTGGAGGGCGAGGAGGAGTAGGGGTTGTCTGGGAAGCCTTGTCTTTAGGTGCATTTTTGTGGGCTTTTCCCCCCTCACCTGGAGCTTTCGCAACAGGAGTAGGTTCCTATTGAGGTGGCTGAGGCACAAAATCAAAGGGAGGGGTCATGGCAACTAGTTGCACCGAGGTCAAAGCAGTATAAGGTTTGGCCTAACCAAGAGGAATAGTGGCTAGGGGATCAATGTACTAGAACTGGATCCCCAAGGTCATGTTAGGAAGAGAGAAGGTAGCCATAACAGGTACCAAAAATACTCCAAGAGGGGGAGCTAGAAACGGTATCTGACCGGAGGGGTAATGGCTAGGCAGGAAAGCTCCGAGATGGTTAAGGCCAGGAGGAACCATTCTAGGAGGGTGGATAGGCTCATGGATACCAGTTGCAAATGAGGGCCTTGATGAGGGGGTCCTAAAGTCTGACTCGATGTGCTAGGAGTAGGTTGCGTAGGGCGGGGTTGCTGACCAGTCGAACCAGTCTGTTTGAGGTCGGACCGAGACGATTACATCATGCAAACATTCAACGACCTAGGATCAGAGATATGAGGAGGAATACCAGGGAATGAACCAAGAAAAGACGAGTCTTTGTAGACTCTGGGTGAGATGCTGGTCGGAGGATCGACTATTTTTTTATTGGCCACCGAAGAGATGATGGACTCAGGGGAGGTTTGAGACTTCGGTTCGTAATATTTCAACTGGTCGATGGTGACAATATTTTCATTGTGAGGAAAACACATCTTATGGTGAACCGCAGATGGGACAAAAAACATCGCATAAGTGTAGCTATGACCCAATATAATGTTGTAGTCTAAGTGGGAATCGATGACTTCTACGTCAATACAAATAGTCTTGCCCACAAGATTAATAGGACAATTGCGGAACATGCTAAGGGGCTGGCAAGAGTGGCCATCCAACTCTCGGAGGGTGATAGTGGAAGGGGATAACTCAGGATATCCAAGTTGCTTCCAAACTGAAGCAGACATCACACAGGTGGATGCCCCCTTGTCAATGATACAACGGGAGACGTTGGCATTCCGGATCTTGACAAGGATTTGGAAGGCAACAGAAGCAGGAAGGGGGGGATGTTCTGACCAGTCAACATCGAAGACGATAAAACGATCATCTGAATGATCCATAGCACCCATGGTAGTTAGTAGATATTTTTTTTGTGAAGGAAACAACTGGAGGACTTACAGTGTTGACATGGCAGCAGCGGATTGCACCAAGTCATCTATTATACTATACTAATGGGAAGCTTTACCAGAATCAGTGTTTGGTGTAATGTTCCCTTGGGGATCTTGGTATGGACCTCTGCCTTAGGCTGAGGGATCAGTAAAGGACCATTGGATGTTGAAAGAGGCTCTGTGGGACCTGAATAACGGGGCTTAGGGCAGACGTAGCGGGGGGCTTGTTGTACTGACGGGACCGAGTCTGAATTTTGAGATCAACAGTAATGGGTGGTCAAAGCTCATCATGAGTATCTAGAAATCATATGTACCATATGGAGGATGTTGACTAGCTGCCTGACTCTCAGGGGGTTGGGTAGCCATAAATCCTTGCTGGGGGAAAGGGTTGGTAAACACATCCAGTTGGATAGGGGCAACATTTGGAGGAACCGAAGGGGAGGCTTGTTGTCCTAAGGATGCTACTTGAGCTTCCCACATCTGATGCATCTAAGGTAAAAGAGTACAATCATGAGTGTAGTAACCATAGACACCACAACAAGAACAAGGTTTGTTTGTACGAACAGGCCTGTCCTACTTGGGCTGAGTGCCCTGTTGCTGGGTTGCAGTGTTAAGTACATTCGCTTGGGGATTTTTTCTCGGATTACCTAGGGAAGATTGGTTTTGGTTGCCTTTCCTCTTCTTTTTTGAAGTAGGAGGATTAGTCACACCCTGTTGTGCATACACCTGATCCTGGGGGGTGGTGGCTGTTGTTACGAGGGTTGAGAAGGCAAGGGAGGCTGAGGTGCTAATGTTGGAGGAGCTGGAGCACCAGGCTGCGGATACAGATAGTAAGGAGGTTGGGTAACATTGGGGTAAACAAGTTGGGAAAAAGGAGAAGGAATGTCTCATCCTGGATAAATGCTACCGGGAAGGGGGGAAGTGATGGAGGAGTTGGCCCCTTCCTGAGGGAAAACATAACCCATTGGAGGATGAGTGTATGGATGAGAAAGGTCTCCAATGATACCGTCGGCGGCATGGGATGCCCCTCGTGCATTGGCACCACCAGGTCTAGGGAGATCAAGTAAGACGGTATAAACATAACTAGACTATGTGTAGATCAGGTCATACTTCAACACAATCTGGAGGGAAACTTCCTCGGTCTGAGGGAAGTGAGATGCGACATCTTTGCCAATGGTAGGAAAAATGGATCTGAGAAACCAATCCATGTAGATGTGGTCTTCAAAGGTAGGGGCTCGACATAGGCTCTTTCTTCTCTTCCATTCTTGAACATGATCAGATAGGCGGGTCGCAGACGATTGACGGAAAGAGGTCAAGAGTTCGATACTGGTGTCATAGAAAAGGGGAAGTTGGAAGTAATATAGAAAATTCTGGCGAAGATCTGCAAAAGTCATATGAGAGGCGGAAGCCAGGTCGAAATACCACTTGCAAGCTTCTCCAGTAAGTGTACGCTGGAACAATCGAAGACAGACGGAGTCATTGGTGATGGAGTTAGATGAAAACCACATGTGGAAAGAATGAACATGGTTGGTAGGATCCTCTCCAGCAAGACCTTCAAACTGGGGGATGTCTGAAGGGAGCTTGGTTGGCATAGCAGGCCAACCAGGATCATGGCATATGGGGTAATTAATCAACTGGCTAAAATCAGGAAGACTAAGACCTGCCATATAAGGGAGCAAGGGAGCATCTAGGATAGTTCCTGTTGTGGCCCCACTAGTAGCATTCCCAGTATTAGGGTCGAGGCTACCACCAGCGTTAGGTTCTGAACCAGACATGTTGAAGGTGACAGGAGGAGAGCCGGGGATCGAACTAGAAGGGGAACTTGATGAACCAAAAGCAGAGTCAGAATGGGGACTTGGTGGAGGACGAACTTGAACCCTATGCAGAGGAGTAAGTCTTCCTACTGGAAACTAAGGATGAAGGCCTAGGATTCTCTGGGATAAACACCTTGGGGTCGTAATGATAAAAAACAGACACGGATCACAGAAGGAAGAGAGACCAACAAGGGCAAGGAGGTGTAGGATCAAATGATTACAATGTTGAAACAAGGGAGGGGAGGTGCAAGATCAATTGATTACAATGTTATAGTCTTAGCCAGGTGGTGTAAACCAGGTGCTCTTCACTTAGGGTGTGAGTGTATGTGATAAGTGTGTTAATTTTAATTAATCCCAGAGGTGTGTAGAGAAAAAGGAAAAAATATGTTGTATAATTGTAAATAAATCTGAAAATGATAGTAAAGGAAACTGAATATGACAGAAAATAAACAGCTAAAGATGCATCAATTTAAACCCAAGGAAGAGGGCTTCCCAATAACTAGTCTATGGGTGGGTGAAATCTAGTCAAAACACACAAAATGGACAATGGATCTAAACTTGGGAGGGATAGGAATATAAAGGTCAGATCTGCTGGAAATAGGTGCAAAAAACCAGAGGGAAAAGTGCTACAAAAAGGTAGCGAAAGGCTACAACCTGAAGGGAAACAGAGGGGACGCTAAAGGAGGACCAAACAAAATTGAAAAGAGGTGTTTTGGATGGATGAATAATCGATCTGAAATGAATCTGAAATTACAGGTTTAGATCTAAAAAATGGCTAAACACACTGAAATCTCATACGACCTGCTTCAACTAAACTCCTCCTAAAAAGGTGGAAGCATATTGAAGCCCTAAGGGGCTTGGTTCCTACTTCGACAAGTAAAAAAAGAAAGTAAAGTTCCAAGACGGGTGGAGAGGGAGGACAGAGAACCCTGAACAGTAGCCCATACAAACCCAGAAAAATCACAGAAAAACTCCCGCAAAAAGTACAGGTCGCAGGTTTTGACCTGTTTTCAGCATAAGTAGCAGGTTTCAGGCTATTTTCTAGGTCTTGAAGGTTGAGGTCACAGGTTTTGGCCCAAAAATTATGACCTGCACTTACGGCCGTCTCGGGAGAAGGTTTTAGAAAAAAGTGTCGTCTCAGCTACGGCTAATGCTTGTCACCTGCGCAGTAGGCCCAGAAACACACGGAAGTTATAATTTTTACTATTTGAGGGTTTTAAAGGTTAGAAACAACATCAATAAATCCAAAATAGGAATCTGAAGAAAAACCCTAGGGATTGAAGCAGCTGGTCATGTAGGGATCTGAAAAACGACAGTGGTCATAATTATAAACCATTTTGGAGTCACCAATTGTTAGTGTGAATTCTAATCGTAAGTGTACGAAAAAAATCTCACTTTAGTTGTGCATAACAAAAAGCCCTAACATCAAAGATGGCTGCCAATTTCCTTAGATCTGCAGTTAGTGATCAGAATAAATGCTATAGAAATCTAGATCTATGCAGTTAAAGACGTTAAACAACAAATAAAAGCAAGATTTGTTCCAATCATCCAATAGACAACACAAGAATGTTTTTAAAGAATTTTGTATTTATGACACCTAGGAAGGGAACATAGAAAGATGTTACCATTCCCCCTCAATGGGATGGGTTCTTGTATGTCCTCAGCGCTTCATATCTAAAATCTCTCTCTCTTGATGGTGTAGAAAACCCAGAAAAAAATGGAACTCAAAGGGAGCTCACAAGCAAAAAGGTAGAAAAATATGACAATGATGGAGGATCAAAGTCAGACTAAAAGTATAGATCTAGTGTGATATTTAGGCAACAAAAGGTAGTGAATGAATGGAAAACCCCTTCTATTTAGAACAAAATATTGAGTTAGTCTAGATATTTGTGCATAATTAAAATATTATTAACCAAGTCTAGATCCAACTTTAATGGAATATTTTATTTGTTTTGTTGGAGGGAAAAAGAATTTGAATTTGGTCAAATCCCTTTATTTGTAAATAATAAATAAATAAATGATTTATTTATTATTTTAAGAATATGGTTGAGTAATAATTAAATAAATAATGATTTATTCAATTATTTATAAATGATTTAGTCAAATATAATAAGGAATACTATTTAAATAATGTTTTAAATAATTATTCCTAGAAAATAATAAGATAAATAATGATTTATCTAATTAATTTTCTTGTTTTGGGTTAAATATGACCAGGAATATTAATTAAACCCTGGTTTAATTAATTATCCCTTGAGGAAAATCAAACAAATAAGGATTTGTTCAATTAATCCTCATGGGGTTTCCTGTTTAGACCATAAACAACTTAATAAATTATGGATTACCAAGTTATTTTTCATAGTGAAAGCAATTTCACTAGGGTAAAATTGATCTTACATGGTGTACTTTGGTCCTTCTAATAGTAACAGGTTAGATGACCAAAAATTGGTATAATAGATATTTTGAGGAGTGGTAATTCCTGCCAATGAATTACAAGATATGTTTGGATTCATTTCTTATTTTTTAGCCCTTAGGGTTGGTTCTTGATTATATATTCTTCTTTTTTAGGTCCCTATATTACTAGTGTAGTCCCTTATTTTTGTTAGTGTAGCCCCCTTATTGTTATTGTTGTACCCCTGTAACCCCCATATTGATATTATTGTGCCCTTACATTATTATTGTTAGGTCGGCTAGGATTATATTGTGACCCCATGGACTCCTATATATAGAAAGGTGGTTTTGTCATTTGTATCATCCAAGAATTGTTCATTTATGTAATGTAAAGGAGGTTGCCCCCTCGAAGTGGCTTATTTCTAAGGCATTGATCTCTCTTTTGTTCTATTTTTGGAGCTGGTTTCATAACATTTGGTATTAGATCTTTGGATTCTAAGGTTTTGCTGCTTCAAACAGGTCATCGTGGAATTTTCACTATAACTTTTTTTCTACAAAGGTTTAGAAGTTGAAAGTTTTACAACGAGAATCTGAAATCTTGCGAAACCTGTTGTAAAAATTTCAGATCTTGGTTTGCAATATTTTTGGAGATATGATCTATAGAATTTAGGGTCTTTGCAAGCTCATGAATTCCATATAAAAGAGGTGACCTTGGGAAAATCGTCATAACTCATCTCTCTAAGAATCAGATTGGAATTCTGTAAAAATTAGCCACAAGTAAACGGACATTAGTTTCCTATGTATCAATTTCAGGGCCGAAAGAGGAAATAGTGACACGTGGCACACCGTACAAGTTAGCTCTACTGAACAAGTCCATAATTAGGTCATTGTGGGAGATTGGGCATAAATTTGTTTTGAAGCATCCAAATCATTTCAGACCTGTGGAATTTGAAGGAAGATTCACAAGGCTACTACAAGACTGAATTTTAGATATTGAAGTTACAAAACCGCAGAGATAATTCAATTTCAATATTGAGCTCCTCAAAAAATAGAAAAATGTGTGTATTTTTTTTTTTTAATTGCATAACATTTGTTTGAAAAAGTAGTTTGAAGTGATTCCAAGGGAATATTGAAGTATTTTTATCAGTATTGGGTTCTATAATGCATCTAAAAAATATTTCCACACCCATTAAGCCCTCAAAAATCTCTACTATGATGCATGAAGAGGAAGAATTGTAGTATGAGATATCAAAGTTACAGTACCAAGTGCAACAAATTTCAATCTTACAAAGAGAAATCAAAGATGACATAGAGGGTTTAAAAGAAAAAATGAAAGGATAAGTTGGATGGTTTGAAGGATCAAATGAAATCTAATATGGATGATAAAGTATTGGAATATCACATCGAGCATCAACAACAAGTTCTCCAACCCTCAAAGGATAACCTAACTTTGGTGAAAAATCGAATTAAACAACATGAAGATCAACATCAGAGTGAAAGAAGTTCGGAAGCAGTCACAGAAACAAGAACTTGACAACTACCAAATCAATTAATTTCAGAGTATCTCATCAAGTGGAAGAACTTACCCGTTGAAGATTCCAGATGGGAGGATGAGAATTTTATACATAAGCATCAAGAAATAATCAAGCATTGAGGACAACACTTGTTTGAAGGAGAGGGGCATGTTAGTTCCCTATATTACTAGTGTAGTCCCTTATTGTTGTTAGTGTAGCCCCCTTATTTTCATTGTTGTACCCCTGTAACCCCCATATTGTTATTATTGTAGCTTTATATTGTTATTGTTAAGTCGGCTAGGATTATATTGTGACCCCATGGACTCCTATATATATAAAGGAGGTTTTGTCATTTGTATCATCCAAGATTTTTTCATTTATATAATGTAAATGAGGTTGCCCCATTGAAGTGGATTATTTCTAAGGCGTTGATCTCTCTTTTCTTTGATTTTTGGAGTTGGTTTCATAACATTCTTTTGATCTTTCTTGTTCCTTTCCTTCCTCCTCTTATATAAAATAATTTCTTCTCAACACACTTATTACCTTTAGTGTATTTTCTATCAAAATTGTAACAAAGCACTTTTTCTCTTTTTCCCTCCAGTTTTTGTGGTGTCAACCTTGTAGGTTGTGGTAAGCTAGGAGTGGCAACACTTCCATATTTATAGTTGTGAGTGGTAAAAATCCTTGTTTCCATAATTTTACTTTCAGCTTTTCTTTCCACCCTGAATGCATTCTCCAACGACTTAGGTTCCCAAAGATGAACATCATGTTCGATATTATCCTTTAAAGTCCCCATGAAGATATCAATTAGATTCTCTTCTTGAATATCAATCACCTTGATATTCAATATTTGGAAATCCTCAATGTTCTCTCAAATTGAACCCTTTTGTGTGAGATTTATCATTTGGTTAAGGAAGTTATTTCTCTTCGTATCCTCATAATGTCCTATCAATTCCTCTGTAAAAAATTTCCAAGAGACAAGTGGTTTACTAGAAAAAAACCATTGATAACATACAAATTGATTGGGTTCTAAATATAAAGATGCAATGTGTACATTTTATGCGTGTTGCACATCGTATAGATCAAATAATTGCTCCATATATAGTATCCACATTACCGGATCCTTTCCATCAAAATTCCTCATATTGATCTTTGGAATATGGTTGGTATTTAGCCTAGAGTTGGAGTCTCTAAAATCATGATTCACATTAATTTTGTTTTCATCATGGATTTCATGGCATACCTTGTCACTAATAGGAAGCCTTTGTTCTAACAAATTTTTCAAACCTTCCACGTCTGATTTTATTTCTGCTTCTAATCCATAAATATTAGCTTCCAATTCATTGTTGGTTGTTCTTTGTGATAAAAACAATTGTTGCACTTGGTCCCGTAATTTTGATATATCATGTTGCATTTCTTATTCTTCACACGTCATAGTAGAGCTTTCTGAGGACTTGATGGATGTAATTTTTTTTTTGTGTTAATGTTTGAATCAATTAATTATATATATGCTTCACTATGCCCTTTTAATCACTTCAAACTAATTTTTGAAAAAAAAAGTTAGGCAATTTTTAAAAATACACAACTTTTAGAGCTTGATTTTGAGCTTGTTAATAAATTGATCTTGCAACTGTTGTTTATCTGTAATTTTTGCCTCCCAATTTATGAAATTTCATAATTTGGTATCCATTTTTCTTCTCTTTCCAACCGCACCAATTATACTAATATTGGAATCTTCAAGCATCTCCCAGATGACCTACTTATGGACTGATTTCGAAGAATGAACTTGTACGGATTTCCACGTGTCACTATTTCACCCTTCATCCCTGAAAATTATGTGCACTTTCAGCCAATTTTTATGAAATTCAATTTTTATTTCTGAAACAAAAGTTATGACGATTTTCTCCGAGACACCTGTTTGAGATAGAATTCTGGAGCATACAAAAAAAAAAAATCATTGAACCATATCTCTGATAATATAGTGAAAAATATTTGAAAATTTTAAAATATGTTCATCAATATTTCAATTCGATGTAGTCTAAATTTTAGCTTCTAAAGCCTTGCATAAAAAAGTTATAGCGAAATTTTCAAGGTGTCTTGTTTGAAGCAGAGAAACCATAGGATCTAGAGCTTTGATACCAAATGGTATGTAACCAAATCACAAAACAAAACAAAAGATAGATACATGAATTGAAAATAACCCTATTCAAGGGGGAAACCTCCTTTTACATCACATAAATGAAAAACTCTTGGATGATTCAAATGACAAGACCTCCTTGGTATATATAGGAGTTTAGGGAGTCAAAACATAAGTATGGCTTACATAACAATAATAATTTAAGGGCTCAACAATAAAAATAGTAGGCTTCTATGGGTCACAACATTAACAATATGGAGGCTACACTAGTATTATAGGGACCCAACACTAAACGTAGGCTACCAAACAAGGTCTTCAACACAAAAATTTGTCCTCTACAAATGGTTGTCCATTAGGCCTTCCAACATTCTGTCCACGTGTTAGTCATACATAATTTTGATGATATCCAAAGATGACTAAATTTCCAATCCTAGATTTCTAGAAATAATATTTCAAAGAAGCATTATGAGTTCTATAAATCTCACTTCGTTCATCATTTTGAGTCTGTCAATTCACCAAAATATTCATCCAAGTCTCCTAAAAGGTTATCCTGTTGTTTCAAATAAGAAAGCTCATTCCAAGCTATTTATCCCTGTTTTTATTAGTCCATTTCCCTCTTAAAATAACCCATCTTCCCCTTATTTATCCTTCATTTTCCTCTGAAGAATCCCCTTTCCTCCTTCTCATTTTACCCTCATTATCCTTAAAAACCTTCAAACATACCTTTTAAACTCATAAAAAATCCTTTTTTATGGTTAAAAAACCCCCATTTTTCCTATCGGAACTTCTAAATTGGCCTAAAAAACCCCATTTTGGCCTAAAAAGCAGTCTTTTTTCAATTAAGGGTTTAAACCCCCGAGGGCTTAAAATATTTAGCCCCTCTGTCATATGACCTAACCCCTGCAACCTAGCACTAAAATCCTAGCCACTAGCTCCTTTTTCTCCGCCCTTGGTCCCCTACTCCTCCACGAGACCACTGCTCCAGCGCCCCTCTTTAAGCCCCCATCGACATCAGAAAATTCACCTTTTTTCTTCGTTTCACTTTTATTCTCCCCCTCCGATGCTCAACCTCTGATTGGATCCCCACCGTCGATCTACCAAGATCGACGGTTGTCGGCACTCCTCCCACATCCCTCCTCCTAGCCCTTTTTCTTAGCCCTCCACACCTCGCACCCAGTCCTTTTTCCCCACAGGACCGCATCCCCCTTCCTTTTTCCCTTACCTCACTCCATGACTTTTCCGCACCGATCCCCACCATCGATTCATTTTAATCCAACGGCTCTCGTTTGATCCCTGCACCCAACCCCTTCGGACCCACTTACCCCATTATTTGAACGTCCATCCAATCATTGCTTGCCACCTGTCTCCCACTAAACTCCCGCCCGTGCACCTTTCCATCACACTCCTCTCCGCACCGTCGGATCTGCCCCTTCCCATTTGACGGCTTATATGCAATATTGCGCGCATTTTCCTCCCGAGTTTTAACACCTAATTTCTACGTGAAACCACTGGTTTCCTGAGGGACGCGTGTCGCGAAATGATTGAATCGCATTTGATACACACAAAACCACAAACCACCGTTGCCCTGCGCAAAAACCACTGGTGGTTTTCCAAAACCACTTTTACCCATTTTCGCGCCAAAGTCATTTTAAATCCCATTTCTTCGCATTTTTCTCCATAAATCCCTTCTGCGCATTCACTTTCTCCTCAATACTCCTTCCGTCTCCGCCTAACCCTTGTAAACAATCAAACCCTCCCTCGCAGGTTTTATTAACGTTTTGTTTGTCTTGTGCAGGTTTGATGGCGGTTTTAAAATTAAAAACCCTTCCCACTATCTATGAAGGGACAGGGTCAAAGATCACCATCTTTTGAAGACTAATCAATGAAGAAAAAAAACTTCCCGAGTGCAAAATCTAGTTTTTTAATCAATATTGCAAAAACATTGGTTATTCAAGTCAAAATCCCCGCGTGCTAAAGTCACCTGTCCACTACAGTAAAAGAAATAGACAATGGATATTAAAGGTTGAAGGATGAAGACTAAAGTCAAATATCGAAGATTAGAAGACTTAACTCTGCAGTTTAACAGTTTAAAGCAGTGTATAAAGGGAAAAAGACAATATAATGCATTATAAAGGCTTAAGGCGAAATCAGAGCCTTAAAAACAGAATATTAAAGCCTAATCAAGGTTTTAAAAGGCATGAGGGATTAATGAATAAAACAGTTGTTAAAAATAAAAAGAGATAAAGGCAGAAAAACAGAGTATCAAGGTATAAAGAGGTAGACAGAGGATTTAAAGGATTAATTAGCAGATCAAGGCTAAAAGGCCTAAAGAGCAGTTTTTTGGTGAAATCAAGAAAACTTAGGCTTAAAGATAGCCTCGGATACATCAAAGGGGTAGTTATTCACTTGATAAATCAAAAGTGATAACTTTCACTTACTTTATACCTCAAAAGACAAATAGACATTTATTACACTAAAGAAGATATTATAAATTTTCAAAGTAGTTAATATAAAGACAGAAAAAGGCCTCAAAGTCAATATTTTCAGCTATTTCATCCTCAGGAAGTAAAGATATATTTATTACACAGAGAAGTAGTTGAGAGACATTCCTACCTTATGCCTTGCATGGTTTTTAGGGATAGGTATTCATTTACTATGTAATTTATAACATTTTGAACCCTAGATAGTTCCACCTCCTCATTTGCAACATAAATATTGCATTCGAACTCATTGTATGTTGGGAATTTTGATGATTCTTTTGAATTAATACATAGCTCTGCTAAAGTTGAAAGAAATTTGGTGTTCTGGAACCTGTGGATGTGTTGACCTGTTTGTGGATGGAGAAAGCTCTGTCATTGGATCCCTGAGCTTGGCTATTGGTGAAGTATTCTAAATTGTTAATGTTTTTTCCTGTTTTCCATTCTGTTTCCATTATTTTCTTGCTTACAGTAGAGTAAAAATTTTAGGCTAAGAAATGTCTCCTCGAAGCACCTTAGAACTGTTTACTCTTCATTGTCTTTATGTTTTCATCTGTTGAAGGTTTTATTAAGTAGTTTGACTACTTTTCAACCTTTATGCTTGTTTATTTCCTAAATAGTTCAATACAGTGGCCTCATGAATGATTTATGGTTTTCCCTACTTGCTTTTTACTATTTAAATATTGTTTTTGAAGTCTCCCTTCAAATTACCATTGTCCAAACTCTGCCAAAGAGGTCTGTTTTGATCATACCCTTTGTACTTTCTCAAATAATTGTTCTGAAGGTCTTTATAGTTGTAATCACAGATGTTTAGGAGTTCCCTCTTCTATGAATGCAGTTATTTGTGAACCTTGAATGTTTTCTTATCCTTGAGAGTGAAATATTTGATGAAATAGAGCGTTCCTCGACTCTTAGATTTCATTTTGAAAGTTTGTCTTGAATTTGATATTTGCTAAAGTGTGATTTGTAGGATTCATGGTTAGCCCTGTCTATAAAATACTTCTTCATGTTCAAATAATGCTTTAAGTCCCTTTGTTGAAGAGTACATATAATTAAGGATTCTTAATTTCCCTTAGTTCTACTTTTCATTCTAAACCCTTAATGTTCATTTCATTTTACCTGCAAACTTTGTAGATCCTACAACCATGTTATATTTTCCCTTTGATACCCCTAATTCATCTACAAACTTGTTACAAACTTCTACTTGACTCCATTGCCCAATGACTTAGAGATTTCCCTTTTTTATCTATGCTGCCTAGATCATCATGTCCCACAAAACAATCAAACAAACTCATGCTTAATAACTAGCCTAAAATCAACCCTTTTCAAGAAAACAAGTCATAACTTTGAAAACATATTGAGAGATCCCTCTCTGAGACTAGGAGGGCTAGATCCTAGAGCTCTAAATATTGGTTTATATGTTGCCTTGTCATTTGGTTTGCTAATCGGAAAAATCACAGCATCCCAACATTCTGGCGATCACGATGGGACTTTTTGAGTAAAAGTCCCTAAACAAGACACTCAATATTCATTTAAGTGAAATATAGCTTCTTCAAGCACTACCAACATAATGGTAATCGTGATAGAATTTGTTTGAATCAATGGCAATCTAAGTAAACCTTAGGATTCTAAGAGACCCTTATCAAACCTTGAAGAAATTAGCTGATAAGCCATAGAGTAGAATTTGTTTGTTTCACCACCTTACCTAAGTGTTGAATTAGGTATAGGACACTCTCATAACCAGAGAACCACATAAAAACTTAGAAAAACCCAAAACATTTCAGATTGGTTTTCAAATAAACCATTGGTGGTGGACCATAAAACATTTTACCTTCAGAAAAGCTAAAAATTTCCACCTGGCGACTCCACTAGCCCCAGTAGGCCTATTACCTCACTAGTACTCCATATTTCCTTAGGATTTTGTTAACCAGCCTTGAGGAAGTTTTGAAACCTAGTCCCCTATTATAGAAATCACTGTGAGAGGAAAAATCTTGAAAAACAGTTCTAAAAAATTCAAACCTCTCTAAATTTTGGAAACTGAAATCTGGCTTCACATAGGGTCCATACTAGATCCCATCTAGATCCTAACCCTCCTACCATAGTTGAAAATCCAGAAAATATTTTGTGGCAAACTTCTAAATCTAGAAAACCAACTACTGATAGGACCATCCTAAGAACAAGATATGTCCCTAAAAATCTTACAGTCTTAGAAGATCCTCACTTTGACTTACCTTACACAAAGAACCTATTCAGAAATAAATCTCAAAGTGATTTAAATCAAGCTAATATTGAAACCATAGATTTGCAACAGAGCTTTAGTAGAGAAGCTTCACCTTCTACTCCACCTGATTCTCAGTTTCTTCATCATTTCAACTCCTTCCATAAAAAATCTTCTCATCATCAGTTTGTTGGCCCAACTGTTTCTTCTACTCCTATCCACACATCCATTGTTCAAAACACTCCATTTCAGCCAACTTTCCCTCTTGTTAATCCACCTCTTGTAAATCCCCCATTATTTCCTATCATGGTAGCATGGTATGCTCCACTAGTGTTACCACAACCTCTGGTTCCCCTACCCAATGATTACCAATCCAAAATTTCCCATTTCACTGGAAATGAACCTACTACTGCCCAACAGCATGTAGATAAAATGAATGATGCCTTTGATTACATGGAAATAGAAGAAGAGACCATCAAGATGAGAATTTTTGCTCAGAGTTTAGGAGGAGTAGCTGAGAAATGGTTTAAGGGCTTAACTCCTCACAGCATAAATGATCTCCCTTATTTATATCAAACATTCATAAACAAATGGTAAATTAGGAAGAACCCTCTCCAAATCCTTTCAGAATATACCAATCTCAAAAGAAACAGTGGGGAAGGTGTCCAAGAATATTGCACTAGATTCAATAGTGTTTATAATGCACTTCCTCCAGACATGAAACCTCCATTAGGCTTAGCCTTGGCTAAATTTCCAGAGGGCTTAGATCCTGAAATGGCCTACCAGCTAAGAGAAAGAGACCCCTCAACTTTAGAAGATATGAAGAGGGGAGCCTTAAGTGTAGAAGAAAATCTGATTGAGAAAAGAGCTAGGTTGAGAGCAGATAAAAGAGTCACATACAGAGATGATACAATAGCATCAACCTCGTCATCAGACACTAAAATTGATAACTTAGTGAAGGTAATGGAGAGAATGCTTGAAAAGATAAACCTGAATGATAGAGTGCCCCCTAAAGAAACAGAAATACAAATACAAATTTCAGAAGAGACTCTAATCAAGATAGGCAAAGAGATAATGACCAACAGATTAGGCCTCCCTTTCAACAAAACTATATTGATCAAGAAGAAGAAAGGGAAGTTGAAAGGTTGGAAGAAAATCATGTAAATCTGATAAGGTCTGATAGTGAGACAGATGTTTTTCTCACTGAAGAAGAACAAGGATTCTTCTCTTCAGAACAAATTGAAAACAATCATGAAGATTCTGAAGATCACAGAATGGGGTTTGAAAATGCAATCATGGAGGTACACAAACAATATAATCTTAGAAGCAAAGGGAGCCCAGAAATTTCCAATGACAAAAACACTAGTACTCCTGTTAAGAAAACTTCAAAAAATCATCCCAAAAAGACAGCCAGTAACATCAACACTGTGACCAAGAAAAATGACATAAATAAAGACAAAAACAGTCAGCAAAGTGTTGAACAAAGCTGCCCTAGTACTTCCACTAGTGGCCCTAAAAAATATATTCCAAATAGCAGTCCAAATAAAAATTAGCAAATCAGAATTGCTGAAAGAATTATGAATGACAAAACAGATGTAAATATGTCAAGAACAATAGTTCCTTTCAGCCTTGAAGGGGAAATTTCCAAAATCAAGATTACCATACTCTTAGCTGAACTAGTAACTCAGGATGTATATAAAAACCAAGTTTTAGAAGCTTTGAATATAGGCAATGACACTAATACTTTAAACTTGACAGATGATAAACCAGAGTTATTGTTTGGTCCTGAAGTTGAAGGAAAATACCAAGAAGGGGTTGTCCCTCCCTTCTATGTCAGCCTGAATATACATGACAAGATCTTGCATAATGCCATGCTAGACTCAGGTGCTTCACACAATCTTATGCCCAAAGTAGTAATGGAAAGCCTAGGCTTAGAAATTACTAAACCATACAAGGACCTCTACTCCTTTGATTCAAGTAGGGTCAAATGCTTAGGCTTAATCAAATATTGGTGTGTCAACTTGGCACAAATTCTAGCTAAGAGTCTAGTAATGGATATAGTAGTAGCTGACATTCCCCCTAAGTATGGCATGCTTCTATCTAGATCATGGGGAGCCAAACTATAGGGAAGCCTTCAAATGGACATGTTTTATGTCACCATCCGAGTATTTAACCAAACTAGAAGACTATATAGGGAGTCCCACATGAAATACATGGTGAGCAACATATATAGACCAAACAATTCTCCTATCTACTCCATCCATTCAAATTTGGATTCCTTTATCTTATATAATGAAGATGAAATCAACCAACAAGAAAAGGAAAACAAAGGAGAAATTAATCTACCAGAACAGTCAAATCTGCCATTAACTCATGAAAATAACAGTCTAGATTTTAGCAACCTTGAATAGCAGAAAGAAAATGAAAATGAGATTGAAATACCTTGGAAAATAAACTTTGATGGCTCTCGTAGCAAATTAAGTGCAGGGGCTGGTGTATGGATACAGAATACAAATAAAGGATTTTCCTATAAACTGGATTTTCCGTGCACAAATAACATTGTTGAATACGAAGCCCTCATTATTGGCCTACACTTACTCAAAGATTTAGGAGCTAAAAGAATATCATTCCAAGGCGATTCTGAGCTAATTATCAGACAGATCAAAGGGGAATATTCAACCAAAAACCCAAAACTCAGATAATATAGAAATGTTTCCCTTGATCTCCTAAAAACCTTTGAAAAATATGAACTCATGATCATCCCAAGAGCTCAAAATCATCTAGAAAATGAACTAGCCTTTGCTGCTAGTAATTTCCAAATACCAGAGACAAATGAACAATCTGATATAAAGGTAAAAAACAGACCTGCAATACCTGACAATGAAGATTATTAGCAAGTGTTTGAAGGAGAGAAACACATAGATTATTTTCTGCAGTCAAAGAATGATTTTGCCATACCAACACCTTTTTCAAGCCATGAGGAAAACTGTTTTAATGAAGAACAAAACCCTAAAACAGAGCTGTCTTTTTCTACTGATATAAACCATTTTGAACATCCTTTTAAAGCAAAAATAATTTACAATGCAGACCAGAAAGACCTGGAAGTTTTACAATGTATAAATGATACAATTCCAAGAGGTCTTACACCATTAGAACAATTTTTTGATTTCAATGATGTAGCCAAAGAACCAAGAATGGAGCATATGGAAACAAACATAGAAGAACATAACATAGGCAGCCTAGTTGAACCTTATCTGTCACTCTCCCAGCTCATATCAAACATCAATACATAGAACTTTTCAAAGAATTTAAAGATGTGTTTGCAAGGGGATACAAGGATCTAAAATCATATGATACCAACATCATTCAACACAAAATTCCTCTTAAGGAAAATCAGAAACCTTTCAAACAAAAACTTAGAAGGATAAACCTTGTTTTATTGCCTTTAGTTGAGAAAGAGATTAAGAAAATTTATGATGTTGGGATCATAGTTCCTATCAGGGATTCAAAATGGGTTTCCAACTTAGTATCTGTTAGGAAAAATACCGGGGAAATTAAGCTCTGCATTGATTTCAGAAATCTAAATAGAGCCTCCCTTAAAGATAACTATCCCTTTCCAAAAATGGATCATATACTTCAAAGGGTGGTTGGGTCTAAAATAATTCAACTGCTGGATGGGTTCTCAAGTTACAATCAGGTGTTAGTACTCCCAAGTGATCAACATAAGACTACTTTTACTACACCTTGGAGTACATTCATGTATGTCAAAATTCCATTTGGTTTAATGAATTCAGGGGCCACCTTCCAAAGGGCCATGGACATAGCCTTTTTAGAAGACATAGGCTATTTTATAACCATTTACCTTGATGACATTACTGTTTTCTCTAAAACTGATGAAAAACACTTGATTCATTTAAGAAAAGTTTTTGAGAAATGTAGGAAATATGGCTTATCTTTGAATCCCAAAAAGACACTCTTTGGTCTCCAAGAAGGAAAGCTTCTTGGCCACATAATTTCTAAAGAGGGAATCAAAGTAGACCCTAAAAGGATTGATGGCATATTGAAAATCAGCCATCCTAGAAACCTAAAAAAATTACAATCTTTCATTGGAAAGATAATTTTTTTAAGGAGATTCATCCCCAACCTTGCTGAGCTATTGAGAAATATCACGAACATGCTAAAGAAAGGGGTAGGTGTTAAATGGAAAATACAGGCTAAACAGTGATTTGAACTAGTAAAACAAGCTTTAACTCAAACACCGGTTCTCATAAGTCCTAATTTCACCAAAGATTTCTATATCTTTTCCTTTGCATCTGAACATACAATCGCTGCAATGTTACTGCAAAAGAATGACATGGGGAATGAACAACCAATATCCTTTTATAGTAAGGCCTTAAGAGATGCTCCACTCAAGTATAACATCATGGAGAAACAAGTCTTAGCCTTGGTAAAAGCATTGAAATACTTTAGAGTCTACATCTTGCATTCTCACATCATTGCTTTTGTCCCACATACTATTGTTAAAGATATTATAAGTCAAGACCCTGATCGTAAAAGGGGAAAATGGATTGTTGTTATTTCATAATATGACTTAGAAATCAAGCCTACCAAACTAATCAAAGGACAGAGATTAGCAAAACTCATGGCTGAGTCAAACTTCCAAGCACTAGATATGAATATGGTTGATGTCTTAGAAGAAGCAGAAGAATTTACAGCTCCATTTATTGAAGAAGCTTTTGTAAATTCACCTTGGTATGCTGATATCATATATGTGTTGCTTTATCTGAATACCCCTCCTTCTCTGTCTAAAACTAAAGCTAGATTTTTGAAACAGAAGGCTTTAAATTATTGCATACTAGATGGCGTTTTATATTGGAAGAATGTTGTTGGAATATTTCTTAAATGTTTGCTTGAGGTTGATGCAGGAAAAATCATGCAGGAGCTGCATGAGGGAGAATGTGGAGGACATTTGTATTGGAAGACTACAACAAATAAAATCCTCAGATCTGGTTACTATTGGCCCACCCTTTTCCCAGACACTCAGAAACTTGTCATGTCTTGCCATAAGTGTCAAAATTTTTATGGCAAGAGAAAACTCCTAACTTTACCCTTACATCCCATTAGTGTTGAGGCTCCTTTCCAACAATAGGGCTTGGACTTCATTGGGGAAATTCACCCATCTTCATCAGCCCAACATAATTGGATCCTCACTGCCACTGATTATTTTACCAATGGATAGAAGCCATACCTTCTAGGAATGCTACTGACTCTGTCATTATCAAATTCCTTGAAACCAACATACTATCCAGATTTGGTTGTCCTAGAAAAATTATCACAGATAATGCTGTTGCCTTCAAGTCTAAAAGAATGGTTGATTTTTCTATAAGTACCATATTACCTTGGGTCATTCCACTGCCTACTATCCTCAAGGAAATGGATTAGCTAAATCCTCCAACAAGAACCTTGTCAATATTATCAAAAATTTGTTGGAAAAAAATCAGAAATCATGGCATAGTAAGCTTATTCATGCTTTATGGGCTAATAGATTAACCACCAAAAAGTCAATAAATATGTCCCCCTATCAGCTGGTTGATGGCATGGATGATGTCTTCCCAACATCTTTAGGAGTTCCAGTCATGAAACTCCTTCAAGAAATACAAACTGAAGAGAATGATTTGTGGAGAAGGATAAATCATACCATCCATTTACAACAGTCTAGAGAGGAAGTATATAAGAGAACACAAACAGTCCAAGAAAGCATCAAGAAGTTATTTGATAAAAGGAATAAAGAAAATTATTTCCAAGTTGGAAATGTAGTTCTAAAGTGGGATTTTGGAAGGGAAGAAAAAGGAAAACATGGCAAATTTGAAAATCTATGGAAAGGTCCCTACATTATTCATTCTATCAGGAGTCACAATGCATTCTTTCTACAAGAGCTGAACGGAGAAGATTTATTTGGAGGTCCTGTCAATGGCAGGATGCTCAAACACTATTTCTGCCAAGAATCCTAAATTTCAAAACTTTTATTTTTCACTATATATAATAATGCTTCTCAAATTTGATAAAAGAAAAAACAAAAAAACAATAGAAAAAGAAAAGAGGGCAAATTCAAAAGAGGTACAACCCCATACCCAAAAAAGAGAATTTTCTGAAAGTGAGCAAATCTAAGTGCCACTGCTGATTAAAAAATGATATATTTTTCATTCATCTAGCTTAAACATGCCTGAACATACTTTCAATTTATTGTTGATAGGTTAGTGAATCAGATTTTCCAAACAATTTAATCTTGGCTTTTTAGTAGAATAGATTAGGATAGAAGAAAAATGGTTCAAACATGCTCAAAATCTGAACCAGGAATCAAAAGAAAAGACAGTTCTAACATGATAAAAACTTGGGCCAAAGAGAGAGAGAAAGGCTGGTTCTAATATGCTAAAAAGTTGAACCAGGAAAAGAAGAAGAAGACAGCTCAAAAGATCAAAATCAAGAGCTGGAAAAATAAAAGAAGGATGTCTTTAATTTTCAGATCTAAAGTCTTCACAAATTTTGTTTTATTTTTCTGCAAATAAAGTCTATGAGCAGCTTGTACATACAGCCATAGACACCATAGCAGTTCAGACAGTCTAATCCTAATTTGACTATGTTTAAATTTCTTGTTTTAGAAATAAAGAATAAAGTTTGTCAAAAAGCTTAATCTTGACAAATAGTAGCTTAGGTAGAAAATAAAGAGTTAAACAATTTAATCTGGACTCTTGGAAGAAATAAGGATAGGATTAGATAGTTTGTTTTTGTTTTCAAAAATAAAATGTCAAAGAGTTTTCTAGTTCAAATGCACTCAAAAAGGAAGAAAAAATGCTAGGACAAGTAAGATTGGGTAGGTAGAGATTTTGTTTAAAAGAGTTTTCATGCTGCAGACCATTGAAGAAATTGTCAAAATGCAAAGAAAATCAGCGAGAAAACAAAGAAGTTTAGCCCAATAGATAAAGCACTGGTCTGCTGAAAGCCAAAGATTAATAAGTTGAGGTTTTTGACACCTAAAAAGACAGTTGTCCTCCCGAAGTGGAGCCACTGTTAGTCATCCATAATTCTGATGATATCCAAAGATGACTAAATTGCCAATCCTAGATTTCTAGAAATAATATTTCAAAGAAGAATTATGAGTTCTAGAAATCTCATTGCCTTCATCATTCTGAGTCTGTCAATTCACAAAAATCTTCATCCATGTCTCCTAAAAGGTTATCTTGCTGTTTCAAAGAAGAAAGCTCATTCCAGGCTATTTATCCCTATTTTTATTAGTCCATTTCCCTCTGAAAATAGCCCATCTTCCCCTTATTTATCCTTCATTTTCCTCTGAAGAATCCCCTTTCCTCCTTCTCATTTTACCCTCACTATCCCTAAAAACTTTAAAACATACCTTTTAAACTCATAAAAAATCCTTTTTTATGGTTTAAAAACCCCCATTTTTCGTATCGGAACTTCTAAATTGGCCTAAAAAACCCCATTTTTGACCTAAAAAGCAGTCTTTTTTCAATTAAGGGTTTAAGCCCCCGAGGGCTTAAAATATTTAGCCCCTTTTTCATATGACCTAACCCCTGCAATCTGGCACTAAAATCCCAGCCACAAACTCCTTTTTCTCTGCCCTCGGTCCCCTACTCCTCCACGGGACCACTGCTATTTTAAGCCCCCGAGGGCTTAAAATATTTAGCCCCTCTGTCATATGACCTAACCCCTGCAACCTGGCACTAAAATCCTAGCCACAAACTCCTTTTTCTCTACCCTCGGTCCCCTACTCCTCCACGGGACCACTCCTTTTTTAAGCCCCCATCGGCATTGGCAAATTCACCTTTTTTCTTCGTTTCACTTTTATTCTCCCCCGCCGATGCTCAACCTCCGATTGGATCCCCACCGTCGATCTACCAAGATCGACGGTTGTCGGCACTCCTCCCACATCCCTCCTCCTAGCCCTTTTTCTTAGCCCTCCACACCTCGCACCCAGTCCTTTTTCCTCACAAGACCGCATCCCCCTTCCTTTTTCCCTTACCCCACTCCATGTCTTTTCCGCACCGATCCCCACCGTCAATTTATTTTAATCCAATGGCTCTCGTTTGATCCCTACACCCAACCCCTCCAGACCCACTTACCCCATTATTTTAACACCTATCCAATCATCACTTGCCACCTGTCTCCCACTAAACTCCCGCCCGTGCTCCTTTCCATCGCGCTCCTCTCCGCACCTTCGAATCTGCCCCTTCCCATCCGACGACTCATATGCGATATCACGCTCATTTTCCTCCCGAGGTTTAACACCTCATTTCTATGTGAAACCATTGGTTTCCTGAGGGACGCACGTCACGAAATGATTGAATTGCATTCGATACACGCAAAACCACAAACCACCGTTGCCCAGACGAAAACCACTGGTGGTTTTCCAAAACCACTTTTGCCCATTTTCACGCCAAAGTCATTTTAAACCCCATTTCTTCATAGTTTTCTCCATAATCCCTTCTGCTCATTCATTTTCTCCTCACTACTCCTTCCACCTCCACTTGACCCCTGTAAACAATCAAACCCTCCCTCGTAGGTTTTATTAACGTTTTGTTTGTCTTGTGCAGGTTTGATGGCGGTTTTAAAAGTAAAAACCCTTCCCACTGTCTATGAAGGGATAGGATCGAAGATCACCATCTTTTGAAGACTAATAAATGAAGAAAATAAGCTTCCCAGGTGCAAAATCTGGTTTTTTAATCAATATTGCAAAAACATTGGTTATTTAAGTCAAAACCCCCGCGCGCTAAATCCACCTGTCCACTACAGTAAAAGAAATAGGCAATGGAGATTAAAGGTTGAAGGATGAATACTAAAGTCAAAGATCAAATATTAGAAGACTTAACTCTGTAGTTTAACAATTTAAAGCAGTGTATAAAGGGAAAAAGAAAATATAATGCATTATAAAGGCTTAAGGCGAAATCAGAGCCTTAAAAACAGAATATTAAAGCCTAATCAGGGTTTTAAAAGGCATGAGGGATTAATGAATAAAATAGTTGTTAAAAATAAAAAGAGATAAAGGTATAAAAACAAAGTATCAAGGTATGAAGAGGCAGACAGAATATTTAAAGGATTAATTAGCAGATCAAGGCTAAAAGGCCTAAAGAGCAGTTTTTTGATGAAATCAAGAAAACTTAGGCTTAAAGATAGCCTCGGATACATCAAAGGGGCAGTTATTCACTTGATAAATCAAAAGTGACACCTTTCACTTACTTTATACCTCAAAATACAAATAGACAGTTATTACACTAAAGAAGATATTATAAACTATCAGAGCAGTTAATATAAAGACAGAAAAAGGCCTCAAAGTCAATCTTTTTAGCTATTTCATCCTCAGGAAGTAAAGACAGATTTATTACACAGAGAAGTAGTTGAGAGACATTCCTAACTTATTCCTTGCATGGTTTTTAAGTATAGTAATGCATTTACTATGTCATTTATAACATTTTGAACCCTAGATAGTTCCACCTCCTCATTTGCAGCATAAATACTGCATTCGAACTCATTGTATGTTGGGCATTTTGATGACTCTTTTGAAGTAATACATAGCTCTGCTAAAGTTGAAAGAAATTTGGTGTTCTGGAACATGTGGATGTGTTGACCTGTTTGTGGATGGAGAAAGCTCTGTCATTGGATCCCTGAGCTTGGTTGTTGGTGAAGTATTCAAAATTGTTAATTTTTTTTCTTGTTTTCCATTTTGTTTCCATTATTTTCTTGCTTACAGTAGAGTAAAAAGTTTAGGCTAAGAAATGTCTCCTAGAAGCACCTTAGACCTGTTTATTCTTCACTTTCTTTATGGTTTCATCTGCTAAAGGATTTATTAAGTAGTTTGACTGCTTTTCAACCTTTATGCTTGTTTATTTCCTAAATAGTTCAATACAATGGCCTCAAGAATGATTTATGGTTTTCCCTGCTTGCTTGTTGCTATTTAAAAATTGTTTTTGAAGTCTCCCTTCAAATTACTGTTATAGGTCAATTTGGGCACCATTCCCAATGACCTGGTTAACTGGGCAGCATCGCCAGGACCGATGATCAAAGGGTCTATCATTCCCTATCATCTCAGTTGCCATATGCCCTAAGACAGGAAACATTCATGAATCAAACAAGATTTTCATCAAAGCAAGGCTTTTCCATGGTTTGAAGCTTATTATTAAACATGTGGGAGCTCACCAACGCAGGCTCTAAGGGGCCTAAGTGCGTTGCATATGCAGGTAGCTCCATTATGGGCTGCTCTGCAAAGCACTTCTCGTAATTCAAAGGTGTGTTGGTCACATTGGGAGCGAAATTGTCATTGTTCTGGAATCTCCACTTGGCCAGTGTCTTCTAGAAGGGTTCACATGTGTCGTGCTTTAGATCCAAGTGTCCATTTTACATCTACATGACTGGAAAACATGTCTTGCCTATTTTTGGAATGCAATTTATTGAAAAACAACCTACAGTTCATCTATAAATTGAACACAAAGCTAAGTGTTCAAAGAGGAAGAATTTGAGTAGAGAAATACTGGAGAATTTTCAGTAGAGAGTTTGATTTGTGGAGCTGCTGGTGGAGAGACTTATGCTGTGAGGAGACTAAGGAACTTTGCTGGAAGGTCACGATGAATCAGTCACTAGGTTGTAACCTCTCCTTCTATCATCAATAAATAGTACTTCTTTTTTTTCCCTACATGCATCCATGTTTACTTTGATTTTCCATGTTGTAAAATCTTTGTTGATGAATGTAGTTTATGCTTAACTGATTTGGCTAATTAAATTGAATAGATATCTAGATTATTGTATCTTCTGTTGTTTCAGTGCTCTTTCTTGCAGGAAGCATTCAGCTATTTGAAACTGCTTGAAGTTGAGGTTGTAGTGGAAGCGACAGAAAGGAGCCATTTGGAAGTGACTAAAACAAGAAAGCATCCAATCCTCTCTGTATATCTGTTCTGAGTTAGGAAAAAGGGTAGTGCAGTCTTTCACCTGTTGTTCTAGACCAGACATTGGTCTAGGGAAGCATATTTTAGCCGTAGATTACAATTCTGGCCCAACAAACTGGCGACTCCACTGGGGATAATTTCTCTAGAATCTTGGTGTTTTTGTCTCTGATTTGCTTTCTAAATCCACCCAGTAGTTATTTCACATAAAGATTAGACATTTTCAGAGTTTAATTTTCAAAGTTAGTGAGCCAAAAGGTAGCTTTTTCTTTGTTTTTTTCACTCAACGCACCCTTGTTCAGGGCACAGTGCTTTGCAGAGCATTGTCTCCCTTGTCAGCCTGCGTTGCAGAGCACTGTCTCCCTTTGGAGACTGCGTTGGCTCCTGAAAGGAACAAATCCCCTTGAATCTGACTTTGTATTTTGCTTCAGTTATGTTTGCTGACTTGTTCTGAAAATTTTAATGCTCTATTTGACTAGTAGCTCTATATATTTCGTCTCCTTTGACTGAAAATTTGTTCAATGTTGTTTTAAAAAGTTTTTCATTATCATTGACAAGTTGATTTAGAGTAATTTTTATGGTCGCATTAAGAATCATTTTCTTTAGAAATAGGAAATTGTCGTAAAGTCTACATTTCCTTGATAGGAGAAATTGTTGTTGAAATCTTCATTTTTCCTTCAAAAAAGAAATTGTTGTTTGTATTCTTCGTTTCTCGAAAGTAAAAAGAATTTCAAATATTGATCTAGTGCACCTAGTTTTCTTTCGACATTCATAACATTAAGGAAACTGAAAAGAAAAACTTGCATTTGCATGTAGGATTGTGTGTTTTTTTCAAAAGGAACATTAGGAAATCTGCATTTAGCTTGAGATTCATTGATTTTATTTTTGTTCATTAATTTGTTTGCTCTCAAATTACTTGCTCTCTTCCCTTAGTAGCTAGGTCTTTCATTGAAAAAGTTGTAAGTGAAAGTTTGTTTATCATTCTTAGCTTGCATTTTAGGAATTTCATATACATCATCGCGGTGAACCTGAAAGGAAAATTGTTAAGGAAGACCAAAATAAAATAAATCTCAATTTACTTAACAACGCTTTGGAACATTAACGATAACATTTAGAGGTCTAGGCTAGAGACGTGTTCTGGCGTCGTAAAACATAGCAGTTGTCGTTAACTTTTCTGCGATACATTCTGAGTGTGATACCTCACTCCACGTACATAAGTATATCGTAGCTCGTCCATGTACTTTCGATTATATCGGGTGGTGTTACAGTACGATAAGTATAAATGGGTGCTCTCACTATGCGGTTTCGCATCAGACAACGCTAATACGGACTTGGGCCTCCACGTACTTTCGGGTATATTTGGGAGGAAAAATTTTAGGTGCTATCCATCCATATTGAACCAAGTCGGCTGCCTTGAAATTGTAATACACCGAACACAACATTCAGGGAGATTACCTGCTTGTAATTTTTGGTTCGCCAAGAGGTATTTTGTAGTTCACAGTTTCCTAGTAAACCCTTTTTGCCTAGCATTACCCTCTTTTTGCTTATTTGTTTTTGGATAAAATAAATTAGTAATCGTGGAAGAACATAATCCTACCCCCCATCGTTTGTGTAGATTAGCTTTAAAACCACCTTTACCACCGAAAGTTATTTTTAGTAGGCAAAGGCAATCACAATCTGTCAAATCAAGTACAATTCATACCTCTGGCAAAACATCATCTTTTAATCTAGAGTTAGATCAAATTGTTTGCACACATCCCGGTTCATTTACTATTGTCAAAACAGAGCCTTCACAGTTACTCGTGGTCAAGATCCAATCAGTCATTGAGACCATACCTCCTGGACCCAACGTTGTTCAATCACATATTGATCCAGATCTTGTCTCTTCTTTGCCAGAATATCTGAATCCTGAATCTGAACAGCCGGAAGTTTTTCCTACCTTGGTCATCCCACAAATTTCTGTAACCAATGAAACTCCTATTTCACATAGTCAACCGTCTGAAATATATTTTGGGCCTGACGGTGAAGTTCTTCCTCCTGGTTTAATCGCAATTGAAGAAATCCCTCAACCTGATACACCTTTAAGTCAAACCCACTTTGGGGGAGACCTTTACCTGTACCAGTCATTTCCTCAATCATTTCGATCTGCTTTTGTTGATCATATTTCCATTCAATCACCCGTCAATTTTCGAGGGTATACACTTGGTCAAACTACCATGTCTGAACCAACATCTTCGGTTGGGTCTGTTGTTCCTATTACGTCAGCTCTTACCCTAGCTACTCTGTCGATGTTCACAACATTGCCAGAGTCATATTTTCATGGTGGCCCTTCGGTCCCAACAGGTTACAAATCATTATCTGGCACTTTCTCTGGTGCACCTTCACATTCATGGTCTTTGCCAATGTCATCATCTAGTGTTTTAACTGGTAGTCCTATAGTTAGTATTTAACGACTTGATTCATTAAATTCATCATTAGGGAAATATCAAGCTGGTCATTATGGGTCAAATCCTTTATCAATTGGACTCCCAGCATTTGGTGAACAATATTTTCCATCTTATTATCCTCCTTATGCATGGGGGCAACCTTTGGTTACCCAATATGACAGTACTCAGTCACATTTTGGTCAGAATAATGTTGATTTAAATGTTTGTCAATGGCAGCCCACTCTGCCTATCCAACCACAAACGGTTGTCCAATCGTATCAACCAATTCAACCTATTACACCGACTTCAATACCACTTGTTAATACATCTATACCCATGTTACAGCATCAAAATCTTGTTCATCAACCTTATCAGGCAAGTGCTTCAACTCAATATCATCAAATGTTGGGTCCACAAACTCAAAATCCTTTGGTTAATTTACAACAACCTGTATCAGGGATAATTTATTTACAAGCTGGTCCACCATTTTATGGGGTGTCACAAACACAATCTGGTTATACATATCAACCGAATCCAACTTATAAAAATTTGGGTTATAATCTTGGTGGACAGACCCCTTGGCAGCCACAGGCGCAAATTCTACAAACTTCATTTCAACAAGTAACATATCCAGGTTTTGTTAAACAACACTCTCAAGCATTTGATGCAAAACAACCCCTATCTGGGTTACCAGCAACAAATCCCATATGTCGATGCTCAAAGACCTTTTTCCCAAGCAATTCCATCTTATCTTGGCTATGCTCAACCTGACCTTAATAGACAATTTCCTTTTGTTGCAACCTTGGAATTACCAAATTTAAATCGGTTAACTAATGATCCTATCAATTATGCTCCTTGGTGTCTGGTGATACCACATAAATTACCCTTCGACATTCTTAAATTCAATGGAAACCTTGGAGAAGACCCATCAACTCATGTTATGACTTATCATTTACGGTTTTCATCAAATTCCCTAAATGATGATTCTATTCGATTACGTCTTTTTCAGAGAACGCTCATAGGTCCGGCAGCTAATTGGTACATTGAATTACCTAGAGCTTCATTGGACAATTTCACTGCTTTGGCTACTGTATTTTTGACCCATTTCCAGTTACCGATTAGATACGAAACTGGAACGGAACTTTTGACCAACTTCAAAAAAGTTAATGCTACTCACATTTCAGATCATATTCATGAGTGGCGTCGTCGTCGACGAATGGTTAAGACATTTGTTCTTGATCATCTCCTTGCTAAATGGTTCATCAAATCCTTGTTACCATCTATAACAGAGGATGTGGCTAAAGGTTGCATCGTCACAGAAGAGAAATTCATCGCTCGTGCCCAGTATTTAGACTTGATTTATACTTAGTCTGGCATGCTCTATGAGAAAATACCAAATGCGTCGCGATCTAATTTCAATGTTCCTCCTCAAATAAAGGACTCTCATGCTGGAGATGACTTGATAGGCACTGTAAATACACACAACACTACTACATCTGATCCTTCTCCTACTTCTGAAATCAATGCCATCTCATTTGACAAAGGAAAAAGTGATAAGTAACCAAGAAGTAAGAAAAAGGGGAAATCAAAGAAAAATAAAACTTCTAACCCGCAGGAACGATCATCTGATCAATCGTCAAGACCACGGAAACCTCATTATCCATGCATAATCTATAACGAGGAACACTTTTTTATGGATTGTCCTCACCGTGCTGGGGTCTCAAACATCATCAAGACTTCAAATGCATCAGCTGTGTTGACAGACCCATTTCCAAATCCAGACACAAATTTGGTTGCTACGGATCCAGCTCCTAGTTCCCAAGTGTTAATGTTATCCAGTACAATATATATATATATATATATATATATATATATATATATATAGACGCAAAATAAAGACTATGGTAGTCTGACTGATCAACCTACTACCTCGACAACGAATCCATCTATTGAATCAGTACCACCTCCAGTTATTCTTGAATTGATGATTAAGTCACCGAAGGGAGTAATTCATAAATCGACATATAATCCTCGAGAAGGAGCTAAAAAAAATTATAATATATTTGAAGATTTGGCTCAATCCCCTTCAGCTATGTCTGCTCTTGAGGTATTACAAAATTGTCCCTCCCAATAGGAAGCTTTATTGTTGGCTATTGGTGGAATTGATCCGACTGATTCTAATCTTGTCATCTTTAATCATACAGGCTATGTACTGCATCTACCAGCGGAATTGGCATTCTCCATCCAAGTAAATTTTCTCAATCACCTTGTTCATCGCACTATTATTGATGAGGGAGAATTGACGTGCATTATGTCTCTAAATTGTTGGAAGTCACTTGGCTCGCCACGATTATGGCAATCATCAATGACATTGAAGGCTTTTGATGGAAGAACATATAAACCTTGTGGTATTATCAACAACATGCAAGTTGAATTAGGGGGAAAAATAGTAAGTATTGATGTTGAGGTTTTTGACGGACCCCTTGACTATAATATTTTACTCGTAAGACCATGGGTATATGCGATGACTGCAATTATTTCTACATATTTTAGAATGGTTGCCTTTCCTCATAAGGGTACTATTACAGTCATTAATCATTTATCCTTTTTTTCCTCCACTTCACAGGTAACTGGAAGCATTCTGTATGTTCACTTACCCCAACTAGAAATCCAGAACATTGGTGTAGGACTCTTAAAGGATTCGACTCTTATGGGAACCTTTGCATTACCGCCGCCCACGACGTCGGCAGAAATTGCAAGCATAGAGACCTGCTGCATGATCTTTTCTACTCCATCTGGCTTAAGGAAGAGTACGAGTGATTCTGATATTTATACGTTGGATGATGTTTTACTGCTCAGCCCTATTAAGCTTCAATAGCAATCAATCTATTTGGCTTGGGCGGAAAATCCGAAATCAACGTCGCCGAGTGTTTGGGTTGATCGTTCATTAGATTTTGGTACTCCATATGATTTGTTTTCCTCAAAAATTTTGACAGATGAAAATATTTTGGAAGCTATGATGGCAGAAGGAGAACCATGGGAAGATTATCATCATTGTTCCCATTTTCCAGATTATGAAGAAAATAATATTAGTGAACTATATCACCCATCCATTCAAAATTTCTTTTTGAATTCTTTTCTGGTTAATGCAATTGAATCTAAGTGAAATTTATCAAATATTGAAGAAACGATTTCTATCAATATCTCGACTAAACCTAGCGTTGTTGAAAATATTCATGTTGGTGTATCTTGTTCTCCATCAGAAATTGATTCATATCGCTCTCTTTTTTGTGAATTTCATGACGTATTTGCTTGGTCTTACGAGGAAATTCTAGGCACAGATACTAGTATAGTTGAACACACTATTAATATGTATCCTGATGTCAAACCGGTACGTCAATGGCTTCATCCTATTCATTAGAAGAAATCCGCTACCATCAAAACAGAAGTTGAAAAAATTTTGCGTGCTGGTTTCATTTACCCTATTCTGCTAACTGAGTGGGTTTCCAATATTGTTCATGTTATGAAAAAACAAGGAACCATTAGAGTGTGTGTTGATTATCGGGATGTTAATCAGGCTTTTCCAAAAGACAACTATCCTACACCCTTTATCGACCAGATTATTGACGATTGTGCTGGATGTGAAATATTTTCTTTCATGGATGGATTTTCCGGCTACAATCAAATAAATATCCACCCAGATGACCAACATAAGACAACATTCATCTATCCCTAGAGCACATTTGCATATCAAAAACTTTCGTTTGGTTTAAAGAACGTTGGGGCAACTTTTCAGAGAGAAATGGATTATGCTTTTAATGACATCAAGCACATTGTTCAACCATATCTAGATGATTTACCAGCGCATTCAAGAAAATTCACTGATCACCCGATGCATTTGAGATCCATTTTCTTATGCTGCCGACACTACAAGATACACCTCAATCCGCACAAATGTGTGTTTTGTGTTGGTTCTGGTCGATTTCTCGGATTCATAGTCTCAAAAGAAGGAATTCGAATAGACCCACTGATGGTGCAGGTGATTCTTGATTTTTCTGCACCATCAAACTTACTTCAGATACAGAAACTTCAAGGAAAGGCTAACTTCCTGAGAAGATTCATTCCAAACTACGCCGAAATGGCTAAAGGATTTACTTGATTATTGAAAAAGGGGGTTCCCTTCCATTGGGACCAAGTTGCGCAAGCTTCTTTTGATGTTTTCAAGGACCATCTTGTCCGAGCGTCATTAATGTATCCTCCAAATTATCAAAATGATTATTTCCTATATATCGTCGCGGCTGAAAAGACCATCGCTATGGTTTTGGTCCAAGTAGAAGATGGAATTGAACATCTGATCTATTATTTGAGTCTTAATCTCAATGATACAGAAGTTAAGTACTCGTACGTGGAAAAGCTTGCCTTGTCAACTGTTCAAGCTGTCCAAAGATTTCGCCATTATATCCTACTCTGAAAAACAACAATAGTTTCGGATTGCAACCCCATGACTTACATCTTATCAAGTCAATTGCTGGGGGGAAAATATTCAAAATGGATCGTCATTTTGTAGGAATTTGATTTGGAATTCATCAAATCCAAGTCAAATAAGTCTTTAGTTTTGGCTGAGCTTCTCTGTGACCTTCCCTCTGATAGTACTGCAACTACGTCCGAACCATCTATTCCAGACGAGTCTCTATTTCTGATTGGATCATCTGATCCTTGGTATGGGGATTTCATCATTTATCTCCAAACCCAAACTTTTTGACCTAATACCTCTCGCTCTGATAAGCGACGTATTCGATACCAGGCAAAATATTATCTGATCGTCGGCGATACACTTTATCGTCGTCGTGTCGATACTATTTTAAGGAGGTGCCTCACTCATGAGGAGGGCGAAAAAGTGTTAAATGATTGTCATGATGGGGCTTGTGGTGGAAATTTATCTGGTTATGCTATCGCGCAGAAGATACTTCGCGCCAGTTACTTTTGGCCTACTATTTTTTGAGATTGTATCCTCACAGTTAGAAGTTGTCATGCATGTCAGATTTATGACCGTAAAATCCGCAAACTACCAGCGCCAATGCATCCTGTTGTCTCTAGTGGACCATTTACGAAATGGGGTATCGATTTCATGACCTGTAACCCTCCTTTGTTTGGGGGGCACGGTTATATTATTGTCGCAGTCAACTATTTTACCAAATGGGTCGAAGCGATGCCTACATTCAACAACACAGGACAAACAGCTGCATTGTTTTTCTTCAACCATGTTATTGCATAGTTTGGGGTCCCACAGGCTATAGTTACGGATCATGGGAAGCATTTTCGAAACCATATGATGTCTGAATTGACAACCAAGTTAGAATTGTCGCATGATAATTCTACTCCTTATTATCCACAATCGAATGGACAAGTTGAGGCTATTAACAAAATTCTTAAACGAATGCTTTAGCGAATGATAGGAGTTTGTAAAAGGAACTGGCACTTGATCCTGTACTCCGCCTTGTGGGCGTATCGAAACTCGATGAGAAGCACTACCGAATTTACTCCTTTTCAATTGGTGTATGGTCTGGAAGCTATCTTACCAATCCAATGCGAAATATCATCGTTAAAACTTGCGATAGACTTGTTACTTGACACCTCTGAAGAATAAGCGCATCTCCTTAACCTCATCCATCTAGATGAAATGCATCGTGAAGCCCAATTGGCTAACTAAGTGCATAAGAGATGTATAAAGGTGCAATATGACAAAAATGTTCAGCCTCACATCTACTCATAGGGCGACTTGGTCCTTCTTTACGATCAGGAAGCTGATAAATTAGGTATAGGGAAATTCGAGACGTTATGGCATGGCCCCTACATTTTCAAAATATTTCTTGCTAAAATTTCCTACGAGTTAGTTGATTACGATGGGATTCCATTGGCACAACCTAGAAATGGGTTGTATCTTAAATGTTACTATGCTTAATCATGAGCGTAGTACTTTTTTGTATTATATTGTTTATATGTTGTTGATTTGCATTCACTATCTTAATTTGTTTTTTAGAGTTTTCTTGACATTATTAATCCTCTTTACATTTTATAGCAGATGTCTGAATATTTAGAACCATTTGTTGGATATGCTGATGGTGCTAGTCGTAGTATGCAGAATCTATCCTCTGCAGCGTGTGCCATTTTCGCTTCGAAGGACAAGTTAGTGATTTTTCAAGGGATTTGTATTGGTAGATCGACGAAAAATATCGTTGAGTATAACGCGTTGATCGAACTTCTCTCTGATGCCATTTCATTTGGTATTAACCGCATAATAATCAGGTCAAACTCACAAATTGTGGTACTACAACTTACTAGTATTTATACTGTTATAAATCCAACACTTCTTAGATTGTTCCTAAGAGTTTGACTTTTGGAGAGACATTTTGATTTCATTCAATATCAACACATTTCCAGAAATCTGAACACTTTAACTGATTCATTAGCTAATCAAGTTTTAGATAGACATTTGCGACATAGGTAAAGGAAACATTCACATCATCAAATAGGATTACGTATTAAACATAGGAAAAACTCTGAAAACATATAGATAGATAGTTATAGGTTTTTTACAAAATTTGTGCCCAAGACACGTTGGTCATCTGACCTCAAAATGTATGCAAAAAATCATAAGTAAACTAGTGGTGCTCATGATAGCACGCTATAGATCTAGCAATCGTACGGAGCAACCACATCCAACAGTTAGGAACCCCAATTGTGTGTCATTGCCGTCGGATGGGAAGATCTTCGATCTGGAAATCTGGAATCCCAAAGGTCAACCCCTCTATGTGCTACTGGAGCTCAGCAAGAGTCTCAGCCATATTAAGGTCCTAAAAGACTGCTCTCCTGACAACCCTCTCTGTTGGCGCATCTACTTCGCACTCTGGTTCCTCTATTGGTTGAACGTGACCAATATCTGCATTACATTAAAACATTTTGTTTAGTCTTGGAAAGAAATCAAAACAAAAAAAAAATTGTATAAACCTTATAAAAATCAAAAAACATGGTCAAATAAGTCTTACCTATTGCACCCCGCTAAGTGCCTTCTTGTAAAACTAGATCTGGATCTCCTCGAAAGTCGACGCCTGCATATGCATACTCATCGATGGCAACGATCTGTCACCTAAACCAGGTGAAGAATGAAATTGAGAACATGACAGTCGATTGGCCTGAATGTCGACCCATGATTTCTACCCATCTCTGCATTCGAGGATCTCTAGGACTAGATATATCCAATGTTACATGTTGTGGCTGCATCAGTGGAATCTGTTCCAAAGTGAAGGAGATAAGGATAAAACCATAACTGAAATTTTTCTTCCTTCCTCCCTTTTCTTTATTCAGTTGTTCCTTTATCTAAGATAGAACAGCTTCAGACCAGTTGAAAATTGTTGGCTCTAAGCATTCCAACACATACTGCATATATGATATGTTTGCCACATGGAGTGTAATGGTGCCAGCTAGTTTAGAAATCGTGAATAGGATGGTTCTCAGAGGAAAATCCCTGACATCACGGATGTTTATTTTTCCATCTTTGCTAGGTTATGACCCCGGATAGAAATACTACATAACATAATCCCTCACTGTTTCTCCTCCAACGATAGATCCTGTGAGTGCAATGGGCAAACCTCTCCTCGACAAACCTGTGAGAAAATACACATCCTCAACTGTTATGGAAAGCACTTGATTTTTTATGTGAAATGCCTCTATCGTTGGATCCCATGCTCGAACAAGGAACTCCAAGAGTTCTATTTTTTGCCTCATTACCGACAATTTAAAGTACTTAAGCAGCCCACAATCTCTTAAAGCTCTTACAGTACCTGGATCATTCAAGGTAATCATATCTTGTTCTTCATGTTCTCTTTCTCTCCATGTAATCCTCATTATAATCCAATGGAAACCTGAAAATCAAACACAAGATCCATTAGATACCATTCATTACAGAAAACTAGGCAAATTTTGAGCACATCTTGAAAATCAAAAACTTGAACTGCGCCCAATGCACTCCCTAGGTGAAGACATTGTGTTGCATATGTAGGTACCCTTCACTGTACCTACTATGCAACGCAGGTTTCGATGTACAAGGGTGCGTTACGCTCATTTTGGGAAAAATTTACCCTAGGGGCCTCAAAACCCCAAAAATTTGTAAATAATGGAAATGAAATGACTATTGAAAGAAAGAGGAGGTTTTTACTACTGACCTGGATCAGATGGCGATGAAATCCGTCCACATAAATGACCGCAATCAACGACTAAGTTCGTGGGCAAAATCAGGTTCAGAGCTCCAAAATGAAAATGGTAACTATGGAATGGTAAAATGAATAGTGAAATTGCTTTATATAGTCATTTAATTACTTGCAAGATAAATTTATTGCTATGACTATGGTTTTGTTATATTTTTATCATGAAACAGGTATTTTTAATCCATTTGATGTTGTTCTGAACAGGAAATACAACTGATGAACAAATTAGTCATGCAGATTTATTTCAAAGAAGGACTTGAACACAAAGAATACTTTTTCTCCTTATTTTTCAAGCTTTGATAAAAATGAAAAAGGATTTGAAGCGCACTTTTATCTCTTTTTCGAGCTTTGATAACAGCTAAAAAGGAACCCCTGGATTCTTCTTTCAACTCTTTTCAGACTCCGATAATGTGAAAAGATTTCCAAGCACTTGTCATTTCGAGCTCGTTAAAGTAAATGAATTGATATCTACTCAGTATAAGTTTAACCCTTTTCCGGACTGAGATGGATTATTTATGAAAAAGGAATACCTTGGTTAAACATGACCAAAGAGGTTCTTTCAGATATCATTTTACACTTTTTCAGATCTGAGAGACAAATTTACGAAAAATTACTTTTGGAGTCCTCTTTCGTCCTCTTTTTCAGACTCTCTAAAGATGAAAAAGGACCAGGCTACCACTGTCGTTAAGCTTGTTAAAACATAAAATAGCGACGGGCTTGTCAATCATGGCAAGAATCGAGTTTCATTCATCGCTAGACTCATTAAATTATTAAATAGCGATACTTCATTCTTTATTCGCCCGAAGGGTTGAATTATAGATCAAGATGTTATCCTCCTCAAGCTTGTTAAAAAATAAAGAGGTACTGATTGACAAATGACCGGGGAAAATTTGGGAAAAGCAAGCAAATTTTCGTTTTGGTAGCAAGTCGTTCTTGAACATGGCACTTCTTTCACTCCATGTCCGTGACTGTTTGGGTTGGGTAATCATCTTGACGGTTCATTCACACCTATGGTTCATCATACCTTCACTTTGGTTTTGGGTCAATGCTACCAACTCATCACAGTGTCGCTGATATGTTCAAGAGAAGTCATCCAGTGATTTAGAACTCATCCATCTGCAATACTTATATACCTTCATTTTCATGACCATCATCCCTGAAAATTGCTATATCAAGTCATACCCTTGTCTCCAAAATCAGTAACTTCAGTTTTGCAATAAGGTGACTTCCTGTCAACTACAAATCAATATCTAGAAAGTTCACTTAGAAACATCAGATTCCAGTACCATGAGGCTTGATCCTCGCTTCCGGACTTTTGACCGAAAGATTTTGTTTGGCGTTCGACATCAAATCATCTATTCACGCCTTACGAAATGTATTGCAGTACCTTGAGGGCCATTTTCATTAATGGTGGTTCTCTCGTGTTTGTTAACAAATTTCATTATTAGTTGGTAATCAAACAATGTCTTTCCATGTTCGACGACAAATCATATATTCGCATGGCTAGACTTGTACCCGAATGATCGAGTGAATGAGATCAGAAGACCCTAGATCTAGTTTCATCCATCCGGGCTGCGATTTTAGGATTGTTGTACACATCATCTGTATGGTGACCTTACATACAGATTGTCATCCAAACATGGGCCTATATCTGTAGGCGATGTCTGCATCTGGGCAACATTCCAATGTAAATGACTTTTTGAATTATGTACATGTTATTAGATTGTTTTATGTGTTGACTATGGGAATGCCTACCCTCAACAATTATGATCAATAGAGGATTTATCATGATGTAATTTATTATAAGATTTATGCAGGTGACCGTTCCACTTTGTTTCCATTCTCATCACAGTGTAAAGCATCTCAATCAAATGTTCTTATTATTTGGATCTCATGCTTTAGGGGGGAATTGTTATAGGTCAATTTGGGCACCATTCCCGATGACCTGGTTAACTCGGCAGCATCTCTAGGACCGATGATCAAAGGGTCTATAATTACCTATCATCTCAATTTCTATATGCCCTAAGACAGGAAAAATTCATGAATCAAACAAGATTATCATCTGTTGGGGTTCCCATGTTTTGGCAAGGTTGGAAATACCAAAAGATGAGACAACATCAAACCACTTTCAAACCTCAGGATCTAACCCTCCTGGGTCTAGAGAGGGATCTCTCTGTGATTGTCAGAGGTATATGTCTTGGAAGTTCAAAGGTTAAGATATTAGGCTAGTTATAAGGCTCGGGGTTTGTTTGTTTGATTGTTGTTTGGTTGTTGGGAATCAGGAAAGAAGGGTTCAATATAAGACAAGGCTGAGCAAAGAGGATTTTATGCAAAGGAGAGATCATTCCAGGGAACTTTCAAGACCATTGGGCAATGGAGTCAGGAAAGGATTTGCTTGCTAATCAATATACAGGCTTTCAGTTGGGCTATTCATCTAGAGCGTTGGATCTTAAAGATGATAGTGTGGCGTGAAAAGGTAAGAGAGGAGGAAACAATAAATATTTAGAACACAAATTTAAAGACCTGAGATCAGAGAGAGACTTTGAACTCTCAATGCTTCGGCCTCCAGCCGGAGAGATCTTGGAAAGATTCAATTAATCTGAAAAGGATCCTAGTGAGATAGAGACAGAGTTCCAGACCTCCCAGTGTTCCAAATTCATTCAATTAAATCCTAACAAGAAAATCTAAGAACAGATTCCTTTAATTCATACATCAGCTAGCAGGCAATGACATCCACTACACTGGCTAACTTAACTGAAATCAACTCTTATACAACACATTTAGTAGAAAACATTAAAGGCAAGGAGAGAAGAAACATAGGGTACCTAACAAGGGTAAATCCTATGCCAGATTTATGATGCGAGCCAGTAGAAATGAAATGAAATGAAATAAAACACAGAGACAGAAAAAAATCACCGCAACTTTAGATCAGGATCCAAATAAATGTGCCTGTCATATTAAGAAACAACACCAGTCAGGTACAACATTACCAATAGCTTTCTATTCAGTCTGAAAACATCTTCCTCGGCCTATCTTACAACTTTACACAGAGACTATGTATCAAAAGAAACAGCTTGCAATTCTCTGATAACTAATCAACAACCTTTACAATGGGTTTCTTCCTGAATTTTATAGCTGAAGAGAGTAGAGGAGGTAGGTGAAAAACTAAATGAAGCATTAAAACTCAAAAAAGAGAGAGGGTCGAAACCCATTCTGTTTTAAATCCTGATCATTTATCCCTGGTACTCCTTGGATGAAATGGTGGTCTTCGTCAAGCTTCCACTTACTCCAGGTATGCCCCTGATGTACTTTCTGTAACACTCTGGTGAACTAAACAAAAAGGGTAGAATAATGATGCTAAGGTCTGCCATACTGTGTAACAAATGCTTCTGATAGCGTAGGACCATTGTCAGGGCTAGAATTTCCTCAGGAACACAGTATATAATGGAGATAGTATGGGCACTTCGTCCTTTGTGTAAAGGACATACTGTTGATGTGAAACCCTAATAGTATTGTTTTCTACGCGCTGGGCCTTCCATGCGATCCGTGATGTCTTTGAACTGGTACCTTTGCCTTCTAAATCCCTGAAAAAGGCTCAAAATCTTTTGTTATGTGCCTTGAACTCTCTGCTGCTCCAGTACTGTCTTTGTTTATGCAATTTGAGCTTTAATGGTGCCGGAGAGGTTTTTGCAGAGTTTGAACTCTGTCATTTGATGAAATTTATGTTGCAGACACCTTTCCGGACCCTTTCCTGTAATATCAGGTTCTGAATTTAGCTCCTTCTATGTACTATGCCATTACAACAGTGCATATGAATCATGGCAGTTTCTGCCTGACTGTAACCCTACAAAACATGCAAACAAATTAAGAAAACCGTGCATGGGAAGGGTGGACGCAGTGGGGACAATGAGAATGACCGTGCATGTTGGCGAAATGGTGAAATAGTTGCAGGTTGATGGCGAACAACGCAACGAACAGTGGAGGACAGAGAGGTGGAAATTTTAACGTAAATCATTCAAAATTTGACCTTTGAACGAATATATATAGGGACGGATGAAAGAGTGATGGAAACACGTGGAATGGTGACGTGGCGGGACCGAGCGATGGCGGGGCTGACTTTAAATCTGGATCGTTTGATCTCATGGGGAGATCGATGGTGGGAAGCGTAGCGGAGGGAGATGGATGGTGGGCCATAGGCACTATTTTCCATGGATTAACTTCCGTGTATCTTCGCGGCGCGATGACCGTTGGATGGACGATCGTAGATCTGACGGTGTATAGCAATATCGCGTCGAGGCAAAAGCTGAACTTTAATGCACGATGGGGGGGCGGTTTTCAAACAGTGCCCAGGATACGTGGCATGCAATGAATGGAATCTCCATGAAATGGAAAATACTGCTCGTCCTCCAAACACGGTGCGATGGATACCACTGGTTTTTTAACAGTGCGCGACGCGGGGACCACAGGGCGGGTGGACTTCTGACCGTTGATCTGGCGGTTTAGATGGATAGCTGTGATGCGATTTGAGTGGTGAATGGTGTGAACGGTGGACGTTGTGGGGAATGCGATGACCTTTCGATATTTACAGATCGATGGTTTAAAATGCTCCCGATTTACATTTGCGATAAGCGCCTTCCACCTTGGCGCCTGGTCTTGACGCTGGGTCACGTGGGGGGAAACGGTTCTGGGGCTAGGGCCGAAAGGTGCCAAACCCATAGACATGGAAAAATTTTCCATTTGGCCCATTTTGATGCAATTTAAGGGTAGGAAAAGGTAATTATAGAGGAAAAATGGGGAATTAGGCCAAACAAGGGGTGTGTGTGGAATTGTAAAGGGGATTTTTGGGGAAATTTAGGGGATAAGAGGGGAGCTTTGACAGAGGGAAAAGAAGGCTAAAATGGGGCATTCTGCAGGGATACAAGGGGAAAATGTAGGCCTTTTGGAGCACACTTTTTACAATGGAAATTGAGACCCTTTTTGAATGGAACAGCGAGGAGGAGAAGAAGCAAAGCGGAAGATGCAGAAACTTTTAAAGGATGATGTCTTGAAGTCATTCCTTGAAAACCGCTCATTAGTCCACAACGCTTGTCGAAAGAAATTTATGAGGGCTATCGTAAAGCAAGGCTTTTCCATGGTTTGAAGCTTATTATTAGACATGTGGGAGCTCACAAACGCAGGCTCTAAAGGGCCTAAGTGTGTTGCATATGTAGGTAGCTCCACTCTGGGCTGATTTGCAAAGCACTTCCCGACATTCAAAGGTGCGTTGGTCAGATTAGGAGTGAAATTCTTATTGTTCTGGAATCTCCACTTGGCTAGTGTCTTCTAGAAGGGTTCACATGTGTCATGCTTCGGATCCAAGTGTCCATTGACATCTACATTACTGGAAAACATGTCTTGCCTATTTTTGGAATGAAATTTATTGAAAAATAACCTACAGTTCATCTACAAATTGAATACAAAGCTATGTGTTCAAAGAGGAAGAATTCCAGGTAAGTGTTGAGAATGCAACAAGATGATGAGCTTAGTGGAAAGGAGTCGCCTTCACTAAGTGGGCCCACAGGCTATTTTTGGCGCAAAGTCTATTTTTAGACTATGTCTATTTTTATACATGTGGATCATGATTCTATGAGTTGCAGGATGCTATTTGTGGAGGGTTGGTCAAGTTGGAAAAATAGATGGACTTCTATTTTTAGACATACTGGGCGGAATCTATTTTTAGATTGCCAGTCTAAAAATAGATATGTAAAATATTATTAGCTCTTAATAATATTTAGACTCTAAACATTATCTTATTCTCTTGGAGCACTTCAGTTAAGTGCACAGATGTGGCACAGGAAAATTTGTGAAGAAGATTATATTATTCTAGAAGTTAAGTGGAGCTATTGCATGGAGACTTCAGTTAGAACTCATGTGACAGAGTTTGGTGGAGTTACTGAGGTAGTTGGTGGAGTTGTGTTCAGTTTAACTCAGTTAGACCTAGTTGAGCTAGTTGTATCTAGTCTAACTGATTGATACACTAGCGAGAGTGGTGTGAATTAATTAATAATTAATTCACTAATTATTAACTCATTAGTCAACTGAAGAATACATAAGTTAACTACAGTGCATGGACAGTTTTAGTGGAGACCAGTGGAGAGGTAGGTGAAAGAGCAGTGTGACAATCAGTTGTGACTATAGTGTTGCATGATTTTGCACCACACATTGATGGAGATGCCAATGAGGATTGCGCAGTGCAATCCAGGTGGATTCTAGTTCATTCAGAGCCATTCTTTAGCAGGGATTGCGCAGTAGAGGCAGGCTAGCAGGTGGCAGTGGATCGGTGCATGGATTTGCTACATTAGGACCTGATTAGTGTGTAGCGATTGGAGATATTGAGAGCTTGTGATAAGCTTTGTATTATGATTGTTACATGATCTCTATGACATATATTATACAGATATTTTGGGGTTTTCAGCTTTAAGCTTTCCCATAAATCACTATGTTAATGTGTGTGAATTTTTATGGTTTTAATGTGTGCATGCAATTGATTTAATTTCCGCATGTGATGATCAATGGGTGGAATAGATTATGTATTATGCATGAAGTCAAATAGTGTATGATTAGGAGAATATTAGACATATAACATATCAGTTATATAATTTCTACATGGTGTCAGAGCGATATTGATCATTGGAGCAATTGCAAAGCATTGAAGCGGTTGAGTTTTGTGCTGGTGGAATTCGAATTTGCAGTAGTGTTTTCTTGGTGTCGAAGTTGAGATGTATTTCAACGGATTTCAATTGGAGTATGCCCTTGAGGGAAGCTCAAATTATATTTCATGGAAGGACAGGATGGAGGCGGTGCTGGAGGATAATGGGTTGAAGGAGTTCATAGATGCAGAAATTCAAAAACCTGCTTCTAGCGATGCTGTCGCACTTGACGCATGGCAAAAGAAGATAGCAAAATGTCGAAGGATTCTGTTGGAAGGTGTGAAGGATCACATAGTGTCCAGCCTTCATGGTAAAGCTTCTCCATTCATGATGTGGAAAGCCTTGACAAACTTGTTCCAAAGCAAGAGCGACCAGAGGAAGTTGGCGCTCAAAGATAAACTTATAAAAATAAAAATGGAGAAGGGCGAGAGTATACCCAAGTACCTCACAATGTTTTTCTAGTGCAGGGATGAGCTAGGAAGTGTGGGGGTTAATATAGATGAAGAGGACTTGGTGAGCTTGGCTTTCCTTGGGCTTCCGAAGAGTTGGCATTCCTATGAGGACTCTGTCAATGGTCAGGAGAAACTGCCAGGATGGGAGCGAATTTGGTCAGATCTTGTGCAAGAGGAGATAAGGTGGAGTACCAGGGATGGGTCTTCATCGAAGAATGAAGATGAAGAAAATTTCGCTTTGGCTACCAAAGCAAGGAAGGGGAAGAGCAAGAAGAATGCTTCTCAATCTGGTGCGAAAGGCAAGAAGCAGGACATGTCCACAGAAGAAGAAAAATAAGCAGGCTGCTGGATCTGCAGCTGGAGAGGCCTTAGCCTTGTAGTTTGAGATGGATTTTTCGCTGATTGAATGCTTGGTCTCTAGTGTGATGGGTTCAGTGTGGTTTCTTGACAGTGGTGAGTCTTTTCATATGACCGGAGACAAATATTTGTTCAGTGATCTGGATGAGAAGGATCATGGAGTGCACATTGAGATGGGTGATGATGGTAGATACAGTGCGACTGGTATCGGGACCATTTCCTTTGAGAGGGAGTCTGGTAAACCTTTCATATTGAAGGATTTCATGCATGTTCAAGGATTGAAGAAGAATCTAATCTCTGTGGCTATGTTGGAAGACAAGGGATATGATGTTGTCTTTAGCGAGGGAAAGGCTTTCTTGCGCAGTAAGGCAACTGGTGAAACCCAGAGGATAGGGGTTTGAGTTAAGAACCTTTATCAATTGTAGGTAGATGGCTACGCAGCAATGGCAGGCAAGGCAGAAGGAGTGGTGAGCCGAGATGAGGGCAAGTTGTGGCACAAGAGATTGGGCCATCTTCACCATGGTGCTTTGAAAATTTTGCAGCAAATTTCTACCGGGCTTCCCAAAGGTACACTTGTGCAGTCAGATCAGTGCAAGGGATGTACTTTGGGAAAATTTGTGAAAGCCACCTTTCACGAGAAGGATAGTCACGTCGCAACGATCCTTGATAGAATTCACACAAATGTGTGTGGACCTTTCTCAGTAGCTTCGACAGCAAATCACAGGTATTATGTGATATTTGTCGATGAATTTTCTCGTAAGTGCTAGATCTTCTTCATGCAAAAGAAGAGCGAGACATTTTCAAATTTCTGTGAGTTCAAGGCACTGGTGGAGAAAGAGTCAAGGAAGCAAGTGAAGGCTCTTAGGAGAGACAATGGTGGTGAATTCATCTCTGGCGAATTCAAGGAATTTTGCAGCGCAAAAGGAATTTTAAGAGAGCTCATAGCGCCTCATAACCCACAGCAGAATGGGGTCGCAGAGCGAAAGAACAGAAAGATCATGGGTGCTGCATGGGCGATGTTGCATGATCAGAGCCTTCCCATACACTTTTGGGTTGAGGCATGCAACACTGCGGTTTATGTGCAAAACCGTTGTCCTCATAGGATACTTGGCATGAGTATACCCGAGGAGGCATTTTCTGGTAAGAAGCCTAATATTTCTCATTGAATATTTTTGGCTCACCTATTTACATTCATGTGACGAAGGATGTCAGGAATAAGCTGGAGCCGACCGCAGAGGTTGGGATATTTTTTGGGTACCCAGATACACCCCACAACTATCGTGTGTATTTTCTAGACAGTCAGAAGACTGTTGTGCGACGGGATATCAAATTTCATGAGGAGAAGGCCATGAAGTGTTCGCTTGAGAGGGAGCCACACTTGCATGCAGATGAGGAGCTATTAGTTCCTAAGGATGAGCCTCAGGATGTGGATCAGACACAAAAGGAGGTTCATGGAGTGGAAGAAACCACTCATGCAACGCCAACCATCAGAGGGCGGAAGCGCACTACAAAAGCTGAGCGACTGAATCAAGATGCAGAAAATATTGTAGGAGCACCTACATCACAGCGCAGATAGAGACAGTCACCTGACTGATATACTGGATACATGTCTCTGATGAGAAAGTGTATTGTGACAGAGCCATCCTCTTTCGAGGAAGCTATGGAGGACCCTTCATGGGTAGATTCCATGGTGGAAGAGTATGATTCGATTGTCAGAAACAGTGTGTGGGAGATTGTCCCAAGGCCGGAAGGGAAATCAGTGGTAGGTTCGAGATGGATCTACAAAGTGAAGCAAGCAGCTAACGGGAGCGTCGAGAAGTACAAGGAAAGATTTGTTGCCCGAGGCTTCTCACATATTGAGGGGATCGACTATGAAGAAACCTTTGCACATGTCGTAAGGTATTCTTCCATACGGAGCATCCTAGCTCTCTCAGTGCAGATGGGTTGGCACATTCATCAAATGGATGTGAAGACTACGTTCCTCAACAGATTCATTGAGGAGGAGGTGTACATAGAGAATCCTGAAGGATTCAAAATCTTCAGCAGCGATTTACATGTGTGCAGGCTCAAAAGAGCGTTGTATGGGCTGAAACAAGCACCTCGTGCTTAGTACACACGGATCGACAGTTATTTTACTGGACTTGGTTTTACCAAGAGTGAGGCGGATCCCAACCTATACCAGATTGTGGTTGAGGGTAAGTTGCCAATCACTGTACTTTATGTAGATGATTTGATACTGACCAGTGATGAACAGTTGATACTCTCATGTAAGGTTGATCTTGCAAAAGAGTTTGAGATGAAGGACTTGGGCCTCCTTCATTATTTCCTGGGATTGGAAATTTGGCAGCCCAGTGATGGATTGTTTGTGTCTCAAGGCAAGTATGCCCGGGAGATACTGGAGAAGTTCAACATGCAAGGCTGCAAGCCTATCGACACTCCTCTTCCTGGTGGTTGGACGAAATAGGATGCTACATCGGTAGAGGTAGTGGATGCCACTATTTACCGACAGTTGGTGGGGTCGCTTATGTATCTATTCAATACACGACCTAAAATATGCTATGTTGTTAACCATCTTTCACAAGATATGGTTAAGCCTACCAAGCTCTTTTGGAAGTCATTCAAGCATGTATTGAGATATCTCAGAGGCACATCGGGATATGGACTTATGTACAGATAGTCGGATGAGTTGAGGTTGCATGGCTTCATGGATGCAAATTGAGCAGGGAGCTCAATGGACAGAAAGAGCACATCTGGAGGGATTTTCAGTATCGGGTCGACAGCAGTTTCTTGGTACAGCAGGAAACAGAGATCCATGGCACTCAGTTCAGCGGAGGCCGAGTACATGGCAGAGAGTTTGGCTGCATGCAAGGCTATATGGATGAGGAAGATCCTGGTCGGGTTGTTCGATTCACACTTAGATCCTACTGTGATATATTGTGATAATCAGAGTTGCATTAAACTCTCGGTTAATCCAGTATTTCATGATAGATCTAAACACATTGACATCTGGTATCATCATATCAGAGATTATGTGTAGCGGAAGATCATGTTACTTTCTTACATTCCTACGGAGGATCAGGATGCTGATATCTTGACGAAGGCACTCACTAGGAGCAAATTCGAATACCATAGAGGCAGGATCAGGGTGGCAGATAATCCCTATCTTGTTGAGAGGGAGTGTTGAGAATGAAACAAGATGATGAACTTAGTGAAAAGAAGTCGCCTTCACTAAGTGGGCCCGCAAGCTATTTTTGGCACAAAGTCTATTTTTAGACTATGTCTATTTTTAGACATGTCGATCATATTCTATGAGTTGCAGGATGCTATTTGTGGATGGTTGGTCAAGTTGGAAAAATAGATGGACTTATATTTTTAGACATATTAGGCGGAATCTATTTTTAGATTTCTAGTCTAAAAATATATATGTCGAATATTATTAGCTCTTAATAATATTTGGACTCTAAACATTATCTTATTCTCTTGGAGCACTACAGTTAAGTGCATAGATGTGGCACAGGAGCTGACAGAAGGAATTATGCTATTCTTGAGGGTTAAGTGGAGCCATTTCATGGAGACTTCAGTTAGAACTCATGTGACAGAGTTTGGTGGAGTTACTGAGGTAGTTGGTGGAGTTGTGTTCAGTTTAACTCAGTTAGACCTAGTTGAGCTAGTTGTATCTAGTCTAACTGATTGATACACTAGCGAGAGTGGTGTGAATTAATTAATAATTAATTCACTAATTATTAACTCATTAGTCAACTGAAGAATACATCAGTTAACTACAATGCATGGACAGTTTTAGTGGAGACCAGTGGAGAGGTAGGTGAAAGAGCAGTGTGACAATCAATTGTGACTATAGTGTTGCATGATTTTGCACCACAAATTGATGGAGATGCCAATGAGGATTGCGTAGTGCAATCCAAGTGGATTCCAGTTCATTCAAAGCCATTCTTTAGTAGGGATTACGCAGTAGAGGCAGGCTAGCAAGTGGCAGTGGATCGGTGCATGGATTTGCTAGATTAGGACCTGATTAGTGTGTAGCGATTGGAGATACTGAGAGCTTGTGATAAGCTTTGTATTATTATTTTTACATGATCTCTATGACATATATTATACAAATAGTTGGGGGTTTTCAGCTTTAAGCTTTCCCATAAATCACTATGTTAATGTGTGTGAATTTTTATGGTTTTAATGTGTGCATGCAATTGATTTAATTTCCGCATGTGATGATCAATGGGTGGAATAGATTCTGTATTGTGCATGAAGTCAAATAGTGTATGATCAGGAGAATCTTAGATTAATAACATATCAGTTATATAATTTCTACATAGAGAAATGTTGGAGAATTTGCAGTAGAGAGTTTGATTTGTGGAGCTGCTGGTGGAGAGACTTATGCTAAGATGAGACTAAGGAACTTTGCTGGAAGGTCACGATGAATCATTCACTAGGTTGTAACATCTCCTTCTATCATCAATAAAGATTACTTCTTGTTTTTCCCTACATGCATCCATGTTTAATTTTATTTTCTATGTTGTAAAATCTTTGTTGATGAATTTAGTTTATGCTTAACTGATTTGGCTAATTAACTTGAATAGATATCTAGATTATTTTAGATTCTACTGTTTCAGTGCTCTTTCTTGCAGGAAGCATTCAACTATTTGAAACTGCTTGAAGTTGAGGTTTTAGTGGAAGCGACAGAAAGGAGTCATTTGGAAGCGATTGAAACAAGTAAGCATCCAATCATCTCTATATATCTGTTCTGAGTTAGGAAAAAGGGTAGTGCGGTCTTTCACCTGTTGTTCTAGACCAGACACCGGTCTAGGGAAGCGTATTTTATCCGTAGATTACAATTCTGGCCCAACAAGTACCATTGTCCAAAGTCTGCCAAAGAGGTCTGTTTTGATCATACCCTTTTTACTTGCTCAAATAATTGTTTTGAAGGTATTTATAGCTATAATCACAGATGTTTACGAGTTCCCTCTTCTATGAATGAAGTTATTTTTGAATCTTGAATGTTTTCTTATCCCTTAGAGTGAAATATTTGATGAAATAGAGCGTTCCTCGACTCTTAGATTTCATTTTGAAAGCTTGTCTTGAAATTTTTATTTGCTTAAGTGTTATTTGTAGGATTCATGGTTAGCCCTGTCTATAAAATAATTCTTCATGTTCAAATAATGCTTTAAGTCCCTTTGTTGAAGAGTACATATAATTAAGGATTCTTAATTTCCCTTAGTTCTACTTTTCATTCTAAACCCTTAATGTTCATTTAATTTCACCTGAAAACTTTGTAGATCCTACATCCAAGTTAGATTTTCCCTTTGATACCCCTAATTCATCTACAAACTTGTTACAAACTTCTACTTGACTCCATTGCCCAATGACTTAGAGATTTCCCTTTTCTATCTATGCTGCCTAGATCATCATGTCCCACAAAACAATCAAACAAACTCATGCTTAATAACTAGCCTAAAATCAACCCTTTTCAAGCAAACAAGTCATATCTTTGCAAACATATTGAGAGATCCCTCTCTCAGACTAGGAGGGCTAGATCCTAGAGCTCTAAAGATTGTTTTATATGTTGCCTTGTCATTTGGTTTGCCAATCGGCCAAATCACAGGATCCCAACACCACACACAACTTAGATTAATAGACCTTACACCATATAAACCTCAACAACAATATCCAACATTAGACATTCACTAGCCCTTCTTCCTTCACATAGAAACAAACTTTCTCTTTTTCCTTTCTTCGCTCCTCTATCCACAACCTGAGACTAGATTCAACCTCTCAGGGATCAGACCATACCATAAAATTTTTGTGTAATATCACTAAGGTTATGTGGCCCTTATATAGATACAAAACTATCACCTTGTAGGATCTCAACCCTCTCTTACGATCCGAATTGGATCATTATAATTTTTTTCATCCATCTCGATGCATTTGGAGTGGAAAAATTGGAGGAATCAACTCATGGGACCGTTTTTATCGACGGGACCCAGTTTGGAGAAACGAGGTGTGAAACCTTCCAGGAGAATTTTGAGGCATCAAACGACATTTTTTTGGAGGTAAAAATTTGTTCCTTAAGCGGGCATCTTTTCATGTTATTCTACACAAAGAGATATTTCCAACGATGCAAGAAGCGTGCCAATCAGAATCTGTATGCAAAAGATATTCCACTCAGAAGTTGACCTTCTTGTTTTCACACCTATAGTTCTGAAGAATGTCATTTTATCCCCCATTATTCATGGAAAATGGGCTAGCCATGTGTTTTTGATGTTAAATACTCTAGAAGAGACTATTTTGTAGCTCTATTTAAGATTTGATGTAGTCAAAATTAACCACTAGTAGGCTATCGAGCTGTGTTATAACCGGGCCACTAGGAGGAAGAGACATTATATTCTTTCGAGAGCATTTTGTTCCATAACTGAGAAAATATAGCTAGGAGAGATATGAGGTAGAGCACACAGAGAGGATATATGCACTATAGCATCCCATGGGCCACATACATTACTTATTTTTGCCTGCAGACATATTTCTAGACAAAGAAAGAGAGCGAAGCGACCTCACCTTCTAGTTGGGTTTTCACCTGAAAGGGTTTGCCAGAGAGTATTAATGGGCCTCTAAATTAGACACAAATTAAGGCCTATATAACATTTCTTAGGCACATAAAGGCTATATTAAATCTCTCCATATACACTTAATAATTTTTTTCTATCTTTAATATGTTCTTAGGAAGGTTTAGAGATAATGGCATATTTGTGCCTAATATTATTTATTTTTGAAGAATATTGTGAGAATATTGGGAATATTATGAAGATTTAGAGGAGGATTTGATCTAGGGACTTGCTCCCTGCACAGGAGGATCAATATTGGAGAATAAATGAAAAAAATATCATGAAATTATTGAGAAATTATGGAGCTCCAATCTTTGAGAAAATATAGGAATGTGTTCCCTATCATTTAATGCAAATTCCTAATGTTGGGAACCAGATCCACTATTAAAGGAATTTTGGAGGGGAAAAATTCCTCCTTTCAAGGAGAATGCTTCCTTATCATTTTTATGAGTACCAATTCCAATTGGACTCTAGGGGCATGCATTTTTTAATCTTATTGTTGAGAAAACTTGTTTTTTGTAGCTCCACTTTGATTTCTAGCAGGGATGTACTTGGATTGGATCGAACAATGAAGTTTGGTGTAATTTTTAGCTTTTAAAGCTTGGTTTCTTCAATATTAATCTGATTCTCCTTGGGATTAGCCATCCCAAGAGCCTCAAAGCCCTCTTGTAAAATTTCTTTATGTTTTTTTCACTTCTTATTCACATGCTTCTCTTATTCTTGTTTTGCCTATTTTTGTATTTAGTATTGATGCTTTTCTTGTTGTAGGATTGAGTTAAATGATTGAAGTTATTTTTAAGGCTACTTACATAGTCACAAGCATATTCATGCTTATAATAAATTTGTAAGGTCATATTCATCATTAATCTACTTGGATTTGGTTACTAGTTCACGAATATAGGATTTCTGGAAATGCCTTGTAGCGAAATAGCAGTATTTCTGATATTTTTGGAATGGGTTCATGAGATTCATTTGAGTTTATTCCACTTTTATTAGGTCATAAAAACATTCATGTTATTAAAACAATTTATCCCATTTCATTTTCACTTGATTAGGTTATGCATTTAATAGGTTACCTAGCTCACTAGTTCTTGAATTTCCAAATTTTATAGTAATATTGTTTTATTGTTAAGCACGTGTGAAAAAGGGTATTTTGGAGTGATTCCACTTTCAATGGAGACCTAATACATCCTACTTAATAATAAATTGTTTCCCATCCCATTTTCAATTGATTTACTTAGTCATTTGGTGAGTTATCTCCTAAATAGGACTTCATGTAGCAAAAACAGAACTTCCTATAGCAAAAACAATACTTTTTGTAGCACTCTTGTAGCACGTGTAAAATTGACCATATTTTCTCTCAAAACTTGGTTTTTTTCTCTTAAGATTGAATCATGACTCCTAGGATCTAAATCCATAATTGAGGAAGAAAAAACACAACTTAGGAAAAACATTTGTACAAAGTAGGGTAGGCCTATTTATTTGAATTCATGCTCTTAGGATTTCAATTACAAATTATTGTTCTTGCCTAGGATTAATTTATTTTCAAAGAAAACTTCCATTTCTACAATTATTTTAGGCTTTTCTTTCATGAAATTCACTCTAGTACATCATATCAACAAAAGAAGGACACATTGTATGTTGCACATATAGTGTCGATACCTCTTAAGTTTGTACGAACCTCAGGTTGATCATTAAAGTTGGTAGCCTTGGGAGTTGCAACATTCTTGTTGCAATACTGAGGCTCATCACTTTTTGGCACCGTTTTCGGGGAGATGTCAAAGCATGCATTGTTTTCTCCCCTAGTTTATTCATTTATTTTACATTTTTTTTAAAAAAAAGAATTTCATTAGGCATATTTTATTTTAAGAGGATAAAATTACATTCTATTAGCATTCTCATTCAATTTTTTTTATAAATAGAAAAAATACTTCTCCAACACCAACCGCCCCCTCATTTAATCACTTGGTGTAGTAAGAGCCATGATCATTGTCCACTTTTACTGGTAGAAGAAGAGGTGGAAGAGAAGGTAGAAGAAATAGATGGAGATGATGACAATGAAGAATATCCTCTTGGATTTCTCATTCAAGATACTGATGTCAGTGGGCATATAAAGAACATCCCTCCATCTCTCCTTCCCAATTTCCATGGTATGAGGTCAGAGGATCCAGAAACCTTTCTCTTTGAATTTTAAATTGTTTGTATATCTTATGGCTACTTATTAAACAGTCAAAAATTGAGATTGTTTCCAACAACATTGAAGGATATAGCTCTTAAATGGTTCATGAGTTTAGGGACTAATTCAACAAGATCATGGAATGATATGAAAAATATATTTCTAGAAAAATGTAAATACCGTGATCTTAAGGAAGAAATATTTACAATGAATAAAAAAGAAGATGAGAGCCTTGAGGATCTAATAGAGAGATTTATGTATAATGTTAAGAGGGAAAATTCGCATCATTTAGGATTTGACACACTGAAAACCCCCTTAGAAAAATTAGGGATGAGTGGATTGATATCCTTGATCTCATGAGTATAGGAGATGTATACCAATTATCATTTGAAGAAATTTCTGAAACATGCAAGCACATATCAAGAGGAAGGGAAAGAGTAAATAAATCAACATCAAGATTAGTAAGTCAAGTTGAGCTTGGAAATTTTCTTGACAACTTTAAAACATAAATTCTTATCAATCTAAGTGAACAAGTAGAAATTTTAAGAATGCAAATTGAGAAAAAAGAAATTGTTGATATTTGTGTTGTCCATGCAAAATCACATGCTATTAAATAATTTCCATCATTATCGAGGTTGAAGAAAATCTACCAAGAGGACAATGGAGCAAGCCAATCATCAAAGCAGCTATGTTATGTAGCTCCAAGAAGACCATGGAAGCCTAGTCAACCTAGTATGATGCAAGAACCCAATTCATAATTTTAATATTTTTCACATCCATCTCAAAGTAATTGGAACACACACTTTCCTTGGAAACATTGACAATCTCAACCCCAAAACCAATCTTGGAAAAAAGGTTGACAAGAACCTTATGGTATAAATCCACAATATCCTCAATATCCTCCATACCTAACTCCATGTTATCCCTAACATACACCTCCACCACAACCACAACAACAACCCAAACCACGTCCATATCAAAGATCCACTCCCACTCAAATACATGTACCACCATTTCCAAACCCACACAATGAGGTGGCTCGGCCCACTTACATTGATGAGGTATAATACTACCAAACATATCCTCTTGATCTAAATGGTATCCATCTTAGCTAAGGAATATTATTGCAAAAAAGTGATTGTCTTGATTTCATTGAAGGACAACATTCAGATTAAGAGGATTCAAATGAGAATACAAAAGAATAATGGATTGCACTTGATGGAGAGCGGACATCAGAATCAGAGATTGAGAAAGTTCCCTCATGTTTACCATAATATCCTCGATGTTTTAGGAGAATAATCAACAAAAAGAGGAAGATTTGAATGTAATGGTAGAAGAAGATACAAAAAGAGATCCAAATGTGCAAGTGGACCAAGGGCATCACAAATATATTAAAACATGGTTCCAGACAATCATTAAGTTGCAGCAACACACTCTTCTTCAACAATACTTGATATCATCTCAGTCAAAGCAGTTAGTCTCTCATATTCAAGTACATGTCAAAGCATATATTTCAAGCCTACATATGATTCTATATGTCATCTTGATATGCACATGGCTCCATTGGAAGTATTCGTATACTTGAAAGTTATTTTGTTTTTTCAAGTAGAGTAGGATAGAAAAATAATTAAAAATATGGATAAAGAGCAAAAAGATTAAAATCTCAGGTGAAAACCTCTTTTGAAGTACCTGAGATTGGCTCACTGATTGAAAACCTCCATGAGGCGGTAAATGGGTTGGAAAAAAAAGATAAATAAGAGAAAAGGAAAATATCCTAGGTGAAAACCTACTTTGAGGTGCCTAGGCATACCTACTACTTGAAAACCTCATTGAGGCAGCCACTAGGCCTAAGAAAAAAAATGAAAAAAACAAATTATTTTCTCCATGTATCTCTCTTTAATCAATGCAGGAGCTCTCCAACCTTTGAAAGAAACAAAAACAAGTTGGCACCAAAAAAAAATTGGTCAAAAATCTAATCATAGGAAGTCAAACTTGGACTTTCTCCTCCTTTGCTCAAATGCTTCAAAAGGACCAAGGTCATTGTAATATTCCCAAAATGGGAAAGTAGGAATATAGTGCATAAACATGGAAATAGAAGTGTTTAACATCACATCAAAATATGAGACCAATATGCAACCTTTTCATTCATCATAACAGCAGCAAAATAGTACAAAATAATGGGGCACAAACCATACAACATGAACTAACAAGCCTCCAATGAGTAAATCCCTCAAGAATGAGGTGTTGCTACTATATCAAAATGTCAGAAGACTGCTACAGCGTAGTCATAGGAGCACTACTATAGCATATGAATATAAAAAATATGGAATGGCTGATATATGCGTCAAAATATAATGTACATGGAAATCAAGGCTTTATACAACCTCCAACAAAGAACCCAAGAGGGTTTTCAGAAATACACCAATATACAAGAAATGAACCAAAGTTCTAGGGCCGAAGATACACTAAAAATATATAACTGGAAATATTTGGTTGACATGATTTAGTAAGAAATGTATCCTTCTCCAATAGACTCTCTAGATGAAAGGCTGATCCCTTCACTAGAAAACCTCCTCCCCAAATGGTGTACTTAAACCACCCCTGCAACTTCTCCCTAAAATAACACAGTCCAAGACTGAAACTACACTTTAGGGACAAATGATTGTGTAGCCTAATGCCAAATGCTACAATAAGGCTCAAGATCCTTCCTTACTAGCCTTCCAATGGAAGGAAACCTTCCTCCACTGAAATCTAGATCAGAAATCACCCAAATATATTCTCCACTGCTGCAACCTGCAACACAGTGCAACCCTCTGCAAAAAATATGTTGTAGATGAAAGATGGAGCTTGGCCTAATGCCGTAATGTGGAAATGTAGTGCATGAACTTCTCCAGAGTAGGCACTCGAAGTCCCTCGAGGATGAAGGTGGGATTCCCGCTCGGGAACACCCTGTGCTAAACAGCACTGCAATCTTAGCTAAACAATTGAATAGAGAAAACAAGTCTTAACAGACCATATAAAAATAATAATCAACAAAATATCCTTTATGGCTTCCATCCCCTTCCTTATATAAGTGGTGAGCTTCCTCACCCTTGGCCCCACTCATTAAAGCCACTACTTCAATGCATGGATTTTCCCTCCAAAAATGTGTTGTCCCACAATGAATGCCACTCCTCCATGATAGCATTGTTGATTTGGTCAAAGTTGACCCAGTCTATGTGCTCCAGCCCCTTTTCACACATAAGGGTGCTTTATCAAGCCACTAAAGTGATTTCCATTCACATTAGCATTGATTTTATTCCTACTAAGGAGATTTATGGGTCTCCATACCCTCTTATTCAGAAAACAAAGAAGCAAAAAACAAAATTTAATATTCCAACTATCTTATGGCTAATTGGGAATATTACAGTCCTCCCCTCCCAAATGTTTCTTTTCCTCAAGAAACTATAAACGTGAGTGCCACAACTCTTCTCCTCCTTCCTTGGTGACACCTCCATGTGATAAGTTTTCCTCATGTACCAAGTTTCTCCCAATCAATCCCTCCATGAAATGCTCCTCCCAAATTCTCATGAGATGTAAATGACTCATATCATAACGAAGCAAAAGATCCAATGTAGCAATCATGGTTTTCCCAAAGTCCTCCCTGAAACATGGATAATCTCTCACCCAAAGGGAACATTCAACACTTGCATCCCCCCTCCAATCATTCCCATAAAAAGAATAAGAACATCATCAATGTATGGGATAAAAACCAAAGATACATACATTTCCATATGCAATAATGGAGGTGGATCATAGTCCCCCTTGTGGAACCAGTGTAGTATATCTCCTGACTGCCTCAGATAATGATATGGTAAGTGGTTTCCCCACCACTTATTTTCTGCCATAGTCTTCTCACATGCTTTGAGAAGGTGAGAATGTTTGGTGCCTTTAGAGTGCACCCTGAAAGGTATGTCATCTCCCTATATCCTCCTAGGGAGTGGCCATGCTCAACACTATTTATGGCCCCAATTTGGCCATGAATTTTATAAGGAATAATGCTCCCATTTGGAGCAATGGCCTGCACATGTATGGTAAAGGAATGAAAATTCTCATTAAGTAAATAATTATGCATAAAAACATGATCCTTACCATATATTTTTCTCACATAAATGGAGTGGCTCATAGATATATCCCCTCTCATTCCCCAAGAGGAAAGAGGTGGTTGTGATAACCCCATCAAAGAATTTTGTATCTCCTCCATCTTTGCATGGTCCATGCATCTCCTCAAATGTTGATACATCTCCTCTTCAAAGCCTTCCCAATTATATCCCTCCATGATAGTATGGTATGATCTCATGGAATAAGTGTGGCTGAAGAGAAAATCCTCATATGATGCTTGTAGTAATTTCTCCTTGATCTTGGATGCTCTAGATAAGTAGATCCTACTATGATAGTAGATTACCTCGTCTCTGACTGAATATCCCTCCTCTAGTAGTTGGTCATCAAGTATCATGCAAGTAAAAATATCCTTGGAATAATCCACCAACAACTGGGATTTCCAAAATGGTTCTATCCTCCATAGTGACAGCGCTGATGATTTATCATATAAATCATCTGTCATGTGGCTGCTCCCTTCTTTTACATCTCCTATGCCAAAGTCACATACTAGAAGGTTGCTATCCTCCCTCTGCTGCTCCTTTTTCAGCGTAATATCTAAGGTGAGAGTGGGTAATGATGATGCTGGGAGAATGCCTCCCTCCTCCTTGAGTCTACACAAGACTCTCAACGGTGTACCATGACCTCCCAATGCTCCCACTCCTCTTGGATATATAAGTGCTACAACATGATGTGAGATATTTCTCACCAACTCCTGATTAGGTGGCCTCCTAGGTGGTTTGCCACAAAATAGTAATGTCTCATGGGCCAAAGTCATGTGCATAATAGATGGGACTGTTAGGTCCTTGCTTCCACTACGCAAATCCAAATCTATTTTCTGTGTGGAAGTTTTTTGTGAGGGATATCTGTGCATTCCCCAAATCATCTAATTTTTTCCACTTTTTCTATCCACCCATTCCATCTAGAAAGTCTCCAAATCTATGGTGACCTTCCCCAAAGTAATCAACCACTACACACCCAATATCACATTGGTGTCAGGTATGTCAACCACAAAGAAGTGATCAGACAATGTATATTTCTGCATGGTGACAGATAAAGATGGAACATAATGCATGCACTGCATAGTTATAGCGTCTGGGACCAAAAGGGAAAATCCCTCAAAACCATCAGTGGGTATTTCCCTCCTCTGCACTAGTTAGGCATCAATAAATTTGTGGTTGGCCCCACTGTCAATCAAAATTGAAACCCTCTGATCCAAAATGGAACCTAGAACCCTTAAGGTTAAGTACTTGGGTACTCCTCTCAATGATGCAAGGGCCCCTCTAATTGGATCAAATGCTCCATTCCCACCTCCTAGTGGTGGTGGATCCTCTCCTTCTATCCTAGCACTGTGACCTCCTTCTAGTTCTTCTTCTTCTTCCTCCTCTTCATCTGAAAATACCTCTATATAGTGTGTCTTCCCTGCTGCACATCTATGTTAGGGTGCCCATGATTCTTGGCATGTGAAGCAAAGCTTCTTTCTCCTCAAGTCTCTTCGGACATCATCACTGAGAGGTACTTTGTTTTGGCTTTTCTTTGAAAGAGGAGCCTTCTCATATTTTCCCTTGGATAGAAAAGTGGGCTTTTGCTAAAATGTTTCCTTTGCTTTTGGCAAGGCACCTTGTAGATCTCTAGCCCTTTCAATGGAATCTTTAAGGGTGGTGGGTTTGGTACATTTAACCAACCCATATAGAGTTTATGCTAGCCCATCAATAAACATATAGACCCTCCTTGCTGGAGATAAATCAGGAACCAGAATAGAAAATTTTAGAAATTCAGAAATATAAGTTTCTGGATTACCTGATTGTTTGAGCTTTGCTAGCCCCATGAAAAGTGCCTTCGGGTCTCTTTGATCAAACCTCTCCACCAACCTCCTTGTGAACTCTGAATGTGAAGTCACATTGGCATGACCCAATGTAAACAATCCATGAAACCACCAATCATGTGCTTCACCCTCAAGGTGCAACGCTGCTATCTTGATGGCCTCCATCTCTGGTATTTGGTTCAACTGGAAGTAGATATCTAGCTTCTCTACCCATGATTTGGCAGTGCATTTTGATGACCCATCAAAGTTAGGTAAGAAAAATTTGCCCATAGTCTGGTGTAGATCATGATTTAGTATGAATCCTCCACCTCTCTTGTGATGTCGGGGTCTCCTATTTTCCTTGATATGACAAAATTCTTGAAAACTCAAATGATCCTTGAATCTCTGAGATTGAGACTCATACTCCAGAAAATAGTCTTCAAGAGTTTCTTGTTCTTGAAACCCTCCATTTCCCACTACTAAGAATGTAGGCATTGTAGATCATTGGGAAATCTATTGCTTCACTGGTTGATCACTCCAGTGATGAGAAACGTCGAACCCTTCACCATGTAGAAATCCTTTAGGGGATTCTTTTTGTCTATCCATCCTCATTTCCTTTATTTCTCTTGCAATGCCTTACATAGTTCAAAAAATAATCTTAGGAAACTCCTTCTCCTTGTAGTGCCCCACTTTGGTTGATGGGCACTGATCCTTCATACTTTATTCTTTGAGGACCTCAGGTTGAGGATCCAGACACATGACTCTATTATTAGTGGATTTGATGGTTATGTATGTTCTTTATTAATACTGTGATGATGACATCATTGGTGGATATGTATGTTCTCTATTAATATCATGATGATGATAGACTTGATGGATAGGTATGTTTTCTATTGATTTTACGATGATGATGGATAGGTATGTTTTCTATTGATGTTACAATGATGATGGCTTTGATGGATATGTTAATTTCCCATTGATGTTATGATTATGATAACCATGATGGATGTGTCCCCTATGGTAGCTACTTACATTAGTTCTGATTCAAAATGAACAACGATGTGAATGATGGTCATGTTGATGTTGCCATTATGATAATGACTAACAATGAGAAACTTTGTTACTGATGATTATTGAGTATGACAGGGAACCACCAGAGGCACTCGCATATGATGAGCTGACAATTCTGGTTTGATACAAATTTATATTTTGTCTTTTATAAGTTCAGTTTGAAACTTGATATATATATATACACACACACTCTGATGATATGTCAGTGGTTGCAGGAACATGTTAGTTGCTTGGCCGAATGACTCACATATGGGTGATGGGGTTGTACAATTGGATGGAACAACATGGGAGGGGTGGAACAGTGTTCTTGATCTCACCCGCTAGCCTCCCGCCATGAATTAGGCTGGAAAGGTCGAAGTACCTTCGCCTTGAAGATCACGATGCCGTGAGGGCAGGTCCCAAATTTGGTTCGCTCACGAGGATTTTCTGGGGGGCGCGCATCAAGGCGGATTCCTTGATCCCTAGCACCATTAGTCTCACTATAGCAGGCAACATATGAGATGATAGGGGTCTCTGGCGTTGCACATATAATTTCCCCTCGTAACCACTAGATGCTTGAAGGGCAAGTGGTGTGGCACCCTTGGAATTTCAAGAGAAATTCTTGAAGGGCACGACCGACTTGGCACCCTTGGCATCAAAAATAAATTCTTAGGCATGGCACCCTTGGAACTTCGAATGGAAGTTCTTGAAGGGCATGACCAACTTGACACCCTCGACATCATTAAAGAAACTAATAAATATAATCAATATATGAAAATCCAACTAATTCATATCAAGTGACATATGATGTTAGAACCAAAGGAATTAAATCAAGAATAAAACTTAGGTTAAGGGAGGAATAGGAAGAGATAAAATATTTACCATGATAACTCTAACCTTTCCATGTTAAAAAAAAATATTAAGTACATATGACTTAATTAGGCAAAAAGGGGAAAGAGGGACATAGAGTTAAGTAGAAATATTTATTAAAAACTTCATCAAGAGAAGAGGGTGGTGAAATAAAATAAGATTAATAAATTAAAATTTGAGAAATTTAGAGAACTTCCATGTGGAAAAAGCCAACATAAGAATATTCATCAAAAGGGCAAATTGAGGTACAAAACCGAGAATTGTCAACCTAACTTCAATAATACTCACAAATTGCTGAGTAGCAATCAAGAGATGTAAAGCCTTGTTGGGTTGAGGGAAATACTATTTTTAAATGAATAATTAAGTAAATTAATTATTGGAGAGTCTTGATGAGAGGGTGGCACATGGGTGGGTGAATAATCAAATTTTGGGGTAATAAAAAAATAATTATTTATGCATGAAATTCCAAGTGTCACCGATGAAACCTTCTATAAAAGAAACGGAAATGGAAGGGAAAAGAGACATTTGTTTACCCTATTGTTGGATGGAGGAGGTTATGTCATTTTGAGTGGTTACGAGCTATAGTTGAGTTTGGTGGGATAGAGTATTATATAGTGGGGACTCTTGAGCCAAGAGGAGCTCACCTCTATCAGCTAGCACATTCCTTTCTTGTACAACCCCATTGAGCTTGGGGGTCTGCGGGGAAGGAGAGTACCCAAGGAGTAAGCTGGGAGGTCAACCGATGGGTCATTACATTTGGATTAAGCACGACAACATTCAGGCTTGAAGGTAGACGACAACAAAGGAGCTCAAGTAGCAGCAAGTCAAGTTTGGTTCTCGTCTAAGGGTGAACGGTACATGTGTTAGTTATATTGTTTTTAATTATGATGAGTTCATTTGTGCTTATGATCAACAAGTTAAAGATATGTATGTGTTATGAAATTAAATTTATGGACATTGAGACAAGTGATTTAATTTTATTGGGTTTCAAAATTGTATGTTTATTTTTGAAGAAAAAACAATTATGTAAAGCCTAGTGCTCATCTAGTAAATAGTGTAGGGACCAACCCTATAATTTACTAGATGAGCGCTAGGCTTAATATTTTTTTTTTCTTCAAAAATAAACATACAAGTTTGAAACCCAGTGAAATTAAATCACTTATCTCAATGTCCATAAATTTAATTTCATAACACATACATATCTTTAACTTGTTGATCATAAGCACAAATGAACTCATCATAATTAAAAATAATATAACTAACACATGTACCGTTCACCCTTAGATGAGAACCAAACTTGACTTGCCGCTACTTGAGCTCCTTTGTTGTCGTCTACCTCCAAGCCTGGATGTTTTCGTGCTTAATCCGAATGTAATGACCCACCGGTTGACCTCCCAACCTACTCCTTGGGTACTCTCCTTCCCTGCTGACCCCCGAGCTGCAATGGGGTTGTACAATGAAGGAATGTGCTAGCTGATAGAGGTGAGCTCCTCTTGACTCAAGAGTCCCCACTCTATAATACTCTATCCCACCAAACTCAACTATAGCTCGTAACCACTCAAAATGACATAACCTCCTCCATCCAACAATAGGATAAACAAAGGTCCTGTTTCCCTTCCATTTCCTTTTCTTTTATAGAAGGTTTCATCGGTGACACTTGGAATTTCATGCATAAATAATTTTTTTTTATTACCCCAAAATTTAATTATTCACCCACCCATGTGTCACCCTCTCATCAAGACTCTCCAATAATTGATTTACTTAATTATTCATTTAAAAATAGTATTTCCCTCAACCCAACAAGGCTTCCTATTTCTTCTCCTAGTTGTCTCTTGATTCGCCCTTTTTACTCCTTAATTTGTGTTTATTACTGAAGTTAATTGATAATTCTCATTTTAGGTCCCCTATCTACCTCAATTTTCTCTTTTGATGAATATTCTTATGTTGGCTCTTGCCACATGGAATTTCTCTAAATTTCTCAAATTTTAATTTTTAATCTTATTTTAATTCACCACCCTCTTCTCTTAATGAATCTTTTAATAAATCTTTCTACTTAACTCGATGACCCTCTTTCCCCCTTTTTCCTAATTAATTCTTATGTACTTAATATTTTGTTTTAACATGGAAAGGGTAGAGTTATCATGGTAAATATTTTATCTCTTCTTATTCCTCCCTTACCCTAAGTTTTATTCTTGATTTAATTCCTTTGGTTCTAACATCATATGTCACTTGATATGAATTAGTTGGATTTTCATATATTGATTATATTTATTAGTTTCTTTAATGATGTCGAGGGTGTCAATCTGGTCATACCCTTCAAGAACTTCCATTCGAAGTTCCAAGGGTGCCATGCCTAAGAATTTATTTTTGATGCCAAGGGTGCCAAGTCGGTCGTGCCCTTCAAGAATTTCTTTTGAAATCCCAAGGGTGCCACACCACATTCCCTTCAAGCATCCAGTGGTTATGAGGGGAAATTATATGTGCAACAACAAAGACCCCTATCATCTCGTAAGTTGCCTGCTATAGTGAGACTAATGGTGTTGGGGATCAAGGAATTCGCCTTGATTTGCGCCCCCCAGAAAATCCTCATGAGAGAACCAAATTTGGGACCTACCCTCACGACATCGTGATCTTCAAGGCGAAGGTATTTCGACCTTTCCAGCCTAAGTCACTGCAGGAGTGCTAGCGGGTGAGATCAGGAACACTGTTCCACCCCTCCCATGTTATTCCATATAATTGTACAACCCCATCACCCATATGTAAGTCATTCGGCCAAGCAACTGACATGTTTCTGCAACCACTGACATATCATCAGAGTGTATATATATATATATATCAAGTCTCAAACTGAACTTAGAATTTCAAAGACAAAATATAAATTTCTGTCAAACCAGGTGTTGTCAGTTCATCATATGCGAGTGCCTCTAGTGGTTTCCTGTCATACTCAATAATCATCAGTAACAAAGTTTCTCATTGTTAGTCATTATCATAATGGCAGCATCAACATGACCGTCATTCACATCATTGTTCATTTTGAATCAGAACTAATGTAAGTAGCTACTATAGAGAACACATCCATCATGGTTATCATAATCATAACATCATTGGGAAATTAACATATCCATCAAAGCCATCATCATTATAACATCAATATAAAACATACCTATCCATCATCATCGTAACATCAATAGAAAACATACCTATCCATCAAGTCTATCATCATCATGATATCAATAGAGAACATACATATCCACCAATGATTTCATCATCACAGTATCAATAAAGAACATACATAACCATCAAATCCACTAATAATAGATTCATGTGTCTGGATCCTCAACCTGAGGTCCTCAAAGAATAAATTATGAAGGATCAGTGTCCATCAACCAAAGTGGGGCACTACACTCCTCATCTCCTCCTGATAAAGGGTTTTTACCCTTGTATTATCTATCATATGTATAATCATACTTTTGGTTTCTTCTGAGATACCTCTTCCCTATATCTATGAGAGGATCTCCTTCTTTTAATGACATAATGGCTTAAGATGCATAGGCTCAGCCAAGATTATGCTCTAATACCACTGTAATATTCCCAAATGGGGAAAGCAGGAATATAGTGCATAAACATGGAAATATAAGTGTTTAACATCGCATCAAAATATGAGACCAATATGGGGCCTTTTCATTCATCATAACAGCAGAAAAATAGTACGAAATAATGGAGCACAAACCATACAACATGAACTAGCAAGCCTCCAATGATTAAATCCATCAAGAATGAGGTGTTGCTACTATATCAAAATGCTGAAATGCTACTACAGCGTATTCATAGGAGCACTGCTACAGCATATGAATATAAAAAATATGGAATGGCTGATATATGCCTCAAAATATAATTTACATGGATATCAAGGCTCTATACAACCTCCAACAAAGAACCCAAGAGGGTTCTCAGAAATACACCAATATACAAGAAATGAACCAAAGCCTTAGTGTTGAAGATTCACTGCAACAATATAACTGGAAATATGTGTCTCATATGATGTAGCAAGAAATGTAGCCTCCTCCAATAGACTCTCTATATGAAAGGATGATCCCTTCACTACAAAACCTCCTCCCCAAATGGTGTACTGAAACCACCCCTTCAACTCCTCCCTAAAATAACATAGTGAGGGAAACTGCACTGTAGGGGAAAATGATAGTGTGTCTTGATGCCAAATTATATAATAAGGCTCAAGGGCCTTCCTTACTAGCCTCCCAATGGAAGGAAACCTTCCTCCACTGAAATATAGATCAGAAATCACCCAAATGTATTCTCCACTTCTGCAACCTGCAACATAGCACAACCCTCTGCAGATACCATGTTGTAGATGAAAGATGGAGCTTTTCCTGATGTCAGAATGTGGAAATGTAGTGCATAAACTTCTCTTGAGTAGGCATTCTAAGTCCCTCAAGGATGAAGTTGGGATTCCCCCTCGAGAACACCCTATGCTAAATAGCACTGCAATCTTAGCTAAACAGTTGAAGAGAGCAAACAATTCTTAACAAACCATATCAAAATAATAATAAACAACATATCCTCTATGGCTGCCATCCCCTTCCTTGTATAAGTGGTGAGCTTCCTCACCCTTGGCCCCACTCATTAAAGTCACTACTTCCATGCATGGAGTTTCCCTCCAAAACTACGTTGTCCCACAATGAATGCCACTCCTCCATGACAGCGTTGTTGATTTGGTCAAAGGTGACCCAGTCTATGTGCTCCAGCCCCTTTTCACACATAAGGGTGCTTTATCAAGCCACTAAAGTGATTTCCATTCACATTAGCAGTGATTTTTGTTGAGATTCAACAAGATGATGAGCTTAGTGAAAAGAGTCGCCTTCACTAAGTGGGCTCGTAGACTATTTTTGGCGCAAGTCTATTTTTAGACATGATGATCATATTTCAGAAGTTGCACGATGCTATTTGTGGATGGTTGGTCAAGTTGGAAAATAGATGAAATTCTATTTTTAGAATATTGGGCGAAGTATATTTATAGATCGTCAATCTAAAAATAGATGCATGTCGATTATTATTAGCTCTTAATAATAATCAGACTCTAAACATCAACTTCAGTTCAGTGCAAAGATGTGGCACAACAGCTGACAAAAGGAATTACGCTATTCCTGAGGGTTTACTGGATCTAATTCATGAAAGATTCAGTTAGAACTCAAGTGGCAGAGTTATGACACAGTTGGAAGAAGTAGTTATGGAGTTGTATTCAGTTTAACTCAGTTAGACTCAGTTGAGCTAGTTGTATCTAGTCTAACTAATTGATACACTAGTGAGAGTGGAGTGAATTAATTAGTTAATTAATTCACAAATAATAACTCATTAATCAACTGAACAATACAGCAGTTAACTACAGTGCATGGAAGTTTCAGTGGAGACCAATGGAGAGATATGTGAAAGGGCAAGATAGACTATCTGTTGTGACTATGGTGATGCATTGATTGTGTCACACACTCAGTGGAGATGCCAATGAGGATTGCGCAGTCAAGGATGGAGTAATTTGAATTCATTTAGAGCTATTCTTCAGCAGAGATTGCGCAGTGGAGGCAGGCTAGCAAGTGGCAAAGATCGGTGCATGGATTTGCAATATTAGGCCTGTATAGTGTATGACGATTGTACTGTACTGAGAGCTTGTGATAAGTTTTGTATGTTTGTATGAGATTTTCATATGATCTCCATGTTACATAATATATAGTTGGGGTTTTCAGCTTCAGGCTTTCCCGGTTAAAAACTATGTTATGTGCGATTGAATATTTTTGTTTATGCTTCACATGTGTGTGCAATTAATTTTTCCGCAAAATATTAACAAGTGGAATAGATTCATTTTCTTGCATAAAGTTAAATAGTGTGAGATCAGGTGGATCTTGGACATATGCATGCTTAGTGCATATAATTTCTACAATTTTATTCCTACTATGGAGATTTATGGGTCTACATGTTAGTGTCTCATGATTTGGCTGATTGGCAAGCCAAGTGATAGCGTAACATCAAACCAATATTTGGAGCCCAAGGACCTAGCCTTCCTGAACTCAAAGATGGCTCTCTCTATTTGTGTAAGGGATATCTATGTGTTTGCTTCCTGTGTTTCTGATTTTAGGCTAGTTATGAAGTAGGTTTTTGGTTTTGTTTTTAGGTTTGTGAGGGATGAACTGATAAAAGACTATGATAGATAAAAATATGTTAGATCAACAGGGCTATGGGGTTGAAAGGTCAAGAAAGCTCCAGATGGTGATACAAAGTATGTTGAAGGGCCGATTTGATCAAGGTAAAATGGATCTTTGGGCAAAATGGAGTGGGATGGACACTAAGTTTGTGAAGAAAAAAGGATTTCAAACATAAATAGTTCAATAGCTAACATAAAAATGGTAGGGCTAACCATTAATCATGATAAATATAACTATAAACTGATAGATGCATAGAAATAAACATTCAAGCAATACATAGAGATATATGACTCTCTAACTTTAGGAAATTGCTATCAGACTTTGGGGAAAGACAATTAAGACAGAAAAATAACTCAAATCACTATGAGGAAACGCCTAAGCATAGTATTTCAAGCTATTGGGCACTTTGAACCAAGATTGCATAGTTTTTAGGCAAAGGGGAAGATCATTACAAGATCTCCTTGGTTCAAACTAGGACAATCAAACAATCAAAGAAAGGTTTCAGAGGTGGAGCAATTACTAGCCATGAGTAAGCAGGGCATACTGTGAATCATACTTAGCATGCATAAAACCATAAATGAAACAAGCAAACAATTTCTCCAGTTATCAAAGAGAAATCAAGGATTCTTTGATGTGACTAAGAAGGAAGAAAGCATAGAAGCTATAAAGAAACAGGAAATCTGAGGTGCCTCCAAGGGCATGTCTCAGATCTATTCTCTATTGTCTTATAGCAAGCAAGACCATGGAATATTAATGAAAACTATGAAGCATAACAGAGAGGGACACTATACCATTTTACCAAGTCAATGAATCCAACAACAGTCCTCTTTCATCATCCAAAAACATTCAAGAAACTATCCAATGCATGAGACAAGTGTTTCTTCCAAGATTGTATAACCATATATTGCTTCTATTCATCAAGTTCAGCCTTATTTACAATGAAGTCTCTTGGAATATATAGGCCAAGATGAGGGAAAACCTCCTAGTGCAACTTGCAATCTCATTGGCCCATCAAAAATATCTGATTTTGTCCTTGAGGCTTTGCAAAGCCCAAGGCACAAAATATCTAATAAAATATCTCAAAAATGCTAAAAAAGAAAAATAAATTGACTTTTCCTAACTAACCATGGCCAAAAATAGCTAAACGCACATGCGGAAAAGTCACTTTAGAAAAGTACATTTTTCACAAAAATACTTAAGAAAAATATCAGCAAAAAGTCTTCTGTCTTGTGGGCAACTTTTGGAAGCCTTCCCGATGTTGAAACAAGGCCTATGATGGCTCGTTGGAAAGCTCTGAATGTCTATTTTCTGAAAATGCTTATTTTTGTCCAAACTGATCACTGGAATTATGTCAAAATCTTACCTGTGTGTAAAAACCCAAAAAATAGACTTTGCTGATAAACAAGGCAGAGTGTGGAAAAAGTGAGTGTTTTTCGCCATTTTGGGGGACCAAATCATCTTCAATTGATCTGAAAATCGCTGATTAGATGCCCCTAAAATTATGGCATCCAATGATACCATTTTAATCCTTTGAGGATGTCCCAAACAAAAATGGCGATGCCCATGATTTTTAGCCAAAAACCCAAAAATGACAAAAAATGAAAACTTGTTGAATTTCGCCCAATTTTGGCGAGCATGACCCTCAAGGGTTTTCAGAAAAATGTTGGGAAGCTGAGGCCAAAATTTGGAGCCTTGAGGTATCCTTCTTCATTTTTGTGCCAGGAGCCTCTTTTGAGCTTCCTTGAGCTTTTCTTGTGTGGCCTTCAATTTCCGTCGGGCGAACTCATTAAGCTTCTTATAGTGCCCGGTCATCCTCCTTTGAAGGTCCAAATCCCTATTGGCCTTTTCCAACTTCTTCTCCAAGTGATCATTCACCCTCTTAAGGCATGCTTCTCGATTGTTTTCTATCTCTTGGGTGAACAAAGTAGTGAGAGGAAAATATTGGAAAAGGACAACTTCTTCCTCCTTTTTTTTCTCTAAGGCTCTTATGAGTCCCATGGTCCTTGGCCTCTTTCTTTTTGGCTGGTCTTCATCTTCGCTATCATTGAACTCGCCCATGAGTTCTTCCAACTTAGTTTGTGCCTTTGAGACCTCTTTTTGATATTTTATGGCCCGTGTCCCATATACCGCCATGTGGACACTCATCTGTTTGTTTTGTGTTTTCAAAAAGTGATTGAGGTTTCTAGACCTCTCTAGATCTGCCCTCAAAGCATGAATTTGTTCTTCTCTATTGATCAAGAGAGACTCTAGGATTCGGGCCTCATTGTTTCTATCATCACTTGGGATCTGAATTATGTCAAATTCCCTCTCCTTCTCATGGCTGCTTTCTTCTTTCTCCTTTCCCTTGATTTGGGTGGCCTTCTTGGTCTTCCTCCTCTTGGGTAATTCGACAATGGGTTGCTTGGGAAACTTCCCCTTACTTTAAAGGGCCCTAGTAACATTTGGAGTTATAGTTTGAGGCACTCTTTTCCTTGATGTCCAGGGCTTTGTCACTTTTGGAGAAGAGAGCATGGCCCCTTGCCTAGGAGAGGCAGCTAGCACATGCTCTATTTGCTCTTTGCCCTTGCTACTTCCCTCATCATCCTTACCACTATTTTGAGTTTCTTCATGGCGCTCTTCTTTACCACTGTGCTACCTTTCATCACTATGTTTTTCTTCTTCATCATGATGCCTTTCCTCACTGTGTTTCTCTTCTTCATCATGTTGTTCTTCACTTTGTTGCCCTTCACTTTGCTGCCTTTCCTCACTGTGCTGCATATCATCATTGTGTTTTTCTTCATGAGGCTGCCTTTCCTCACTGTGTTGCTCCTCCTCATCATGATGCTCTTCCTCATCATGTTTTTGTTCTTCTTCATCATGCTGCTATTCTTCTTCATCAATCATGGGAAATTTGAGCTTTTTTGGAATGGGCTTACTAGAAGAAGGCGAAAGATGTTGAGTGGAAGGTGAAGGAGATGCATGGGATGAACGAACAGTGACGAAATCTGGATGTGCAATGAAAGTGTCCCAAGAGATTCCCTTCTTCTCAAGTTGATGAAGAATGACAATCTTGATGAGAGAATGATGGAAAAGGAAAGCTGACTGCTGAGAAGGAGGTCTTTTCTGAACAGTGGAGGTCATATTTTCAATACTTCTATGGAGGAAGAAGGGGAGATTTAGTAATTGGGCTCTTTTGAAATGCATGAGTAACCAGACATGGTAAGCATAGACTCGGGAGAACCTTCCCTCGCATGTGAAGTATTTCATGATTATCTTCATAAGGGGAGCACAACTAGTCAACAGATATGAGAAAAGAAAAATGGATGGGCATGTATCTCTATGCTCTGGTTTCAAAAAGGGTTTGTATTTTTCTAAGTCTAGGTGGCTCTGTTTAAAGCATTTATCTCCAACATAAGGGATTTTGGTGGCTTTGAAAATGGATCTAAAAGAAAACTTGAAATCCAAGCCTGCCAGCTGAAAATGTTTCCCTTGAAATCTCAAAGCACAAAGATGTGTCAAGGGGAGATAGCTTTTCACCTCCTGCACCCTTTGACAAAACTCTAGACATCCAACTTCATGAAATTTAAACAGGACTGATGGATGAGCATTTACCTCTTCAGTTGAAATAGGTTCAAACCTCATGTGAAGGCCACTTCTACTGTCTTTCCTGGGAAGCATTTTGTTTTGGATACTCTTTGCTGACTAACAAAAACAAGTTGTCACAAATTTTCCTTGAAATGGTTTCTCAACAACCCACCATGTCCTCCTTATAAGTAATTGTTTTATCCTCTTTTATGCCAATCAAAAGGTGCTTGTCAAATGAAAAACAAAAATTCAATTTATCATTGTGCTTGGGAAAGGTCTTGAAAATATGTGTTTGTGGTCTCTTGGTGAAGAAATAACTCTTGTTTTTTGACAAAAACAACAACACCCTTCCTCCAAACAATGTTCTTTTGCTATTCACTGTTCTTTACAAAGTAAACAAGACAGCCTCAGCTGAAAAAAGTCTTTCAACACACTCTGTTTTTTGGAACTCTGGTGGCTGCAGAAAATTTCACTATTTCACAATACAAAGAGGACACTTTATATGACCAAGCCTTCACCTTATAATCAGTGTTTTTCCTTTTGATTTTGCAGACAAAGTTTGTTCTTGTTTTAACACTGTTAGGACACCTTCTAGCCAACTTGAGACTTCTAAAACTCTGTATGTCTGTCTAGTAATTGGTGTATGGCTTATCAATGTTCTTAAAGGTAGTTAAGGCCCTTTAAGACTGATAAAAACACCCCACCTGTCACTGTACTAATCCTTGGCAATCATAGCAACAAAACTCTTTAATTTTTTACCAAAAACCCCACCCTCTTTAACACTATTTGTTCCTTGGAGAAAACAGCATCAATACCCCTTTAAGATTTCAAAAACTAACAAGAAGAAATGGAGAATACCTTGAATAACACTTATGGACCTTGTTTGATTGATTGAGCAGCTCCAAAGAGTCTTTGAAGGCGTTTTGGACGTTTAAAGATGAGCAGAACGTTCGTTGAAAAGAGCGTCGAGCAGTGAGGGGTGTCGGGTCAGCCTTCGGGCAGAGAGTGAATGCGCGCATAGGCGCGCCACGCAGCAATGTAAACTCTGCATATATGCACTCACAGGCACACCACGCAAAACTTTGAAAAAATGCCGAAATCTCTTGGTTTCTCCAGCGAGTAGCTAATGGACACTTGTCTCGTGGTTTTTAAAATGCATAATGGGCTTTTAAACGGTCTTCCCACCTCTTTATATGAAATAAAATTCAAATTTTCTTATATCATGCTTTGGAGGGTTTATATGTTTGAAAAGGCCCCTTTTTGTTTTGTCAAAACATGAATCACTATTTTTTTGTAATTTCATCAATTTTAAAACGTTACAAAGACCCATCTTTGATCAAGTTAATAACAAAGTGCTATGGACAACTTCTCTTTGAGGACACCATAGTCATGAATTTTCTGAAGTAAAGAAAACTCCTTAGAAAGCAAGATCTTTTCACTGTTTCTTCATTAAGAAAATAACCCTGTCACCCTTTTTCCATTTCTATCCTTAAAAAATGAAAACTGCTCCAGAGCAATATCAAGGACTGCTGATGCATCCTTATAATGATATTTCTCTTTGACTGTGGGTAAAACCTTAGTTGCATTCATCGAATCTTGACTTATATCTGTTGATCAAGGAAAGAGGCCTTTATAGACCCTTAATGCGATCATATGCAACAGCAAGGTTTTTTCGCATGTTTCATAACAAGGTATTTGTTTATGACAGTAGTATGTTTCATTTCTTTGAGTGTTGTCTCTGAATTTAAAACATTTTTCATACCCTTTCCTCACACATACTGTCTCTGTGTGTTCATTTGCAAAAGTCTCTTTCAGAAGCAAGGCTTAGACTATCTTCTTTTTCATTTTGATGAGGTTGTTGTAAGCTTGGGCATTCTAGCCTTTATTTACTCTCCAAAGGATGCTTTTGTAGACATGACAAACAAATCTTCTTAACTCATCATAGTACCACTGCTTGTCCTCTGTTTAACACCATTCTCTACTAATGATCATTCAATAGTTTCCCACTGCATTTCAATTTTTTCTTTCAATAGTGAAACTATGTAAGCACCCCTTGAAACACCACTGCTGTGTTAGTGGTTTCATCCATTGGAGAAAAAGGTGTAAACAAGTTTTTTTTAAGGCCATTTGTAGCATTGTTAGCCTTGTTCTCTTTGAATGAGGCTACACCTCTGTTCCTGACCCTCTACTTGTTAAATGAAGGAGGTCTTTATCATGTTCCTAACCATCTGCTTTTATATGAAGGAGGTTTATAAAAAATGACCTAACCATTTGCTCATGTTTGGAGGAGGTTTTACACAATCACCCAACCATCTGCTCATGTTTGGAGGAGGTTTTACATCAAGTGACATTTCATCCCCTTCTCACACTGTGTCATCTTTCCTTGTAATGCCTATCTCTACTTGGTATATCACAGTAAGTAATAAGGTGCAATTTTAACAATACGTTATGAGAGGCATTCTCTGAGATATGTATCTAGTTGATAGAATAACCTTATGAATCTTTTGAAACCAGGAGCAACCTGACTTGTATCTGCAGAGTATTACTTGCTAGTCATAAGTCACTAACCTTTCTTACTGTGTTTGCAGAAGTTCATTGAATTTCCTCTCTGTCCAGTACTCTTATCCCAGGCTCAAAACAATATGAGAAGCAGCTGTCTTCTCATGTTTAGTTTAATAATTTCTTCTGGAACACTGGTATATTTCTGCTTTTTGAAATAGACACTGAAACAATGTAAATCCACCTAATATCAGTTTGGCTTTTGAAACATGTACTGCTGAGACATCAATACTTTTTAGTGGCGCGACCTAAGGGTGTATCAAGCTTTGTTTTGCAGATTAAAAGCCAATTCAGGGTTAGCTGGTATTGACTAAAATATTTTGGCTCAAGATGCTTTTGTCAAGGAATGATTTCCTACAGTGCCACTATCTAACTTAGGGGAGATTTTTGATAGATTTGGAGTATTTTCTTTGGTATGACCAGATCTCAAGATGGCATATGACTAGAGGTATGGTAACTGACATTCTTATCAATCAGTTGGTTAATGAATGAGCTGGGGATGAGGGTGAATGACAGCAGATGACTTTAGCTTATGACAGCTGATGGACAAGATTACATGACTGAAACTAGATAGGGCTTGACAACTAGGTTTTTCTCATCATGGTTGACTGAAAAAGGTAGGGGGACAAAAAAAATTTAGGGGTGTTTTCTAGCTGACAGATTTGAAAAATTGGAGATCAGCTTCTAGAAAACTTGGCTTTAAAAACTATTCATCATCAACAGGTGAAAAATACTGATGACTAACACTACATACCCTCTTATTCAGCAAACAAAGAATCAAAAACAAAATTTAATATTCCAACTAGATTATGGCTAATTGGGAATATTACAGTCCTCCCCTCCCAAATGATGCTTGTCCTCAAGAAACTGTAAAGGTGAGTGTTGCAACTCTTCTCCTCCTTCCTGGGTGACACCTCCATGTGATAAGTTCTCCTCATATACATAGTGTCTCCTAATCAATCCCTCCATGAAATGCTCCTCCCAAGTTCTCATGAGATGCAAATGACTCATCTCAAAAGGAAGCAAAATATCGAATGTAGCAATCATGGTTTGCCTAAAGTTCTCCATGAAACATGAAGTACAAGAAACATGGAGAATATCTCTCCCAAAGGGCACATCCAACACTTGCATCCCCCCTCCAAACATTCCCATAAAAAGAATAAGAACATCATCAATTTATGGGATCAAAACCAAAGATACATAAATTTCCATATGCAATAATGGAGGTGGATCATAGTCCCACATGTGGAACCAACGCATTATATCTCCTGACTGCCTCAAATAATGATATGGTAAGCGATTTCCCCACCACTTATTTGTTTCCATAGTCTTCTCACATGCTTTGAGAATGTTAGAAATGTTTGGTGCCTTTGGAGTGCACCCTGAATGGTATGTTATCTCCCTATATCCTCCTAGGGAATGGCCATGCTCAACATTGTTTATGGCCCCAAGTTGGGCATGAAGTTTATAAGGAAGAATGCTCCCATTTGGAGCGATGGCCTCCACATTTATGGTAAAGGAATGAAAATACTCATTAAGTAAATCATTATGCATAAAAACATGATCCTTACCATATACTTTGCTCACATAAATGGAGTGGCTCATAGATAGATCCCCTCTCATTCCCCAAGAGGAAAGATGTGGTTGTGATAACCCCATCAAAGAGTTATGTATCTCCTCCATCTCCACATGGTCCATGCATCTCCTCAAATTATGATACATCTCCTCATTGAAGCCTTCCCAAGTATATCCCTCCATGATAGTATGGTATGATCTCATCACTAGAAAATTTGGCGGAAATTCCGACGGCCAATTCGTCGCTATTCCAACACATATTCGTCGCAAGAGCGACAGTTTGAGGGTGGAAAAAACGTGCTTTGTCATGACGTCACAGTTCCGACGCACTTAAAAAGTGTCGCAAAATCGACACTTCTTCCGTCGCTTCCGAACAAGCGTCGCTCTTCCGACATCTCATGAACCGTCGCGCTTCCGACGTTTGTAAACTGTCGCACTTCCGACGAAATGTGGTCCGACGTTTTGAACGTCACTCTTCTGACGTTTTGAACGCCACTCTTCCGACGTTTGTAAATGGTCGCAATTCCGACGCAATGTGGTCCGACGTTTTTGACGTCGCTCTTCCGACGTTTGTAAGCTGTCGCAATTCCGACGAAATGTGATCCGACGTTTGTAAGATGTCGCAATTCCGACAAAATGTGGTCCGACGTTTTGAACATCGCTCGTCCGATGTTTTGAACGTCGCTCATCCGACATTTTGAACATCGCTCGTCCGACAGTTTTATGCCTGCTCTTAGGCGTTTGGGTTGTCCCAATTAGTGCTTGATGAAATTATCGTTGTAGAGTTTCATTTAAAAAAAAAATGAAACTTTAAAAAAGAAGACGATGCTTTGAATATATTATATGAAGTAAATATTCCATGAAGTTTTTACATTTTCATCCCGAAGACTATGTTAATTATCCATCGAGGAAAAGTGGAAGTTCCACCCGGAACAACAAATGTGATGTAAAAATACCCCATGTCACATACAGGGACATGATATAAAACCCAGTAATGGTCCACATGGAGATTATCGACAAATCTGAGAAAGCATCCAAATATGCCCGAGGCATATATAAGAAAGTGAAATAGCAGTATGTAGAATAGTAAAGCAACAAATAGAGTACTGACGTCAATTGTTCCAAATATAAATTAAAGTACCCAAAATCCTGCAACAGAGAAAAACGCTAATCATGTGAGGAGTGTGATATGTCCAAAATATAAAAAGACCATCAGACCATATCAATAAACCAGCAACATAGACCAGCATCGCTAGTTTTGAAGGCAGAGTGATAAACATTAATCATTTTTTTTTCACAAGAGAGAAAACGTTGTTTTGAATATATTATATGAAGTAAAACAGTCCATGAAGTCATTACATTTTCACATCTGAAGATTGGAACCCAAATATCCATCCAGAAAAGTGGAAGTCCCACCCCAGATGGTGATAGAAAAATACCCCATGTCACATACAGGGACTTGATATAAAACCCAGTAACGGTCCACATGGAGATTATCGACAAATCTGAGAAAGCATCCAAATATGCCCGAGGCATCTATAAGAAAGTGAAATAGCGGTATGTAGAATAGTAAAACAACAGATAGAGTACCGACGTCCATTGTTCCAAATACAAATTAAAGTACCCAAAATCCTTGAACAGAGAAAAACGCTAATCATGTGAGGAGTGTGATATGTCCAAAATATAAAAAGACCATCAGACCATATCAATAAACCAGCAACATAGACCAGCATCGCTAGTTTTGAAGGCGGAGTGATAAACATTAATCATTTTTTTTTCACAAGAGAAAAAACGTTGTTTTGAATATATTATATGAAGTAAAACAGTCCATGAAGTTATTACATTTTCACATCTGAAGATTGGAACCCAAATATCCATCCAGAAAAGTGGAAGTCCCACCCCAGACAGTGATAGAAAAATACCTCATGTCACATATAGGGACTTGATATAAAAGCCAGTAACGGTCCACATGGAGATTATCGACAAATCTGAGAAAGCATACAAATATGCCCGAGGCATCTATAAGAAAGTGAAATAGCAGTATGTAGAGTAGTAAAACAACAGATAGAGTACCGACGTCCATTGTTCCAAATATAAATTAAAGTACCCAAAATCCTGCAACAGAGAAAAACGCTAATCATGTGAGGAGTGTGATATGTCCAAAATATAAAAAGACCATCAGACCATATCAATAAACCAGCGACATAGACGAGCATCGCTAGTTTTGAAGGCAGAGTGATAAACATTAATCATTTTTTTTTCACAAGAGAAAAAATGTTGTTTTGAATATATTATATGAAGTAAAACATTCCATGAAGTTATTACATTTTCACATCTGAAGATTGGAACCCAAATATCCATCCAGAAAAGTGGAAGTCCCACCCCAGACAGTGATAGAAAAATACCCCATGTCACATACAGGGACTTGATATAAAACCTAGTAATGGTCCACATGGAGATTATCGACAATCTGAGAAAGCATCCAAATATGCCCGAGGCATCTATAAGAAAGTGAAATAGCAGTATGTAGAATAGTAAAGCAACAGATAGAGTACCGACATCCATTGTTCCAAATACAAATTAAAGTACCCAAAATCCTGCAACAGAGAAAAATGCTAATCATGTGAGGAGTGTGATATGTCAAAAATATAAAAAGACCATAAGACCATATCAATAAACTAGCAACATAGACCAACATCGCTAGTTTTGAAGGCAGAGTGATAAACATTAATCATTTTTTTTTTCACAAGAGAAAAAACGATGTTTTGAATATATTGTATGAAGTAAAACAGTCCATGAAGTCATTACATTTTTACATCTTAAGATTGGAACCCAAATATCCATCCAGAAAAGTGGAAGTCCCACCCCAGACAATGATATAAAAATACCCCATGTCACATACAGCGACTTGATATAAAACCCAGTAACGGTCCACATGGAGATTATCGACAATCTGAGAAAGCATCCAAATATGCCCGGGGCATCTATAAGAAAGTGAAATAGCAGTATGTAGAATAGTAAAGCAACAGATAGAGTACCGACGTCCATTGTTCCAAATACAAATTAAATTACCCAAAATCCTTGAACAGAGAAAAACGCTAATCATGTGAGGAGTGTGATATGTCCAAAATATAAAAAGACCATTAGACCATATCAATAAACCAGCAACATAGACCAGCATCGCTAGTTTTGAAGGCAGAGTGATAAACATTAATCATTTTTTTCACAAGAGAAAAAACGTTGTTTTGAATATATTATATGAAGTAAAACAGTCCATGAAGTCATTACATTTTCACATCTGAAGATTGGAACCCAAATATCCATCCAGAAAAGTGGAAGTCCCACCCCAGACAATGATAGAAAAATACCCCATGTCACATACGGGGACATGATATAAAACCCAGTAACGGTCCACATGGAGATTATCGACAATCTGAGAAAGCATCCAAATATGCCCGAGGCATCTATAAGAAAGTGAAATAGCAGTATGTAGAATAGTAAAGCAACAGATAGAGTACCGATGTCCATTGTTCCAAATACAAATTAAAGTACCCAAAATCCTTGAGCAGATCAAGAAAAATGCTAATCATGTGAGAATTCTAAGTAAAGTTCTATTAACATTGGGAATAAAATTACACCGAAGTCAAAAACATTGCCTGGCCAGACTCATGGCAAATTTGTCATCAAAAAATAAAAAAATTAAGAAGACTGCCCTCATACGGGGAAACCAGTCTTGAACGTTTAATTTACAGAATTAAAAAATATTACAAAGGTCCAGCACAGTAAAATAATCTAAAAGCAGCCCAATTAAGTGGGCCTGCTAAGCAAGAAAAACAAATTAACCAAACTACTCCTCCGATGGTTCCTCCACGATTCGGCACCATCCTTCGGAAGGTCCAGGATCGCTAGGTGCTACCTCCACATGCATGCCACGGCTCCCCTCCTGAAGGCCCGAATGCTGGCCGGATTTTTCCGAGCTCAGACCCGCCGGACGGGTGCATTCTTCCTCCATTTGGGCCTCCTCGCGGAAGACCACAGTGACTAAAGCCGTGATTCGCGGGCGGTTGAGAGAGCAATTAAAGGAAAATTGCGCAGTGCACGTCGTGGGAGAAGGTGAACTAGCGGTGGGGAAGCGAGGAGTAGGGGAATCCATACGGTGGCCAGATCCTACAACCCGACCCCGCCCACTCCTAGTATTTGGATATCGACCTGCGTAATAATCACTGGACTGGCCGGAAGTTGACTCTGTTGAGGGGCTGGAGGGAGCCCGCAGGGGTTGACCTCTAGTGCTCCCCCTGCGGCAACGCATCCTCTGACGCAGGCGAGGCTTGGGTGCAGTCTCAGGCGCAGTGGGCACAAGAGGAGACGGAGAAGTAGAATTCCAATTAACAGAGGAAGACAGACAGAGACAGAACCGAGAGAAATGCAGATATGCTGCAAGGTCTAGGCAGCAGTTCAGCTGGCCACTTCTCCTTATCGTCACAGTTAGCAGGCAGTGTAATCCAGCAACCGGCTCGTCTGAAAAACCATAGCTAAACGCCATTTTGTCGACCCTACTGCAATGTAATCAAAGGACGCCCATCATAATTAATATCTAATCATTAATAATGAGAGCCGAAGGCTGGATCATATTGGAGCGTGCGGAATCGCTAAGAGGAGTGGAGGTCCGATCTTGAACAGTGTTAAAAATTAATTAATGCGGATTTGATGTGAAAACTTAATTGAACAGCGTTAAATGTTAATGTGATTGATATGAATAGGTTTTCATTGATGACGTCAGCATGTACGATGGTTTCGTCACAGAGGGATAGGAGCGGATGGGCCGCTCGCGCAGTGGAAATCTGGACCCGAAAAAGATTAGGGTGAATTTGATAAGAAATTCGCGTCACAACTCTCCCTCCGTACGCCAACCCAACTTCGGACCCGACAAATATTAGGGCAGAATTCATTTGGTTTTCGCGTCACAAAATTGGCCGACGTCAGCAGGCTATTTTGGAATGCGAATTTGGTTTGAATTATGGTTTATCGTCGTTTGAAGTCTGGCGGGCTCAACTTAAGAACAATTTTGTTTGATCCCATCTTATAAAATTTGTGTTGGTTTTCTTTGATAATACACATATTTATAATAAATCATGGGAATACCACACTAGTAAACATGTGGAAATTGAGAAAAATCATTTTTATGTAAAAATATCCAAATGTGCTTTTGGGAAATAAGAATTCGAGTATTTGGTTCATATTGTTTTAAAGGAAAAAGTGAAGTTGGAGCCTCAAAAGATGCAAGCTATTACAAAATGACCTATTCCTAAGAAAATCAAGGTTCTTAGAAGATTTTTTAGACTTACATGATATTATTGATCATTTTTTAAGAATTATGCATGCATTTCAAGTCCACTCACATATCTATTGAAGAAAATATCATTTATATGGAATGATGAGGCTACTTTGGCATTCTCTCTTTTAATGGATGCCATGTCTTCTACACCAACATCGGTTGCACCTAATTTTGGTAAAACATTCATAATAGAGTGTGAGGCACTAGGACAAGGAATTTACGTAACATTAACACAATAAGGGATATCATTGGCTTTTAAAAGCAAGGAATTCAAAGAAAATATTTGTTGAAATCTATGTATGAAAAATAAATGGAAGCAATATTACATGCAATAAAAAATGGGGATAGTATATCATTGGGAGGTACTTTAAAGTCAAGATATACCATGATAGCATAAAGTATTTTTTGAAGCTATGGATTTCATTGGAAGATTAGCAAAAATGAGGAGAAAAAATGCAAAGTTTTAATTTTGAGATAATCTGCAAAAAGGGTAAGGAAAAATTAGTACATGATGCTCTTTCTAAAATAGAAGAGGCCTCAAATTTATATCCAATTACATTTTCTATTCCTAGGTGGCTAGAAGAAGCTTTCCATAATGGAAAAATGACAATAGTACTAAACAAAAACTAAAATTTATAAAGGATGGGATGAACTCTGTGGAGCATTGGGAGTGAAAGAGAGATATACTTTGGTGCAAATGTAGAATATTTTTATGCACGCAAGCATATTTGAGTGGAGAAACACTAGCTGCCATGAGTTCTACATATCAAACACAATCAAATGGTCAAACAAAAATAGTTAACAAATGTTTTTAAGGTTATCTACAATGTTACTCTTTAGAAAAGAAATCTTAATGGATGAAGTGGGTTCCTTAAGGAAGAATGGTAATATGATACTATCATACTACC